>WBNH01001995.1:449639-518534 GCA_013401255.1 Urocolius indicus
GAAGGAAGGAAGGAAGGAAGGAAGGAAGGAAGGAAGGAAGGAAGGAAGATAAATCTGATATTGTCCATTTTTAAGCCCAAACTCTCCTTGAGATTTGTCAGGGGAAGAAACATAAGATTCTGAAGAAAGAAGACACAAAAATACACATTTCAGTGAATATCTCACAGAATAATTTGTTTGCAATTTTGAAGTATCAATCATCTCCAAATAAAAATACACAAAGCCCAAGACATTTTGAGTTTTGCAACATGTAAAACGAGATGGGAGGAAGTTGCAGAAATATTTGAAATCACATCTACATTCAAGTCTACTTATCTGTCAAAGATGATGGTGCTTTTCTAAGAAAACACCTCATCACACAAATTTGCTACTCTGTAATCCCAGGACTATAATCGGACTGATTCTCAAACACACAACAGGTCCTAAAACCTACCCAAAACATTAAAAACACCTTTGTACATCATAGAATCACAGAACAGAATATCCTGAGTTGGAATGGATCCACAGGATCATTAAGTCTAACTCGTGACACTTAAAAGTTAAACCACAGATCTAAGAGCATTATCCAAATGCCTCCAGAACACAAACGAGACAGCCCTGGGGCCATGATGACTTCTGCTCAGTACCCCCTCAGTGAACATTTTCCTGATATCCAATGTAAACTTCCCAAGATGCAGCTTTAAGCCCTTCCTTCACATCCTGTCTCTGAACACCAGAGAGAAGAGACCAGCATCCCTTTCTCTACTCCCCTCATGAAGAAGCCATAGACAACAAGGTGTTTAACCCCCAGCTTCTTCTCTAAGCTGTACAAATCTAGTATCAAACAAATGTATTTTACACCTTCAAACTGTGTGCAACACCACTACATAAAATGCTGGTTTGAAATGCAAGTAAGTGTTCTAACATAACTGGGCTATTTTCACTGAGATCCTGCAGGTGCAGCCATGCCTCCCTTTATGCCCCTCCTCAATTACCTGGTGCCTGCTGCTTCTATGCAGAGGAATGATGAACTGTAAGAAGTACAAGGCCTCCTAAATCACACCACAAACTTTAAAAGTGCTAACTTTTAAAGAAGTATTCTCCCTAGTACTCAGTTCCAGACAAATTATCTACAGGAAAAGACAGGGCACAGGGGAGGGGAAATATCAGTAGAAAGATTAATCTGTTATTGAAAGCCCACACATGCATATTTCATGCTTAGCTCACACAATCAATTTTTATAGAGCTGTTTAGGAATGGGAAGAACAATGAGAGTTAACACTCAAATTCCACTCCTTTGTGCATGTGCAGAAGTTTGATCCCATTTTCCCTCTAGAGCTTTAGCCATTACCTTTCTCTGTACTGCTCCGACTATTTTTTCCTGTAGCTCTTGAGTGGAATGAAGCAGAATCATGATTCTGTGCCGAAGGTGCAAACAGTGGTGGAATTCCCAAGAGTGGTGGGAAAAAAGCTGCACCAGGACGAGAATGTGCATCTGCTGCTCGCCACCATTCTGCACCACAATGGAAACAAAAACAAACTTCAGTTGTTCTAATAATGTATGTAAATATTTTGTGCGTTGTTGCACACAATCTAGAGCAGATTTGCTAAATATGGGAGAAAGAAGAAAGCACAGTACACTTCAGAACTTCTTAAATGGCATGAATTTCTTGCAGTAATTCTGGTCTTAATTCACTGAAACCATTGCACTAAAAACTTGACCTTCTGAAAAAAAAAAATTATAAATGCAGTAATATTTTTTCAGGAAAGAAAAATATCTTCCAAAGTTCTCTTAAAACTAACTCTCCCATTCACCACCAATCTAAAACAGAAATTGTATCACATGAGACGAAGCAGAAGAATCAGAAACAGACCAAATAAGTGCTATTTTGAAAATGACTCAAAATGTAGGTTTAGACTACATAAAACCTAAATCTAACGAGAAAGAGCTCATAAATTTGACATGAAAGAGACATGGCCTCACCAGGGCCCAGCACAAAGGGACAATCCCTGCCCAGCTCCCACACCAGTGCTGATCCTAGACAGGATGTCCTTTGCTGCCTTGTCCGCCTGGGCACACTGCTGGCTCCTGTTCAGTCGCTGGCACCAACCCCTCCGAGAGTAGAGGGGAGTCACTGTTTGCCCCTCTTCAAGAAATACGTTAAATAAAAATTCAAACGGTGTCTTTTCAGTGCTAGGGCTAAGGGGATTTGCGTGGGACACTCCTTATACCGAGATACATTTAAAAGACATGTAGATGAAGTGCTGAGGGGCATGTTTTTGTGGTGGGCTTATGTGTTAGCTTAGTTTTTTGACTCAATATTCTAAAAGGTCTTGTTGAACCATAACAATTCTATGATTCTATGACTGAAGTTAATACATTCCAATATCTGACTTTCACAGGGTGGCTACAACATGTTTGTTAAACAAATCATTTAAGTAAATTTTACACCGTTCTTCAGACTTTCTACCAGAAGCACTGAAAACTTTACTTCCATCAGTGAAGATGCCAATAGGTCCAGAAACAATGCTCATTTAAAACTTTCCAGAGCAGATACTGATCTAATTGAACATCCTGTTAACCATTTCTTATTGCCCATTCTCACGAAGAAACAAATCATAGAACCATTAAGGTTGGAAAAGAACTCATTGAGTTCAGTCACTAATCTAACACTGCCAAGCCCATCAATAACTAAACCATATCCCTCAGCAACTCACCTATGTGTGTTTTAAATATCACCAGGGACGGTGATTCTACCAGCTCCCTGGGCAGCCCAATCTAGTGCTGAACATCATTCTCAGTAAAAAAGTTCTTCTTTATCTTGAACGTAAACCTCCCCCGGCACAACTTGAGCCCACTTCTTCGTGTCCTGTCATTCATCACTAGAGAGACGAGATCAACTCACACTTCACTACAACTCCCCTAATGTGTGGTACAGAAAACCTGTTCCACCCTAAGCACTGCTTTCAGTCATGCCACTGTGATTAAACTTGCTTATTGTTTACTTTCTGAAATGTGTACATCCCATCATTACCCTAACAATCAGATGGTGGGGTGGTGAAAAGTTGCCTAGTTTTTCCTATTAGCCACTCCCACATTGTCAGGCTTTCACCTTAAAAACTAATATATTGAAAATTTCATGGCTTCATCCCTCTGCAAAATCGGAATGACCTAACCAAAGATGCAAGACGTTCTTCACCTCTCTTGACAAAACCATCAGAACAAGCAACACACATTGAGCAATTCTATCTGTAGAAATGAACAAAAGGTGATTCAAACCAGCTAAACAACCACTAGAAATACTAGAGGTAAGCCTCATCGAGTCACAGTTAAGCTCTATCGTGGGAGCTTCATATTTCTTGTGGAAGGAACGTTCACTGTTTAAAAAAATAATTTTTAAAAGAACAGGGAATTAGCTGCACAAAGCTGAAATACGACTGCACGTCTGCATTTATGAATGTACTGTTCATGTCTTTCATAACTTGTTTAATTTTATGTACACTGCAGTATTATTTCAATTCCTTTCTTTTGCTTTCACAGTAAACCTCCTCTAAGGAAACTGAAAATTCTATAGAAAACAAATGCTTCAGAAGTAGTCTCTTCACTTTTTTCTGATATCACCTGTTCTTTGATAGAAAAGCCCCATTCAAGCACTCCACAGCTGTCACCTTTGTATTTACAACTATGGTGAGGCCATATCAGCTATCATTCAGAAATAACTAAGAAAAGGAAGGTTTGGCAACACAGTATCATCACAGTGTAACACCAGACTTCTTTTCGCTGACTCTTTGCATGGATCCCTTAAAAGGCATGATTTCCTGTACAAAGTACTCCATGATATCATTATGCTGGCACATACAACCATACTTCATGTCAGGTCTTTCTTACTCTATGAGTAATCATACTTTATGTCTCGCAAGTGATTAAGAGTAGCTCTAAATGAGAAAAATAAGCCAAACGAGGTAAGAATGATAACACACTATTTCCAAGACTGTATGCTCAACTCCATTTCTAACTTTGAAAAACATGAAGGAAGGAAAGATAGGCTACGAGTAGCAATCGTGTTACAGCAGAAAGCAGACATGGGGGATATTTTTTCCAACAAAGACTAGTCTGAGGTGGAAGCGATGTCTGGCCATCTAAAAGCAGGAAAGTGGAATTAGAGAATCTTGAAAACCTGACACACCTATTAGATTCTTGCAAGCTGTAAGAACCTCTGAATTGATCTCTTTCTTTAAAAGAAAAAAAAAAATAATTGTTTCTACTTCTTACATCTACGAGAACTCAGCCACATTAACAATAACTACATCAGGCAGTTAATTGAAAAGGAGCACCAATGGCTTCTTTTAAAGCCCTCCAAACAATTTGGAACTTCCAGTTGCAGAGTGGACAGTGAGCTGCACCATTTGTCTACACACTATCACATTCTTTCTGACTGCAATTTTCAGGACATAGTGTGCTTTATTTCTTTAAACAGCAAGCAAAAGTACCTGTTTCAACTGGTGCCCCTGCTTTTAACTTTGATATGACTAATGCCATCTGTAAGACCGTGAGGTTGGCTGTTAATATGAAAACAAGACATAACGGGTTGGAGGGGGAAAAATACAATGCATCTAGAAGAACTGGACTGTAAAAATTACAGGTAAAATATAAGCACAGATGGAGTTGTGCATGCCTCAAACAATAAGGAGAGTGAATCTAATGCAGAAAGAAAAAGACATGAAAAAGGAAGTGACCAGAAAGAAGTAAAAATAAAGTCTGAGCTGCTATTACACCTCAAAGGGTGGGGAAGAACAATGCAGAAGAGAGAGAGCAACCACAGCAAGTCAGCACATGTTTGCATGTTAGAGGAAGGCAAGAATTCACAACATAGATGAGACAAAAAACAAAGGGATGAACAGAAATTTTGTAATGCTGATGAAAGAAATGTTGTAGGAGCTTCGGAGACAGCCTGAATGTGAGGATGCAAGAAAAATCAAAGGACTCCGTGACTATAAAAGCACACGTAACTAGATGATCAGAATAGCTGAAAATGGAGAGAAGAAGCAGGAAAAGTCCCATATCAGAAAACAGAAAGTTCATTTGTGCCACATTTTAATACAAAGCGCAGTTCCTCAAAAACAGACAGCATCAGAAAGACCAAGCCCTGCCTGTTTTTTTTCACCTTACCACTAAAGGTGCCTGCCAACTGCCCACACTTTTGGGGGTTTTGTGCACAGAAACCATTACTTGACCTTCTTTGTTAATTCTGTTCCTCTTACTAATTTTACTATTATTGTGTTAGTGTATATAATGGATAATTTTGGAATGGTGTCCTGACTGCAGCATTCATCACCTTAGGTGTTACGAGCACAGGGGCAGTCACTAGGATTTTTCTGCCTATCAGCAGTATTACATATACAGTGCACAGAAATTCCTCTTACTGATTTCAGATTTCTGGTTCAGGTGATTTTCTTCCTTTCTTCCTGCTTCATCAAAACATAAATGGATTTGCACTTAATTCCACAGACACTAACTATTGCAGGTGATTTGTATAGGGAGTATTTATTTATACTTTGATCCTGAGCTTAAAAACACTGTATTTCAGTTGTATGTTTTCTGAATTTAGCTCAAATGTCTTGAACGTCAGTAAAGTACCACATTAAAGAGAATCCAACCCAAATCTCATTTATGTATCTTCTTCCACAACTGTTGTCCATACTGAACAGTGATACTACATCTTAGTTACTGTCTCCTACACATTTCAATTACAAAATATCACATTACTATTTTTGTGAGTTTTCCCCTTAAACAGTAACAGCACTTGCTTCTGTCTCACAGACCACAGGAATGATTCTTAATGATGCCGATGAGCAGCAAAGCATTGCAATGTTTCATAATACTTTGAAGACCTTTACCTTTGAAGGTAAAGTTAAAACATCCTTTCAGTTTGTTATCAACTGTCTTCATCACACGAAACCAGAACAGGTGACTTAATACTACATTAAACATTCTTACAGCCTTTAAAATAAATATAGTGTACTACCTAAGCCATTATCTCATGTGTCCAGAAAAGAGAAGCCATCAACTCTTAAATATGCATTTTGAAGCATGGAAGACATAAAACATCAAGGCAAAATGGATGCAATGTCTTGTAACAACAAACTGGACTGTAATGGCTTTTTCCTGTCTCTTATTTGATGAAAACATTAATGGTCTCTCTAGAAACTAATTCTGTTTCCTTAGTTTTTGCTGTTCTAGTGTTTGCTCTTCAAGTTACTTACTGCAGATGCTCTTCAAGTTACTTACTGCAGATGCACTCTGCGTAGCAAAGTTTCATATGGAACTGCACTTCGTAATATTCTTGACTTACTTCAAATAGGTTAAATATTTTTGAGAAGAATCTGAAAGGCTGCTACAACTGCTACGAAGATAAATGACTGAATGCATTACTCCCAATGGCAACACACATTTCAACAATGCTGGTCTCTTAGTAACAAGGAATGATAACTGTGAATGCCTTTGTTAATATTAATGAACTTCACAGTGCAATAGAAGGTGTTCAAAAGAGCTAAGAAAGAATAAACACTTAAATAATGCCTTAAAACACAAACCATCAATGCACCAACCAGCAGCAATGTAAAAATAACACGGTATTTCTAACAATGCCAAGTGCATTCCAACTTGCACATCTAGAGAAGTGCTCAGGGTGACAAATTGCTGTGTATTTTCCCCCTTTCTGGATTGTTAATTAATCATTACAGTGCCAACAAAATTTGCCTTCTAAAACCAGTAATTCTTCCAAACTCCTTGTATGCATGATTCCAAACTACGTGTGTGCAAGATTTCCTAGTAATGGTGAATGCTCCTCAGTGCAAAAAGCTGGGAAGCATGGAAAAGGCAAGAAATGGTTTATCTGCACATAAGTAACAATCACGCACTCTCATTGATTAAAAATACAAAAACCTTCAACTGAACAGAGAGGTGCCAAAAACAGTTGTTTATTTAAATAAAGAGGAAACACAGGGTATCTCAGTAAAGCACTTAAAAAACCCAAACCCTAAAATTATAATTTTAACAACCTCTTAAAATACTCTCATAGAAGCAAGTACACAGGTAACAAACATGACTGTACCTGCAAGAACTTGGCCTTCAGCTTTCTTTCACAAATTGTGGTTTAAAAAAAGCTACTTTTGGGCTAATTTCCTAAGAAAATAAAATTTTCAAAAGAGACTGACCAAACTGCACATTCATGAGCTCATCCCTCAGTCTCCTCCCCTCCAAGCTACAGAGCCCCAGCTCCCTCAGCCTTTCATCACAAGGGAGATGCTCCACTCCATCATCTGTGTGGCCCTGTGCTGAACTCTGTCCAGCAGCTCCCTGTTCTTCTGGAACTGAGAGGCCCAGAACTGGACACAATATTCCAGATGTGGTCTCATGAGGGCAGAGTAGAAGAGGAGCAGAACCTTTCTCCATCTACCGCCCACTGCCCTTCTAATCCACCCCAGGATGCCACTGGCCTTCATGGCCACGGGGCTCATTGCTGGCTCATGCTCATCCAGCACCCCCAGCTCCCTCTCCCCTGCACTACTCTCTAACAGTTCATTCCCCAGCCTGTACTGGTACATCGGGTTGTTCTTTCCCACATGCAAGACTCTACATTTGCCCTTGTTGAATTTTGTTAGATTTCTCCCCGCTCCGCTCAACTCTTCAGCCTGTCCAGGTCTCTTTCAGTGGCAGCACAGCCTTCTGGGATATACTCACGTGAGAAATGGCTGTTGGCAACATTCTCAAGAGGATGAACTGAAACCTCATTCCAGAGTAAATTTTCTTTTCTAACATACCTTTCTATTTTCAGTAACAGATTAATAAGAAGAGAGCAAGTATCTGTTTACTGTTTACTGGATTGGAATGCTTCAATTATTCAGGAACTAGTGCTGTATTAACCAATTAAACTAACAGTAAGGAATATATTCCATAATGGTTTCACACAGGTACTTTGTCTATTTGACCTGGGAATCTGCCAAAATAATTGATATGTAGTTTAATCTCCCTGGCAAAGCAGAAAGACTCCCAGTTACAACCCACCATGCATTGTGAGGAACTATCAGGGTATGCAATCAAGTTTATTGCAGAGGCTACTTAATAGACTATTGATTGCTGCAAAGAAAATAAATAGTTGAACTGGAATAAGAAGAACCTCTCTAACTTAATCCATAGATTAAGATGCCTTTACCTTCTCATAATAATTGTTAATTCTTAAACAATTATTTTATTAGATGCTAGAGAAACGCATTTTTATGTTTTAGGATAATTTATTTATCTGATTGAGACTGACAGACATTGGGGATTTTTTTGAACGTCACAGAAGTGAATAACATCTCAGTTTAAGAACAGGCTAGGATATTAATTCATCTTGACTACAGAATATCCTGTAAATTCAGAAGAGTTTTGACTCAGAGAAACTGCTGTTCCAGCCATAGGTTGTTCATGGGAAAACCATCTTTGGCTGGCTGACAGCATAAACACTTCTGTGAAGCTTCTCTAGGATAGTGGATACCTTTTCAGAGTGGATGCAACGGTAACCAAAGTGTACTGTATCAGGTGGAGAAATGGATATACTCATAAATAAAAGTGATGGGACAGTACTGATAGCGGAACTACATTCCAGCTTTGTTTTAGGAAGACTAAAATATCCTTGAGAAAATATATACCTTCTTAAGATCAGATGCAGGCAGGCAAAACATCTGACCACTAAAAAAAAAACCTAAAAGACATAACCCATGAATATTGGGAATACTATCAATATTTAGAGCTAAAAAAACCCCCAGCAACATTGAGAACATTGAGAGTAAGTTCTTTAAAAATGACTTTAAGTTCTTGACAAAGACTTTAGGAAAGGAGGCACAAGATGACATGCAGTAATATCTACAATGCAAAAGGCAGCAAAGAGAGGTAAATGAATCACATGAATCCTCACTTCGGGATGGCAAATCTATAGCCCTATGTAGATGAACTCCTACTACACTCTGGGATAATGAATACAGACAAAAAAAATCTTTTGGAGTTGAATTTGTAGTGGGGTGCTGATTCTGGATTAGTTTTAGTTCAGAACTCTTCTGGTTGATTTTAGAGGAATTAAAATAAATAGTTGATATGTAACTCTAGTTATGCAGCCATTCCGGTTTCTGTTTTTCTACCCAATGAAGTTGCACATGAAGAAATGCAAGCTGTAGTAGGGCACTCAGAATCTCCTGGTTCTACGGCATCAAGGTAGTAGGGTTTTCTCCACTTTGGAGGATACATGCGTGCTCACTCTACCGCAAAAACCAAGACTATTCCAAAAGTACTGGATAACTGTGAATTTTAAGTGGAAAGATCTTCTATCTGTTCTCCGAAGTGAAGAATGAAACAGTTATTTACCATTTCTCCCTCTGTTGATGACATATCCATCATACAATTGAAATACAACTTTCATTCACAAAAATTAGATTCTTGCAAGTAGAAATCTTCCATATAAGCTTCTGATTCAAGCCAAGATGATTCACTCTAGTCAAGACTATCACATTTTGAAATTCACCTTTTCAGTGTCAAGTTCCGTTAGAAGAAACTATTCCTTCAGATATAAAAATACAGTAGAGGCCGGGTTTGAATGCTGAGAACATGATGCATATTGATTATTAGATTTTAATCTGAAAGTAGCACAGAGTTTGCGAGATCAATCCTCACTTACAAGGCATCTTTGCAAACTGAGCATTTCTTTCACACTTGAAATAGGCAATTTTCAACTAATTTCATCCCTTTGATAAACAAGTTCTATGTAGAATGCATTCGCAATATGAATGTTGCTTAACAAAAAAACTCAAACATTGTTCTTCAAGGCATCTGTGCAACCTTATTATATTTGACTTGTGACAATAATTACAAGTGCTGACAAACACAACAACCATGTTGCAACACGTAATTGTGTCATTTTTACCGCATGTGCCAATTGTGGAACTCAGTGATGCAGCTCCCGTGGAGAGGACGCCTTTTGATACTGATGAAGCTACAGACGATGTAGAAGATGCTGGAGTCGAAGCAGCTGCAGTAGAGGAGACTGAGGATGACGTTAATCGCTCTCCAGACTCCATATCTACAAGAGAGAAGATAAATTTTTGTCTTCTATGGCAGGAAATGGAATCACAAGGGAAGTACGAGATTGCCCATATCGACCACATCTCAGGACCTGTACTTGACTCTTGGGTAGTTCCTACAAGATCTTTGTGTCAGAGGTACATCACATGAACACCACTCAGTCACCAGGTGAACCCAGAACAACTACAGCAGTAAGGGAAGTAGTACTGTTGAGAATTACATTTCACCTTGAATGCCCACAGCCTCACCCAGGGCCACTGCCCACACTCTGCTCAGGTACATCATTTCAGCTCAGGCTGGCACCTTCAGCCTATGCTGTAATCAGATCACAGCTCTGCAGCCTGGTCTGTCCCGTGTCTCTGGGCTAGATCCTATGCCTCATTTTACAGCTTCCCTCCAGGGCTGCATCAGCTCTTATCTTCTGCTGCTCCTCATCAGACTACAGCATGGACCCTGAGCCTGACAGATGGTTTTATTTTGTCTGGGCCCTGTCATCAGGACTGTGTTCAGATGCCACAGCATTGTGCAAAGGTCAGGAAAAGTACTGCCTGTGACATCTTCGACTGTCAGCTTGGCCCTCCTTGCATATCACCCCTGCTCTTGCTGCTTCCTGACAGACCCCAGCTTTAAAGAATCTCTAATGAGTGCCAAAAAGTCACTATCTAGTCTCTTAATTCAGGGAAAGACCCAGCAAATACAATGAGATAGTATAAATATAAAACTCCTGTAGGTTGCTGGCCTTTTTTTTCCCTGGTGAGCTTTTCATGAAAAATAAGGTATTTGTATTTATGCTATGAGCTGCCTATATCAAAAGTTACTAGACCTATTTCACTGAACAAGCAAGTGTATTTTAAGAAAAGCATACAGTGAGATTATTAAAAATACTACTTGTTTAGAAGTAGTTTCTCAAATACTTGTAACTTCATCCAAGCAAATGATGTCTATGCAGAGTAATAGCACAGTTAAAAGACTAGCTGACTCAATCTGCCACAACTGCAGTTGACAGGTGAGTCAGGATCAGAGTACAAAGAGGTGGTGAAGAAATCGTTTCAGAGTCTCTTTATTATTATGAAAGAAAGGAGACTAAGTACTGTTAACTCATAACAAGGAAACTCCTGAGAAACCGGTTCTTGTCCTGAAGTCTCCCCCATCTGCAGAGGCAACACCTTTCCTCAGACCCATCACAAGAAATGTATGGCCAAGTACTGAGTGTAAATCACACAATTGCTGTAAAATCTCCTCCTAATCTTTGTAAAACAGAAGGCCAAGTACATAAGAAAAACGCAGAAAACTGATGTTAAACAGCATTTCTAATCCAAAGTTATGTTAAACATCACATCAAAGCTGTTATCTACTTCTCCATAAAGATGAAGCATCCTTAGTTCCTCTCATCAATAAAAATGAATCTTAAAAAGCCAAAAAAATTTTTAAAACTACAGTCACAGAGAAACACAAAGTATGTGGAAGACCCTGTAACCATTTTAACTATATCATTACTTCCTTGTCACTAACAACTTCTATGGTGTGTCAATTTCTGTGTGCTGGATGAAGTCTCAGCTACCTATCAGAACAAAAGATACTACTTTTCTGAGATGAAAATTCTGCTAACAAGGGAACTGCAGTATATCACATGTGACCGACTACCCTTTGCACAAACTGCAAAGCATCCACGCTGCACAGAATAGCATGAAGAGACTTCATTGCTTTTATTCTTCACAGCCCAATGTATCACATATCATCCTCACGCAAGCAGAGGAAGAGCTTTGGTTTTTTATTCCTGCAAATACAGAAAAAACAACAAAATAACTACTTACTATTAAACTGAAAACAAGGGCTACCAAAATGCTGAGGGGACTGTAACACACGTCTGATGAGGAAAGGCTGCGGGACCTGAGGCTGCTCAGCCTAGAAATGAGAAGACTGAAGGGAGACTTATCAAGCCTTATAAATACCTAAAGGGTAGGTGTCAGGAGGATGGGGTCAGTCTCTTTTCTCTAGAATCCAGTTACAGAACAAGCAGTAACAGGCACAAGCTGGAACACAGGAAGAGTCACTTCAACAGGAGCAGAAACTGATCCACCGAGGTGTGGGAGCCCTGGCCCAGACTGCCCAGGGAAGGTGTGGAAGCTCATTCTCGGGAGGTTTCCAAACACACCTGGACACGTTCCTATGCCTCCTGATTGAGGGCAACCTGCTTTAGGCTTGGACTGGGTGAGCTGTGAAATCCCTTCCAATCCCTGCTATTCTGTGATTCTGTAAACTGCTACTCAGTGGAAGCAGGCTTCCAAAAAATACTCTCTGTACTGTAGACTTTAAATGTCCATTAAATGTTACCATTATTCCTAAGGATGATAATTAAAGAAATATCTTTCATAAGGGATTATGATTCAAGTTCATATCTACAGATTTAAGTCTGTAGCATTTCTAAACACATGCATCACTTCTTGCTACAAAAAAATGTACCATCTTTAGTACACAGAGATCAACAAATAGACATAAACAAATATACTGCAGTAAATTTTTTAGACATGAATGACTGAACTCAGGTGAGCACAACAGGAAGTCCTTGTACAAATACTTATGATTTTGTTTTATTCATTGTTCTAAGAATGGCCACAGTGAATTTATGATATATAAGGATGGCATAAGGGGAATTAGAAACACATCATAATGACATTACTAATCACTTCGGAAGGTATTTCTAGGCTTTAGAGCATTGTACTGCATCCAAAACTCATGACTGGAACTTCTTATTTTGCTTATGTCTCCTGACATAAACATCTTGAGTTCTCCAATTGCTATTCAGGGGGTGGGGGTGAATCGCTGTCATTCTGCATGTAACTGAAGTCCATCTTAACCATCTAATGTATTCTATAAATAAGCACAGTTAAGAATCATCTATAAGCAATCGGCATTTGTGTCATAAATGAGAGGATATCCTTGCTAAATCAATACTGTTATTAATTCAGAAATGTACATTTTAGCTATACGTGCAACAGAAGCCATCTGTTTGAACTGGTAATACAGCATCAAAGAAGAACTGCCCTTTTAAAGCTCTCCTCATTCCTCCCCCCCTTCTTAATTTACATGGAAGTGGTGGGGAGTGTTTTGGGGGGGCTGCTTTTTTAACCTTTAAATCAGCTGGTTGTTCAAAGCCATTAACAGAAAACTGGAATATTGGTATGTCTGAATGATTCACTAAGAAATTATATTATTTTCCCAGATATATACATTCTTTTTCTTTTAAACTAAGTCAATCCTTAATTATATTTAGTTAATTACTCTAACCGCAGCAGATGGCCGACTCCAAAAGAGATAATCCCCAAAACAGTCATTAGTCAGGATCAGCAATAATTACACTGTAGACCTAATACGTTCTGTGACTAAAAAAAGTCCATCCATATTCTTTCTAACCTGAAGTATAGATTAGATATGTGTTCTATTTTAGTATCTCTTACCAGTCAATACGTATGACGAACTTTCACAATTGCTTTTTAAAATCTCATATTTGTCTAAAGCAAATTTGAATACATTAAACTAGTGGCAAAAAAACCCCCTGTCTTTAGTTTCCAGGTGTAGCAAATTTATGTCAGTTCCTCTCAATGCTATGACCAAAACTCCAGTTATTTTCCCAGAATTTTCCAAGGTAAATAATGATCATGAATGCCACCGAACCCAAGGAAAACAGAAACAGGAGGAGGAACAAAGAAGGGATGTATGTGCCACTTTACACAAAAAAGATGTTGCCTTTTCTGCAAAAAGCCAAGCGAAAAAATTACTAATGTTTACTCTAAGCAAGAACATTAAAAATAGGTAAAAGTTCACTAAAGGAAATGACAATCAAATAATTTTCAGATTTAAGAAGGTGAAGTTTCTTCAAACTAAATTGCCTACCAATTTCATGCTCAAAACATTCACTAATATATACTAACACTGAAAAAAATACACTTAAACAGCTATTAACAAATAACTCCACAGGATATTATCATAGATATAATAGTATCCCGTCAATGTTAGTTGGGATGTGTGAATACTATAAAGTGGGTTTGAAAACGTCAAAACAGTATCCTTACCTCCAGCTTCCAGCTTAACCTCTATACTCCCATGTATAGCTTCATTATTTCAATGACTACATTTAACAGTGAAGAAGACCAAAGTGCAGGGGTAAATATATACTTCAGTCTTCTTCAATGGCCAAATGAAAATTGTAGCAACTATTTGACAGTCTATTGGAAAAAGTCCTGCAACTGCTAGTCTGTGACTATTTCTTGAGTCAATGAGTGCTCCAATGCTGAAGATGTTACAGCTGCTGAAGGGAAACACATCAGAGTCTCTCAAAACAGACAGTCCAGCTCAAAAGAGTTATTTCATCACAAATCTGAAATACTCCTTCATTTTAGAAAGTAGAATCTAATATCTATTTCTTCTCCTTGTAAGTGGGGGAATGCCTGAGGGGTCAGCACATGTTACAAAGCAAGCAGCACCCATGAGCTTCACACTGTGCTGTGACAAAGGCCTAACAAAAGAGTTTGTCTTCCCTCTACATTCTACATCCTAATTTTCCCTCCAAGATGAATATTTCCCCTTCAGTGAAGAAGGCCTGAATACACTTTATTCTGTGAGAATCTGGTGAGAAATGCTCTTTCTCTAAGTCACTATTCATTAAGTTAAATGAGAATGCATATCATACTTAAGTGACACAGTCACTCACAGGATAATTCTGACAAGTTTCTTCAAGCCCGATGACACGGAAGTGTGCTGCAGTCAGTATTTGTTAGCTTGGTAAATACCACCATTGAGAAAGGTAAGAGGGTATCCTGGGTTTGGGAGGGCTGATGTTCCCCAAAGCCACAAATAGCCTGCCCAGGGTGTTCCCCTGCAGCTAGGGATCCTCCACACCCGGGACAAGGGAAAGAGGGTAGCTAACTTCTGTCACTGCCTAACAGTAGCTCACATACCAGGGTTTTAGGACAGCACTTTCTAATCTTTTTAATATGAATATCTAGCTATATGCTGCTTGGTGATATATCTACCTCCTGATTTTGTTCTCTCTCTCTCTACATGAAAGGAAGAAAAGGAGAAAAAAAAAGTTTGAAAAAATGAATAATGTATTTCAGTTGAGCATAGGGAACAATTTCTTACCCATAGTTATATATCGTCAGTAACAGTGAAAGGAACACTAACTACGAAATAAAGTCTCTTAAAATAAAACTATAAACAGGTGAAAGAATCACACTCATGATGAGGCTCCATAAATCATATTGTAGCTTTCTAACCTTGCCTAGGACAGCACAGCAATGAAGTGGCTGGCAGACGCCAAGCAAACGTTGCAGCACTTAATCAAGTTGCTTCGTCACGGAATTCTGGGGCGAAATTTCTTCAGAAGTCACCTTTTAGGAACTTCTGGTGGCCTGCTGCGGACAGCAACACTGGCACCAGGAGCCGTTAGGTTCCGTCAGCTGTACCTGTCAGCATGACTAGTGCTACCTGTGTCCTGTACCTGTGTCCTATAGCCAAGCGAGCTCAGCCAGTATCGGAGACACAGCTACAGCTGAGACACAGGCAGGCTGCAGCACAGCTCCACAGGGTTGACAACTGTGCAAGGACAGTGGTCAACGCACCAGAGGCTCTCAGCAACTGTCCCATGCACATCAGACAGCTCAACCTGCGAAAATCTCTCCTGGATTTGCTCGACTCTGGACCAATATGTTCGATTTATCAAGATGATAAATTCTTGCACTGTCATACAAACAGTTGGTAAAGATTATTAGTAGCTATTTGGTATCTGAGTTTAAGACAAAACACGTGGGGAGAAAAAATGTAAAAATAAAAATATTTCTGTATTTTGCTCTGTTTCATTTAATCTGACAATGTTCATGCTGGAAAAGAGCTGTCCAAGGTCTCGGATGGTAAAGCAACTGCTCTTCTTTCAGCAAAGGACTTTTAATTAAACCTAATTATCTTAGGAAAGTAAGGTACTTTCAAATAAACACAGAACTGATCCACTTAAGTCTTAAAACATAATTCTAAATGTTACTGAAATTTGGCTGAAAAGTGTTTTATTTTTAATTGCAAGTGGAAACAAGTGTTTAAGGCAGCTAGCTACTCTAAGTGATCTCTTTTTAAAAACTGTTTTGGTTTTGATGTGCTTATAAAGTTGTGTGTATAGTATTTAACAGTCTATTATCTGAACAAACACATTTATGTCCAGTGGAAACATCCAGATTTTGCAATGCTGCGCTCTACTGAATGGAGTTTAAGTAATGGACAATTTAAATGCATCTTCAAGAAAGCAAGTTTAGATTTCTACTTCTGAGTTCTGAAAGCCCATTGTCAACTGATTACATTAGTATTTCATATTTATACTTCACACAAATTCCTGCCCTCATAACTGTAATTAGCACTGTACAACACGTTTTCCATTGCCACCTCTACAACTGAAAGAAATGTCACCAAGAAAAAAACTTCACCTTTCACACTAACGCTCCAAAAGACGGGAGTGAGGCAGGGATGGGATGGAGGCATGACAACCAGTACATTCTCAAATGTAAAACAAAAAACAGTATCTTCTAATATTTTAGGACATCTTAGAATTATAAGTTAACTTCCAGTTTTGCTACATTTACCTAAACAATTGCATATTAGCACCAAAACAATATGATAAAAGACAAAAAGCAATCTATGAAAACCCTCTTCTAATTCAACTTAACGGTAATACATAAACAGTTGATTTTAGAGTAAGTAAGTCTTGACATGGACTTTCTTTAGTACTATGTAACAGCACTTACTATTAAAGAGTCAAACAGGATAAAGCAAGTGTTGCTAGCAGATGGGTGTTCTTGACCATTGTATGATTCATTTTCTATTCCCTTTCAGTATCCCTAATGAGCACTGTATTTTATGAAACAGCAGGTCACAAGTAAAACATCATATTAATTGAAAATTCAGTCTTCAAAATATCTGTTAAAACTCAACCTGTATTATCAAAAATCCCCAAAACACATGATCATCTTTCAAATGTCAAAATATGTGTTTATTTTAAGTAAATTCCACTAATAAATAGCTCAATAAATGTTTTCAATCTCAAAATGTGTTTATCTCCCTACCAATAAACATCAAGCATTATATTTGCACAAGACAGTAACTGCAAGCATTTGAACTCTACTACAACCATTCTGGAGCAGATATAGATAGGAAATAAATTACAGAAGAGAAATACACACCGTGGCCAAGAAGTTCCAAACCGAGACAGCTGAATGCCTTTTTTTGTGCTTTTCCAAAGCCTGACTTCCAATCTGTCAGAAAAAGTTTCTGCTTTTCTGCTGACTTTTCATCACTCAAACTTAGTTACAGTTTGCCCATTGTAATGTGCAGCTCTTCCCATGGTTCAAAAGCCAGACTTCATCTCCTCAAGCTCAAAATCTCAGCTTAGCTCCAATCACAGGTGCCAGAATGGCTTCTAAAAAAAAAGATAGGAAATGCCTTGCTGAACTTTTGAGGACAAAAGCTGCCACCAGCTTGTCTGTTCCCATGTTAAAATTCACACTTGCGCCAAGGATGCTGGTTGATATTTCCATAACTGAACCTTGCCTAACTTTGCCAAACAACAACAGAAGGTATTAAAACAGAGGCTAAAGTGAAACCTAATGAACCTGGCTCCAATATACACGTATAAAAAGTTTTGCTTTGCTGTTTGGATTTAATTGTTTGGATTGAAATTTTCTCTGTGAACTCTTTTTTTAATGCTTTTTTACCCCAACATGAAGCAAAATCATACCAGGTAGGCAGAATATGTTGTTTGTAGCAAGTTTTTCCAAGAGTGGGCAGAGAAAATTTCCATCCAAACAGTTAAACTTCTAAAGTGTAAGCTAAGAAAAAGAGAAATTTTGGGAAGGAATAACTACAAACCCAGACATAGACTTGTGTGTGTGAACTACAGAAGTAGTTCATAGGCACTCCCCTGCAAATCGTTCCAAGATTAAAGACGCAGTGAAAATAATTCCTGTACCCTGAAGTTCTATACTTAGAGACTATCATAATACTTCATCTACTCCAACAACTAAGAAGGGACAAGGATGCTAAACTCTATCACAAATTGCCTAGAAACTGCATTAGCTTTTGCTTCTCAAGATTCGTCATATTAACAATTTAAAATACTACTTACTCCTCTACAAATTGCTAAAACTGAAAGGAAAGCAAACTCTGTACCAGTCACACACTTTGCATTGGGTCTTGATTTTGTTTTAGAACAGCATCAAATTTCATTCTCATCATTCTAATATTAATAGTGTTTTACATTTAAACAAAAAGAGAAAAAGCCAAACATCTAAATTGCACATTCAGTTCGCTCATGCCAGTAAAGCCTAGTTTTAGTCCACATAATAGTGAACAAATCTATCAGCCTTTCGTGTCATTTTGGCATCTGGACTAAAACACTTATCATTGAGGAATGCTAATTCCTTAGTTTTGAACTCTTAAAACACCTTGTGGTGTCATCTAGCAGGAATGCAATCATTCCCACTTACAGTCTGAGCCAGCAAGGCTGAGACACTGATAAATGGTTTCTATGTTTTCACGTTGTTCCACTCATGTAGTTGTCTGCAAAACCAGAACCAGTTCTAGAAGGAACTATTCTGTGCTATACCAGCAACTGATTTAGGTCAGTTTCACCACTGGCATCCACCCTCATTTTCAAAACATTTACCTTAGGTTATTTGTTCCTTTCAGTTTTCAAGGCATGATGATACATTTTTTTAAATTTTGATACAGTAAAGCAAAACAAAACAAACAAAACCATAACAAATAACAAAAACTCACACAGATGAGTGCACTGAAATTGAAGTTTACCTAAACACAGTAACCAGAAGGAATAATAATGGGGTTGTTAAGATACAAAGAAATAAAACCAAGCCTCAACAGAAGTCACAATAGCTACTACCAAGTCAGTAGACTGTCCTTGCTGATGCTGTTCACCGTATTGTTCTTACAAACCAAGCAGATGCAAATCTGACACCTCTGTGTTATTTACACACTTGAAGGTAGCAGTTAGACATTAAAAACCTGACAGATTGCACATTTTATTTGCACATAGTGGAGAGAAAGACAGTAAACTATCTACATTTCCACCTACAAAATCAATAGTAGACATCATTATTAAATTTCAGACTTCTAAAAAAGCCACACACTACACATTACATTTCCCTAAAGACGACTAGTTAAAATACTGGAGTACGTTTTAGCTGTATCAGGAGTTGGTTTTCTTGGAAAAGCTTGGTAATCATTTAAAGATTAACCATGAGATACAGTATTCCCATAAACCACTCTTTCAAAATTTAAAGGCACTCTTCAAAGGCAAGCTGGTACATCACAGTCACGTTTGGGTAACACATAAACCTCGTAGCTCTTTTGCAGAGCGGGGAACAAGGAAATCTAAGCAGATCCAATTCCTGCCACACAGCATTCACCTTCAGAGTATGGCAACAAGAACTGCACAGTGATGGCCTATGGCCTATGGATTAGGATCTGCCTTGTCCACGCAACAAGAGCTCAACTCAACTGCAGCAGTCCCCCTACTTCCCTCTCTCTGTGGAACACACGATTGACATGAACTGAAAGGAGGAGGCCCACAAACTGGGAGCTCCAGCAGCATCCAGCAGGGCTGTTTGTCCTCTTTTACAGGAGCCCAGTTTTGTCAAGCAAGTCAAGCTGAAGCTTTGAGCCAGTGAGCTCAGTTGTGAGGCACCGAGCTTTACTATAAGGATCAAACATGAAAAAAAAAAAAAAGAGGGGTTAAAAATTGTAACGTAAATGTTTTTAAATCACCAGGATTGTAGAATATCAGGGAAAAATGACCAGGGGTAAAAGAAGCCAGCTAGGCAGTGAGGGTGTGCAAGCCTGCAGGAAGACAACACAAGCATTTTGCTGGCACTCAAAATAGAACATTTCGTTGACATTGTCAATATTAACCATTATTGTAACTTATTTAGAGCATGAAATTATGTAAAATTTTATCTAGTAACAGGAGCAATTCTCTATTTTGTCAAAAGAAATAATGGAATTTTGTTTTCTAAGTGGGTTTAGTGTAGAACAGTACTCCAGGTCACTGGTCTTTCCAGTTAGTCAGTGTTAAGGGGCTTGTAAGGGAGGCTGCATGCATAGGAAACCTAAGGCTAGCCCATGAAACCTTTATTTTACAATGAATACTCCTAAAACAAAGTTTTGAGAGTGTTGACTGGTACTCACTTCCTCAGTATTTCTCAGAACACAGGGCTAGAGTATTCTGGGGGAAACAAATAGTGCAAATCAACAGTTTCCAAATACAGGGTCTTCATCATCACCTGAGAAGAGGAGAACTTCAACAAATTAATGTAGGTTGAATATCTCCTCTCTTTTTCCCAGGGCATTTTCGCTGTCTTGTTTCCCTCAAAACAGACCTGTATCTACACGCTCCAGTCATTCTATTGTCTACATCCTTGTCTCTCTGTAAAACAATCCCCATGAACTGATAGGTCAAGCATCTCCAAAAATCTTTTTATACTTCAAGCTGGAGGAATACTATCTCTCTCACCTACTTATTTTTCTTGTAGTGTGAAGAAACACAGATTTATTGTATAAGCCATCTACTTTACAAGTAACTAGCTTAACAAAAAGGGAGAAAAAGGGGAAAAGAAAAAAAATAGGGGAAGAACAAGAAGTCTTTGGTACCAAAAGCATAGTAATACATTGATATAGATTGATACTGGAACTGTAAAATTCACCTTAGCATCTCTCTAGACTTTCAGGAAATAACCAGGAACACGCATTCTTGCATTATTATTATTATCCACACAGAACATTAGTAATGTTTATCACAGTACATACAACCCTAGTGCAAATTCTATGCCATTTATACTAGTGTCCTTAAAGACCAACTTTTTTAAAAACAAAATCATCGTAGATGCAATTAACAGAACCAACAAAGACCAAAAAATGCACTGCAACCATCATTTTACAATACAAAAATCTTTTAGACTAATACTAAGGAGCAAAATAGAACTGGACCGGTACAGTGAGTGATAACTGTCACACCCACCCGGTCCTCATCAGAAAGGGATGAGAAATTTCTTGAAGTAAAAATAATGCATCAAGTATAAGACAGATAGAAACAGCACAACGTTTCCTACATATATAAGAAAAGCTGACAAAAAAAGTTGTTTTATTTGAAAACTGAATTTGTCATAAAACAATTCTGCAAGTGACTAAAATAACCTATGAAATACTAGTATTTCAGAAAGTGCAGGAAATACATTTGACATCACTGTATTTCTCCAGTGAGTATTCGTCAGAATTCTTCATAAGTCAATACGAGTTGTCTAACATCTAAACAGACTTTAAGAGGTTTTTCTAAATCTCATGTAAAGCAGATGTATTTGCTCATCACTACTATTAGATAAGCATTATACAAAAACAGCAGTTGTCTTAAAATATCAAAAGGTTGAAAGTTGCAACTCTATATATTCTTTCTTCAATCTATAAACATTTAAAACTATTAACCTGGGGAAGGGGGGGAAGAGGGAGGGAGGGAGGCACAGAAGAAAAGCACTGAACACATGGCATTAGAGAATAATAGATACAGAACATTAACAGCTTACTGTGGAGAGTGGTTTAATCAGGAAGTAGCCATTATCCTGTCGCTACAGAGCAATGACAGCACTCCAAAACAACAAGATGTGGTTTTGGTGTTGCTTGTTGTTGGGGTTTTTTTTCAGTCAAGGAAGAAAGAGTGCATGCTATCGTGCCCAAGCTTTGCTGAGCCCAAAGGTCGACAGATGTCTCTTGTCAAAAGCTACTCTGAAAACAAAATTCAAGCAAGCATTTACAAAGCTGTATTAGAGGAAGCATCTAAAATCTACCACAACCTCCCCCTGTGTTACACACAAAACATGGCTGTCTTATTCAGAGATTAGCAATTATTGTAATGAGATACTGTCGGAGAGGGTCAAATAGTACTTCCTGCAGTTTACACATCTTGATTTCCTGGTAAACAAACTGGAAGGCAGGTGGAGCACTGAGATCACTTGTAAACACCCATACTCACATGACCAAAAACAACCCAGGTGAAGCATGCAGTTTTATTAAAATGTGTATCTGTATTTCAATTACGTGAGGCAACAAGGTAGCAGAAAACAAAAATAACTGAACCATGAAGGAAATTTTTTCCACAGTTAAATAGTCATCAAGGACTTATTTTTTTGTTTTCTTTAAGCCATGCCCAAGAAAAGTTGGAGTTTTTTTAAATGGTGCTTATGTACACAACAGAACAAAACTGCTCACAAAGTTCTTTTGATTATGAAAAAGTGTTATGAAATGATAACCTGAATCAACCCGGGAAAAAAAACAGAAACTGAGAAAAACAAATGCTAATCACTGTGTTCAAAATTTAAGCGTCAATTTCAAAAAAGCACAATTAAACACATCCAGTAACAATATTCAGAAATTACTAGAATTAACTTGCCAAATACAATTTTAAAACAAACAAAGAAAAAAAAAAAAAAGAAACCCAAATCCTTTTTTTCTTAAACTGTTAACACTTTTCCTCCTCAAAAAGATTAGTCACATGCAGACTAGGCACATGGCAGTGACCCAAGCTAAGAAAGCCAGTTATTTCCTACCTAAAATCTTTTGAAAAATTAAATTCACTAAGTTCCAATTTAAAAATCAGATTTTCAAAGTGGAACTCAAAGGGCTCTATGCTATTATTAAAAAAGGAAAAAAAGAAGAAACATAATCCCAAACAAACACACACACCCCTCCCATAAAATAATCCCTAACAGAAAAAAATAAAAATCCTCACTACTTCTAAGCAACTACAGTGAAGTACTTGGTCCACTGATAGAAGACATAATTTCATTAAGAGATAAATACAGTCAATGCAACAGGTCAATGCAAGTGAAACTGCTATAGTGTCCTAAAGCAATAGCACGTGAGCTTAAACTTTAGTATCTACCAAGATTCTTTACATACTAGTAGAAATATGCAAAGGGCGAGAGGGGCACAGGGAATGGATCAACCAATTAATTCTCCCTCTCTTGGGAACAGCATGAAACAAAATGACCTAGGGAATACATCACAGAAACATGTCTGAAGAAACAAACCAAGGAACAGAACAAAGAAGAAATAACCACAAATCTGCATACAATAGGAAGCTAGGCGAGAGTATAGATCTGCATAACAGTAGGATGGTTCAGAGGGTCCTGGCCAGGCTGGAGCCATGGGCCAAGGGCAAGGGGATGAGGTTGCTCAAAGCCAAGGGCTGGTACCTGCACTTGGGCCACATCAACCCCAGGAAATGCTCCAGACTGAGCCAGAAGGACTGGAAAGCGGTTGGAGGGAAAGGGCCTGGGGAGTTGGTGCCAGCGGCTGAACAGGAGCCAGCAGTGTGCCCAGGTGGGCAAGAAGGCCAAGGGCATCCTGGCTGGGCTCAGCAATGGGGTGGCAGCAGGAGCAGGCAGTGATTGTTCCCCTGTGCTGGGCCCTGGGGAGGCTGCAGCTCCAGGGCTGTGTCAGTGCTGGGCCCCTCACTCACTGCCACAGGGACACTGAGGGGCTGCAGCGTGGCCAGAGCCAGGCACAGAGCTGGGGAAGGGGCTGGAGCACAAGGGTGCTGGGGAGGGGCTGAGGGAATGAGAGTGTTCAGCCTGGAGAAGAGGAGGCTGAGGGGAGACAGGAGCTCTCTCTGCAGCTCCCTGACAGGAGATTGTGAAGGAGACTGCGATGAGCTGGGAGTTGTTCTCCCCTGTAACAAGTGACAGAACAAGGGGAAATGGCCTCAAGTTGCCCAAGGGGAGGTTTAAACTGGAGCTGAGGCACAACTGTTTCCCTGAGAGGGGTGTCAGCCCCTGTGCCAGGCTGCCCAGGGAGGTGGAGGAGTCCCTGTCCCTGGAGGGATCCCAAAGCCATGGAGCTGAGGGCCAGGGGTTAGTGGTGGGCTTGGCAGGGTGAGGGGAGGGGTTGGACTTCATGATCTTCAAGGTCTTTTCCAACCAAAATACTACAAATACATTGCAGTCACTTTTCACATTAAGCTCAAGAAAGGAACATAGGAAAGGCATGAGAAAAGAAAATACAGAAAGCATTACTGGAAAGACCATGAAAGATGTGTGAAATATGAAAGGGTGTATCTGTATCGGCCAATGCTCCCACTGAAGATGCAGCTTGTGCCAATGAAAGGATTACTCTGCCATCAACATCTCCTAAACCAAGTAAGCTATAGTAACAAAGGGGATCTCTGCAACCAAAACAATACCCAAACCGAGACTTTTGCAAGCTGCTTGTGCTTGTTATAATTAGTACAGCCACAATTTCCTGATCAAACATTTCAATATGATTAATTCTCTTAAGTAAAAGCACATCAAAACTTCGGCATTTCATTAATTTGGTTTTCTCCTGTTACTCATCTTGGCAAACGACATATAACATTTCTGAAGACAATGGTAAAAAACTAAACCATCAAGAAAAGCTTTCTGCAAAGACAAGGAGTATCAGGAGAACTCTTCACATTATTCTTAAAATAGTTTTAAAAAGCAATGTATGTTGTACTCAATCTGGATAAGTTTGGTACTAGTATCACTGGAAAAAAGCTCTCACGAGAAGATTTAGGAGAACACAAACTGAAGTCTCAATCTGGGAATTATTCTGCATTCCAGAAATCTGCCAACTAAAATACAGCCACAGCGAATTTCAGTCTTATATGACTCAGAAAGAAATTATGTACAATGATTCTACATGTTAAAATACCAACTCATAAAATATTATTTCAAACATTATTGCTCACGTGAAAAATGTTTACTGAGGAAATGCTGTTCCACACACAGATACCAATGAAGGAGAGGGAAGCAGAAACATAACGTGGCAAACAGTCAAATAGAAGGTCCATACTGAACTATAGGTTGATTCAGACCAGTAACAGTCTGTGCAAGATATTATAAGCAGGGAGTTTTTTTCTCTACCAGTGCAACCATAAGTGGAGCTAAACATACTGAATTAAAGCCCACTACCTCCATGTTAGTTAGGAACAGAATAATAATCCAGCAACTAATGTTCTCAGATAGAAATTCAACAGGCTACTGAAACGTTGGTCTCCAACACCTCAGGTCCATGAAAAATTATGTTTCTAAAACAGGCCTAATATGATCCTGAAACATGAAATACACTACTTCAGCTGTATCTTAAACATGCGCTAGCATGTGCCCTCATAAAATGGCAGAGGCAACCAGTGGAACCCAAATGAAGTGCTGATCTTTCATGGAGATTTTTCTCTAAAATAGCACCAGATTCTGTATAGTAAATCCTGAATATGGGTCATCAATACATACAGTAACAGTGAGTAATACAGCAAAGTGTTCTCTATTGAGATTTCCAACATTGCCCAGAGGAATTAAATTCATGGTCATAAAGAAAATACAGCAACACAGTTTTGCAATATCTTCAGGGATGGGGATTCCGTCATCTCCCTGAGCAGCCTGGGACAGGGGCTGACAACAACTCTCGGGCAAAAAGTTCTTCCTCAGCTCCAATCTCAGCCTTCCCCTGGTGTAACATGAGGCTGTTTCTTCTTGCTCTGTCATTCATTTCTGGGAAGAAGAGACCAACCTCCAGCTCACTGCAGCCTCCTGTCAGTTGCAGAGAGTGATCCTCAGCCTCCTTTTCTCCAGCCTGAAAACCTCCATTCCCTCAGCTGCTCCTCATCACATTTGAGCTCCAGCCCCTTCCCCAGCTCCACTGCCCATGTCTGGACATGCTCTATGCAATCTCTACGCAGCCTCTAGTGAATGCCAACAAAGCCAGAGAGCTATATTTTGCAACACACCTTGATGCAAATACCAAAATTGCTGCAAGAAACACACATTGCTTAACAGCAGAAACACTTGCCTAAAACAGTAAACATTTATGAACAGAAACACAATATCTAAATCCAGCATATCAATGAATACAATCTACAGCAATGGTATTGGAGAGTAAGAACACCCTGAAGTCACCTCTGTAGTGCATTAAATCAATAAATTTCTGAGGTTTTCCGAGTTCCACATGCAGTACTAGTCTATCTTCTGCTTCTAGCAATTTTAGCTGGAGTCCTTTGACTCTAGCTGCATGGACAAATAAGGAGGGAACAGAAGGGACAGTTCATTACCTACAACCCCAGAAACAAACCATGAGACACTAGAAGTTCTAAATAATATTATTACTCAAGAAAAACTAACAACTTAATAAAAATGACCTCAAACTAAATTACAAAAGAGGGGAGGTGAGGGAGACAGGCACCAACCACCCAACGTTCTTCCTCATACTCTGCTCATGCCAAAAGTCTCAACCACCTTTACTTCTTCAGAGCCCTTCACAATATAGCAAACCAAAGCAAGTCCTATCTGTGACCCTACTGGTTAGATTCTGATAACGTTCATGAGCTTCAATGTATTTTTCCCAGACACACAGATCATTCTTGGGTTCCACTGTTACACAGTGTAACACTAGATGTGGAAATTGGTCTCCACATTTGAAAACATTAAGATGCTGCAAGAAACAGATTATCTCATTTTGGTTAGTTCCTTGCCAGCACCACCAACTAAACCAACCAATCTTTAAAAGCCATCATCTGACCCTAAGTGATCTTCATCCTTATACCAGTTATAGCCCTACCAAAGCAGAGGAAAAGGTGCTTCCTTTCTCAAGGGGATAAGAAGATGCAGCAATCTTCTTTGTTGTAGCTCCTCCACATTCTAGTCACACATATTGGTTACGCTGCTCATGATTTAGCTTCATTTTAAAGTCCCCTTGGTCCTCATTGAATTACTTACCAAACACGTGGACCTTTCATTTATAAATTTGATCTTGAAAATAGTAACTTAGAATTGGAATAAACACAGTAGCTGCTATGAAACTATCACTCCATCACTATCACATATTCTACTGCTATTAAACATGCCTCTAACAAACTCCTAGCAAGAATAAAAGGTATGTAAGAGTCACTCAAATGAGAACCCAGAAAGCTAGTTTGTTCTTTACATTACTACAGTGCCTAAAAACATTCTTCATGTTGGCTATAACTAATGACAAAACTACTCACAATCCCAAATTATCCTTTATTGAGTTTTGCTACTACATTTCAACCCCACAAAGCTTATACATGAAATAAATTCTGAACTAGCACAGAAGAATATCTGAACTAAATAATTTCAGTGCATTTTCATTTTTGTGCATCAAAGTTTTCCTGTATGCTGCTCCTCATTTTCAGTATTCTGTTTGTCAAAATGTCTTAATATTACACAAACAGTAGTTTTAACTAGCAACCTCGAAACAAAAGAAAGTGAAGCACACAGGCATTGTAAGGAACCCACTGTCCTTTGAACCATGTCATTTCGTAACAAAGCTGCTGTATCTCACAGTAAACAGATTTGCAGTATATTTTTCAGTATATTCTATTCAACTATACAGAGCAATTCACGCTTGATGAGATTTGAGACTGAGATCGTGTTTGTTTCAAGGTTTTTTATACATCACTAACAGTCATTTACAAAAGCACTGAAACCAATATTCTTCTATCTAAATTTGTATTTTTGATACGGTAAATTCAATCTTAACTGTTATTTAGGGCAATCTGAAAGTTCTGGAGAAAATATCACAGAAGTAGCAAACATGGCAAATCAATGCACAGAAAAGCAGGGTTAAACTTCCATTTTTCCATAAAAATAACCATTCATTTACCATTTTATTGGGAAATATTTTTTAAAATATTTTGAAAATGTATTTTTCAGAAGTTTTTAAATCTTGGAACAACTATAACTATCTATTTTTACTCTATCATCATAACATACACATACACACAGAGACCCTTTGAGAATACAATATTCATTTTGCTGCAGAAGAACATACATTGCATAACAATGAGATTTGCTAATGAAATCAGCCATCAACCTGGAATACATATGTATTAAACCAAGACCTCCGTGTCATTTTCTTTTTGCATCATTTGTTCTTTCTTTCATTTTTCCCCGACCTTTCAATATCTTGTCCTCTTCCTGATTTAACTGCTTCAAGTACAGCAGTATTGCAGGACATCTTGTTAACACCGTATGTACAACACAATTTATTTTACAGAATTTGTTTTTCTACTTATTGCTAAAAGTGGATTCTAATTGCATGGGTTCTATCAGCATTGTTAACATAGCTTTGAAAGAAAAATCAATGCGTACTAAGAAGACAAAGGAGTCCTACTTCTGTGTAAACCAGAAAGAATATCTAATAAAAATTGTAACACTTGAAACAAACTGCGTCTTCACAGCTAAAGTTGCACATCTATTAATACAATAATTTAATACATAAACACCGTATTTTTCTAAAATCTCCTCTATATTTACCCAGTGATCAAAGAGGAATAGAATTTAGAACCATTACATGAATAGAAGCGTAATTACTTTGCATGAACATGCAAAATCATCATGAAACCAAGTAAAACAATACATCAAGTTCAGTAACATCAGTTACACAAAATATTTTACTGAGAAAAGGTTAATACTGAATGGAATTTTTCCTTCCACTACTCAAAGCTGACCATAACAATGAAAAGCATTACAAAAGTACTTAAAATATTTTTCTCTCTCACTATACCATTATTTTGTTGTGGGGGAAATACACTGCCTTATATTTTGTGGCTAAAAAGCAACCTATTTACACCCTTAGCTCTATGAGCTTAAAGCTGTGCTTTGAATTCACATAAAAGCTATTAAAATTGATAATACGGCCCACAGTTTTTTTCCATTGTTTTCATTTTAGGGTTTATTAATAACAAGAATAGCATATTATTACTATAATGCCATTATCAAGTTTGTGTCATTGTTGGTAAGTTCCAAAGACATATGAAAAACTAATATGAATCCACGGAAAATAAACGTTTGCTGGCTTGTTTGGTACGGTTGTGAGCTTTGGATTGTTGCGGGGGGAAGAGCACAGTGAGAGGGTGGTCGCCTACTTGTTTTTCTCCTTTCTTTTTCAACTAACACACCAAAACCCTAATTCCATGAAGATAAATGACCAATTAATTACTTTTAGTACATCAAAATTGCATTCAGACCTTCGGAATAAATTGAAGTAATCTGTGATTTATTTTTTCATTTTATCGTCAGGGCATAAGGAAGACATTCAGTCATTCTATAGTTACAACAGCAATCACAACACCAAAGAAACAGAATGCACAAGAGACTACTGAAAAGTAGAGGAGAAAAATAATTAAATGTCTGAAAATGGACTTAATCATCCCTGGAGATGGTCACATCAAATCATAACTATACAGGGCAGGAAGAACACCACCAAGGTGCTGGACATAATGAACTAGCTAAGTAACTCAAAGCAGAAACATTTCTGTAACTCTCTTCATCTGTGCTCCATTTATTCCTTTTTAAATTAACAAGGACTTACATCACTGAGAGCTATGAAAGCACATAACACAGCCTTGCTTTTCCTTCCATTTTTCTCATTTTTAAAGGTATGTGGCTTCATAATATACACATCCAGGCATATATCCTAGGAAGTGGTCTTACTCTCATTTGTGCATTGCAATGTCCTAAGGAAAAGATGTGTGAAAACTGTTTTCAAACACATGCCATGAAAAATGCTTCTGCTTCAATTACAAAGCATTTGTCCTTCCACAAAAAAAAAGCCATCCATTTTACATTTCAAAATTACTGAAACTGAATAGAGAGAGGCACATTTAATTACAGTGGGCTCACCTTTAAAAGCAAAGACTATACAACTTCCAGGGCTGGAAAGAAAGACTCTAATGTGACAACCTTGACCCTTGAAAGTGCTGGGTCATTCTCTTCTGTGATGAACAGTGATTGCTTTCTGTAATTCTAACAATTTTCAAGTAGGCTAAGGAGTGTGGCTGGCAGATGATGGTTGGGAAATGCTTGCACTTTTAACAATGACTTATTACCCTGTAATATAGGTCAACCGTCCAATCGAGCATCGTCTACAAGATGTTTCAGGCTCTTGAAGCCATATACTGCAACAACTGACACCAATGGTACCTAACTGGTGACACTAGGCAACTATGCATGTATCAAGTACAGTACACTGAAACTCCACAACTTGCACAACGTGGCATACATTTCACTAAGAGGAGTGAATAAGAATATAGAAATCAGTTACTCTACAGATAAAAGTGAATGCTCATTCTGTTCACATAGATTCAACCCCACAGAACAGAGATGCAATCTTATCAATGGTACACAGAATTAGATACTGACAGGTGACAACAGACACCTGGATTTTTATCAATAAAGAAAAAAAAACCCCAGAAACAAACCACCCCAAAACCCCCAAAACATTAACTTGGAAATGAGACTTAATTCAAAACCATTTTTAACCTCTCTGGACTAAGCAGAAATAGCTTCTTCAATATATAGTATAATATTCTGTATTTTGTTGGAATAAATCACACAGATACAGACATCCACAGTATGAAACATATTCTAAAAACCAACACTCTGCAATTTACTGTGTTTTTTGATGTGGTTTAGAATCATATTTCAGAAAATTAACAGTTCATACATACAGTTTTAGTATTGTGCTGTACTAGTAGTCATATCTATGTACACAAACACATGCCTTTATTTTCAGTAACATACAATGCTTAGCTAAAAGCTGTTCCTGGCACTTCATGCAGAAATTCCAAGCATCCTTCAAAGCTTACTTAAAAAAAAAATCTAGCAGTGAAGCATACTTATGTTTTTTCATAATGAAATACCCCAAACTGTATTGAATTATGATGACTACTATTTATCTGCTTTCAGTGACTAGAAGTGGAGGACAATTTACTAAAGCACGGGAGGAAGTCCTGAACACTGGAAGGTCACAGCCTATGTACTGAGCTGCTAAGCAAAAAAACATCTATGATGTTCCAGAGCTGCCATTTTTCTTCCTTGACAAAGACTCCATCTGCCACAAAGCCATTTACAGCCTCAGAGTCAGAATATCAATGATTTCCAGCCATTCTGCAAGTCTGCTTTCACCTTGACATCACCTCTATATTACATCTAAAACAGATGATACACATAACCCCTCTACAAGCTGTAAGCCCGTGCTTTATTCAACTGATAGGCATTAAGGCTGTGCTCTAACATACCATCTCTGCACTTCCTCTGAATTGTGCAAGAATTCTAGAACTGCAAATTTTACATCTTTTTTTATTGCTGCGATTATTTTAAATAAATTATGTTGGGAAACCTTAAAAACAAGTACTGAAAAAACATGCAAAAAGGTAGAAAACATCCAATCATATTTAAATCTCTACTTATGAATCATACATGTATGCAGTCTCAATTTACTGTCCAAATAAACCAAAAAGATGCCTACTAAGATCCTTATTAGAAGACCACCACACAGCCTCAGTGGAAACTAACAAAAGTACATTCAGCTCTACATGTCATGATGTATATACATATTGATTTTTACAAGAAATTCCTGGCTAGAGCTGGGGCAAAAAAAAACAGAAAGAGAACTTTATCTTACAGAATGAATGGCTGAAGAATTAAGTCCTCAGATAAAGTAATTACACGAGGCAATAAAATCACATCTTTTTTAATATATATGTATGTGTACACACACTCTCCATCACATGAGAACATACAGTCCATCACAGAATCATAAAGTCATAGAATGGTACGGTTGGCAGGGCCCTTTAGAGATCATCCATTCCAACCCCCCTGCAGAAGCAGGTTCACCTAGATCAGGTGGCGTAGGAATATGTCCAGGAGAGTCTTCAAGCCCTCCAAGAAAGGAGACTCCATAACCCCTCTGGGCAGCCTGTTCCATTGCTCCATCACCCTCACAGTAAAATAGCTTTTTCATCAGGGTCATGACAAAATGACTTTAACCAATGTATTTCATGATAGTAGCTTTTTTTTTTCTTAAAATTCTGGTAGATGTCGGTGCTCTAGAGTAATTTTTAAACATGTAAACTTGCAGCTTGATTTTACAGAGGAACTGGACACATCTGCTTGAGCAAAGGGGTTGGACTAGATGATCTCTAAACGTCCTTTCCAACCCTCACCATTCTGTGAATCTATGATTACAAGCATGTAAGTAAACACATCATATCGCTATATGTCCAACTATTGCCATTCAAACCCCTCAATACGTTGAATGTACAGGAGCAAAATATTTGAACACTACACAGAACTTGCAAGCAACTTTATGAAAATCTATTTCATAACACCTGTGAAGTACATAATTTACCATCTCAACTTTACCACCCATCCTTTTTTCCCATTGACTATATTTTTACTTCTCTACTACAAAAGTTATACTGTCAGGTGCTTGACAAATTGAACCTGTTCTATTTCTACATGCTCTCTGCCCATTATTTACTTCATTCAGGCTGCTTTTAGTATTTCAAAGAAACACAATTTAAGCCAATATATTTTTTTTCCTAAATCCACATGGGAAAACTATGTCTCTTCATTCCCCAAAATACTTTATCCCCTAGAACTTCTCCAGCAAAATCACACTAGGACTTGCTTAGACTGCAGTACAACGTTGAACTAGTTCAGGCATTACCTTTGTGTTTGCCTTAGAAAGAGCAGGATCAGATATACACAGGTACATATCCAACATGTTTATTTTATGACTTACAGGTATTCACCTGACACTCTTATATCATCTCTCTCACCTAAAAAAAAATGAAAAACAAACAAAAACAACCCAACAAACTTATTAAATTTTCCACCTGCTACGAATATACATTTCAGTCTTTTCTTATTTTGTCTGCTATTCAACTACCTCTATTCTTGTCATTATCATGAGGTAATTATTTTAGGAATTTTAGTGGTCATCAATTGGGTTAGTGAACTATAGAATACAAGGAATATCTGCACAAAACATACCTGTCTCAAGCCAAATCATACAATCATAGAATCACAGAATGGTAGGGGTTGAAAGGGACCTTTAGAGATCATTTAGTCGAATCCCCCTGCAGAAGCAGGTTCACCAGCACTTCACTGTTTGCTACCTTTTATATCTAAGAGTAAACCTGAAGAAGGGCACCATGGTGCATCCTAATTGAAGACATCTGTTCCCAAATTGGGGAAAACCAGGCCAAATTAAAAAAAAAAAAACAAACAAACAAAGGAACATGTATTTGAGAGGATGTACTACTTCTCTGAGCCTCTTTAAAGCTAAACACATCTGTATTAAGTCATGCAGCCTTGTCTCTATTCATCCTAGTAGCCAAACACTGGACTCACTGAAGTATGTCACTGCCTTTCTTGTACTGGGGACCCCAAAAATTGGATACAGCACTCTAGATGTGGTCTCACAAGAGCCAAATGGGGCATCTGGAACCACTTCCCCCAGCCTACTGTCTACAGTTTTGCCAATACACACCATGATGCAGTTGGCCTGTTTTGCTGCAAGAATGCATGGCTGACTCATGTTCAGCTTCCTGTTGTCAAGTTAAAAGCAGAAGAACGCTCATTGTATATTTGCAATGATTCCACTATTTCAGGTTGTCTTTATTACCTCAGAGAAACAGGCAGTTGTTAAATTCCTTTAAACTTTCAGCAATTTTGTAATTTTACTTCCATTGCTGTTTCATCTAGCACGTTGGTTTCCCTTTGACAAATTTATACACATACAAGCAAAGCAAATTTATACACGTACAAGCACACACAATGACCATATTTGCTGACAAATCAACACAGAGCGATAAACTAATTTCAATTTCTATGAGACAATTTTCTGGAAGTAACTTTGCAAAAGTTGAAAAATGCAAAATTACCTTCTGCTTTTTATTTACACTGTAAAATTACTGTAAGGAAATAAAACTTAAAATAATATTATTTTTAGTTTCTTAGTCAATGTTAATTGTTGTTATTATACTGAAGTGAAGATATAATTAAATCAGGAGGTATTACACATGTATGAAGGAAGTAAATTCTTGTGTTCTTTGGGGGATGGATTGCTTTGGAAGTGTTTACAATTCTTCTGAGCTCACCAAACGTACATCAACCTACACTGTCTAAAAGCTGAACTGCTACTTTTCAAATACTGCTACTGCAAACAATGAACAGCATGTTTTCATAGAATCACAGAATGGTTCCTTTTGGAACGGGTTTTCAAAACTCATCCATTCCAACCCCCTGCCATGAGCAGGAACACCTTTCACTATCCCAGGTTGCTCCAGACCCCATCCAACCTGCCCTTGGACATCTCCAGGGATGGGGTAGCCACAGCTTCTCTACGCAAACCAAGTCCAGGGGCTCACCATCCTCACAGAAAAAATTTCTTTCCCACATTGAATCTAAACCTACTCTCTCAGTTTAAAACCATTTCACCTTGTCCTGTCACTATAGGCCTTGGTAAAAAGTCTTTATCTTATGATTCCCCTTTACATACTTGAAAGGCTGCAGTCAGGTCTGAACAAACCCAGTTCTCTCTGCCTTCACAGGAGAAGGCCTCCAGCCCTCTGTTGTGGCCCTCCTCTGGACCCACCTCAACAGGTCCACATCTTGCTTCTACTGAGGACCACAGAATTGTTTAGAGGACATATTAGAACAAGGATTCCTTTTCCATGACCAAACACACCTTCAAATGAACTCCCTGCATACTTTTGACGCACGATGCAAAAAGGCAAAAGTAGTTACATATCTAGATGTTTAAGCTAACTTCTGATGAGAAAAAGGAGAACTTGTGGAGAGGGGGCTAAAAACACACTAAAAATGCCATAAAAGCACAGAACTATTTTTGTTAACCTGAGCTCATCAAATCTTTCCTTCCTTCCTTCCCCCTTTCCCTCCTCCTGACTATTCCATGTAGTTTATTCCAATTTTTTATCAATAGTTGCTTAGTAGTTGCCAGCTCCCAGACTTCTCATCAGATTTCACTTGCAGTTCAACAATCACACTTCTCATGCAGTTTCTTTGTTCTGAGGCATAGCAGCTGACAAGTGATACAGCACATGGTAGGGCTTTTTTTTTTTTTTTTTTTAAAGAAAGCAAGATGTTTACCTACCTTGCATGTTTCTGCAAGTCTGATGTGTTTTTATTTCCTTTGCAAACACGCTGCTATTTACACACACTTAAGGTTCACATAAAGGGAAACGCTTTGCTTGTCAATTTGCTTCTGTATTTTAGAAACAGTACTTATAATATACAAAATATTTCCTGGTCTGAAAGCAAAAAAACCAACTTCAGACACTGAGTTGGTGCCCAGGAGTGTGAAGGTGAACAACAAAGCAGGCCAAGGCTTACTTCATTACTGCGAAAAGAAACTGGGAAGTTTTCAAAACCTGTCAAATTCTTACTTCTACTTTCTTCAGAAAGCATGATTCTTTAACATCTTCCTCTTGTTTGCTCAAGAAAGCAAAATGATTGATTTGGCCCTTTTTTTCTTTCCTATTGTCAGTGCTACTTTTATCTGTACTGACTGTAAAGTTAGCTCTGGGATGAGGGCATGAAGGTCGCTGCTGAAACATAAGACTTCACTGTATCACACAGTATCGTGTCTGGGATCTAAACAAGGATCTTGTGAACCAACATATCTAATTACTGGACATAAATTTAGAATATGTGTTTACAAATTTAAGTGTGTTATTTGCTGTTTTCAGGGTATATTAATTACAAGTACATGAAGAATTGATTGGTTTAATATGAGGAGCACCAAAGCAACAAACTTGGAAAATCAGTTTACTTCAGATTTTCTTCTCTTACTTTATGTGTCTAACAGACAGTAAACAAGTTAAAAAACATGTCTGAAAGTTGCATCTGTGAGCTAAGCAAAGTGAGTCAGGCTGTTTAAATCTCTACCTATATTAGTTTTCACTGTTAATTTTGTCTAAAGCAAGTACTGAAGACAAACATTTTTTTTCTTTAATATCCTGAAAAAAACCCAAGCAAATTGATGCGAATGGAAAATTATTCAATTTCTATTAGTCTAAAAAACTATTTATTAATAAAACAAGGTAATTAATACTTGATATGTGCCAAAATATCCCACCTTACCTTCTCTGCATAGTCAAAATATTTTTTTAAATGCTCAAATTGATTTTGGAATAAAAACTCTCAGCACACTCTCTCCAGTCATTTCAGACATTCCCTGAACTGTGTAATATCAGATTTCAAAACTACTACAGGTATACTGTAAATGTGCAATACTAAAATGACCTTCTATCGTATTTTTTGTTCATGCCTACATACAAAGAAATCCAGAAAGAATTATAACAGTGTCATTGTGGATACTGATTGCCACAGACCTCCTTAAGAGTTTAATCTCTGAAGTCACAGAAGTATTTGCACATGGGGGCTAAGAATCTAAGTGTCAGTTAAGCCTGTGTTTCACGTCTTGCTGAAACCAGGACCTGGATGCAGAATTTAGCACTCAGCTATACAGTATATAACATTTTTGTTTTGCCTATATGATTCATGTTTCTCAGAAAAATCACCAAAATGGATATTGCTATGGCTTACTTACTGTGATGAATGTAGTCAATTTTGTGACATCGCTGTTCGGCAACCTGCAAACAGAAACAATTAATGACCATGGAGTCATCCTTTCATCAAGTAATTTGTTACAAGGACAGATACATCAAACAGAACAGTAAGATTTCTCATAAAAAAGCCATGTCTGTGAGGTATTTCCAATGTACTGAAAACACAGAGTTTCCCAGAGCCCGACACAATGCCATTGAAACAAGAATAGCTTAAGCAAAGTGTTATCTAATTACTCTCTTATTTGCAATCAGCTGCTGGAATACACATACAGTAGAATGTGCACTATAAGTCATGATTCTGGTACATAACTTATCCTCTAGCATTGATTTCAAGTTCTCCTCGTGTTATGAGAATCGTCAGTATAAAATCCACACATTTCACTAAAAGCTTTAAAATAAATTTTTCAACACTTCTTTGGGTTGTTTCTGTCACGGATTTTTTTTTGCCTGGGTAGATCTAGTTTCTTTAAACACACAGTTCATACACATCGTACAGGAAATAGAAGACAGCCTAATAGACACCACATTTGGAACATAACCATTGCAGGAAAATGTAGCTTGCTATAGTCCTAGAAATCTGATATTGCTGCACACATTAAGAATTATTCCCAAAGCAAAAAATTTCCGCATTAGCCATGTGCATAAGCAAAATCACTTCATACAACCTGGAGCTATCTTACAGCTTTATACTGCACAAATTACTTCAGATAGTAAAGTAAAATATACTTCAATGAAGTACATTCCTATTTTCTTAGCTTTCTTTCACTGAAGACCTACTTAAGTCAGTCCTTAATCTCAAATGCTGCAATGAACACTTCATTCCACTTTCAAAACTCAGAGAAGAACAAGATCTGCTGCCCATGTAAGCCTTCAACTTTCTATACTCTGGTACTTGTGTTATTACAGGTCATGTTCTACATTCAGTCCTACCTTGAATACCTATGTGCCTATGTGAGCTAAAAGGCAAATACCTCTTCATATGCAGTTGAGGCATCGATTTTATTGCATATGAGGGAAAGGGTGGTGTAGGAGGGTTGTCAAATCTGAGCTTGGAAAGGAGTGGTAGAACACAAAATCAAAGTTTGAGATGGATTAGCAGAACTGTCAGGAAACATCTGAGAGATGTCAGGGTGAAAAACCAGAAGAGCACGGCACTAGAAAACACCCAACTGTGCAATACCATCAGAAGGTGCTGAGCAACAAAAAAAGTGAGTCATTTCTTAATACCTTTCTTGAAATATTTAACAGAAATATAGGATCATAGCCCTCCATGAAGATACGATACACCATTAAGCAAAACACCCAGCACGTGAGCATCGAATCCTTCGAGTAGGCTATATGATCTATATTCAGCAAGGCAGTTGCAGCAGCACATTCAAAATTACAGGTTATAAAACTAGTACTAGTGTTGAATTCATCTAATGCAGTGGTCAAACATTCTTTCTCCCAGTGGATACTGTACATAGTCAAGATGTTAAGGAAGTTTCAAATCCAGGAATTCTACAGACTGGGAAAGAAATCTGGCTAGATGTATATGCACAAATTTACCTCCGATCTTTTGATAAGCCAAAACTAACTACATTTGGATATTTTATGGGATCACACAACTGACTGACAAATGTCCTGTTTATGAAACACTCCCCACTGGGAAAAAAAAAAAAAGTGTCTTGATGCAATTGCTGCAAACTTGAGCAATTAAATTCAATTTCTTATTCAAGTAAACAAACAAATGCAAATACAATGCAACATGTACAAAATGTATCGCACACTCCCTTGGTTCCTTCTCTCATACGCTGCACATATTTACAATAAACAAAATTAATGAAAGACTATTGTCCACTTCTCTTCAAATAAGGAAAAGCACGTTTAATGCATGGTCTTGTATTACCGAGGTTGTTTATTGTCTTTCCAAAGGTTTCATTGTTCAGATTTTTATTTTCTGTTAGCACGTGCTACTGTCAGTAAAGCAATGTTTCAGACCTCTAAAATAGGCTTAGCAATTATTTTCCCTTTGAAAGGGAGAAGTAGCTTACATGTTCAACACATCCCTCTTACCACACCCTGCCTTCCCCAGTGTCAACGACAAGCTCATGTGTTGGAACAAATTGGAATTTGTCTCCTGAATTCTTCTTAAAGATAATGGCACTTTATATTCACATTGCTAACCCTCCCAAGTATTCATTTCATTCTTAAAATAACTCCATGAAACTCTGTGAAAGAAATGCAACAACACCCCATAAAAATGACCAAAAAAAACCCACAACCCAGGGACATCAATCATAAAATCAAAACAAACAAAATCCAAGTCCCAGCATTTAACAATGTAGTTTAGCCTGTATATGCCTTGCATTTCCATGACAAGATTAAAGCAATACTATATACAAATCATTAATTACTCCACTACTTCACAAGTCTTCTTTTTGGTTTTAAAGACACATTTAATTCCACAGGGTTTACAGTATATCCTTAACTACACCATCATGTAAGCACAATGAATGGCTTAAAGTTGGCACTGTGTCACCGAGTGTCATTTATGCATTTAGTTCCTGTTCAATTTCTGTAGGGCTTCTGAAGTTACCTCCTGTCACCACCTTGGCAAATCTCAGCTACATGCTGTCCATTCCATAACGGAATTTCACTTTCCTTAAACATGTTAACAGAAACAACGCTGCTTCTCTCCCTTAACAGCAGTTCCAGAAAAGACACTTCTGTAAATCCAATAATTACTTTATTTTAAAGGCAGGGGAACTCTACGTTTGCTGTCACCTATACGTTTCGTCTGTGAGCAGATATACATGTATCAAACACTGAATTAGCTGGACTTGACTTTAAAGATTATTTGAAAATTACACAATACTGATTTTGTATTTTCCCCTCTCTCCGGCACCTTGTATTTGGTGCTCCTAAGAGAAACAAAAGATGATTATAAGCAATGCAATTCAATTATTTCACACTTTATCTTGGAAAACTGAAAATAATAAACCTGCTCTGCTTGAAAGAAATTGCTCTCTACTCTCCAAGTAAATGCAGTTGTGCATTGCTTTCTTGAACAAGAGGAAGTACCACTTGGTAGCAAGATTTTTTTGTTGTTGATAGTCCAAGACCTAGTTGGACATATTAATAGTATAAGTAAACACGAGGCAGGGGTGCAGAAGTGGTAGAGGACTTGTATCACAAAGAACATTGTCTTAAGACAAGAAATGGACAAGCTTAGACTGCACTATCACAAACCTAAGTCACGCTGTATAAAATATAACTGCGCCAAGATGTCTTGGTCATAAAATCAAAGGTAAAAACAAAACAGATCTACCACACCACTTCCTAGATTCTCAGAGGCAAAAGACACTCCTGTAAACAGAAATTTTCCAACTGTAATCCCCACTGCGACTGTTTAACTACTTTTCTGCCAAGTTTAATTTAGGCTAAGCAGTGCAACATTTTCTTAAAGTACACAACACGCTGCAGTTACTTTTCAAGTATTTACTGCTTTTCCATTCAGCCCATGCTACTGCCTCTACCCAGTTACCAGCATGCCAGATTACCAGTTCAAAGGAGCTTCAAAATTCTGTGTAAGCTGCTTCCACCACAAACACATGAGCTCTCCCAAATTTTGCAACAGTTTCCAGGAACTAGTTTCGACATGTTCCAAAATTATTGTCCTAATTCAGTTTAAAACTGAATTACTGTCAGTTAAAACTTTAAAATACTGCTTTACTCCTTCTCACTCCACTGCTTCTGGTTGCAACTCCTTCTAAACAAGCCTTCTATTCTGACGCTTTCAAAATCAGTCTGAATCGTCAAAATCAGCACTGGTTATGTGCTCAGAAATACAGTGACAGTGCTCTTGAACAGCCAGTTGGAACAGCTTGAGAGGTACTGTGGTAAAGCAACCTGTAGCTTATTTACACACACAAGTGTCTTGCAACAGATAATTCATCTCACTCTTCACTCAGCTGAGCAAGTGTACTATCCAATGCAAAACGGGGCACACACTTCTACCATTCACTTCACAACATACTGACAGGTCCAACTCAATCACCAGCACGTATCAACTAACAACCAAAAGACGTCTATCATGACAAATGTGATTCTGATTGTTACTTAATCTAGACTACATACTTATGTTTGCTTTACTCAAAACGGAAATTGTATTAACTGACTGTGTAAGGGTTTGCACTGTGGGTATGAAATTAACATACAAAAACTTGTTTTAGAAGTAAGCTAAGGAAGAATCAAAATTACTATGTTTGCCAAGAGTTTTTAAAATGAATTCTAAAAGGAAACAAACCAAACATTAACATAAATCATATACCTATAAAAAGAACTAACTTTTATTTATAGGGCAAAACTAGGAAAAATAGGGCTAAAACAAGTGACTGTGAGGATTCAATAATCACACTATTTGCTGTATGATATGCTAAACCAAGACTGAAGCTTTAAAATGTTGAAAGTAAAAACAAAGTATGCCGGCTTTCTATTTTTTATTTTGTTACATTAAACTGGTCTTAAGTTCTTTCAAATCCTTCTGTAAGTCTTCAAATACCCGCAGAATCATAGTGTACGTTCTTCTCATCTGCTGCAGTTTCAAGCTTGAACATGAGTAATCCTCTCGAAAAAACAGAGAAACACAGTATTCCAGATGAGTCCTTATCGGGACATTCCCAATGCAACAATAATGTATGACAACCATTAAAGCCACTGCACAAAAAGCCCATCATCCTGAGATGCCACATTCACCCCAGTGAATCTGTATTCAAGTTCTGGTCAATAGAGATACAGCCATGCAGAACTGTTTCTTGATTAAGCTCTTTACAGCTCTTGCTGTACCTTCTAAACAGGAACAATAACATTGCAGGGGGAAGGAGTGAAAAATGCCTACAATAAACTTTGGTATTAACAAGTTCTACCACATCTTGAAATTTTAGCTTAAGATCAAAAATTTCCTTCAGATCTGCTGTTTTCTTTAACTCATTTGCAACTGTACATTCCTCGTTCCATTAACTATTTAAAAGAAGAAAACATAACTTCCATTCCACTTGTTTTCACCCTTATGCAATTACTTTATCATTGCTCAAAGAAATAACCGCTCTTCACCTACATTAGACAAAGTGTCCTGTCACTTCTGGAATTAATGTCTTTACCTACATCTTAACTTTGTAAAAACAGAACGATGGCACGAATGTTCTGTTTCATTATACTAAAAAAATTGCCCTTTGAGCAGCAGAAAAAGGGAGCTGTCCACTTCTATGACAATTGTCCTAAACGCAGGAGGCCATATTTTTATTGAGAGTATGGTAGCACTGCTTTATGACAGCAGAAGCCACAGAAACCCTTTCATGAATTGCTGTATCTGCTTTCATCAGTGGGCAGACTATGGTCTGCTGTAGAGCAAATACAGGAGGAGTTAGGTGCTACAACACTGCACAAAGGAACTATTGGAACTAAAATGCAAGATGGAGGCTTCTAGACTACAGTTCCTCCACATTCTTTTATTCAAGTAATTTTCATCTATGCAGCCGAAGACTTCTCATGTTCAGTTCTCTGGGTATAAGGATCCAATTACATAGAATCATTTAGGTGGAAAGATCTTTAAGATTGAGCCTAAGTGTAAACCTAACACTGACAAATCCACCAATAGACCATGTTCTTAAGTACCACATCTACATGTCTTTTAGATACCTCCAAGGATGGCAACTCCACCACTTCCCTGGGCAGCCTGTTCCAAGGCTTGATAAGCCTTTCAGTGAAGAATTATTTCCAATCTAAACCTCTTCTGACCTGAGAATGTTGATCATGAAGTAAATATCTTATTATTCTCTAAATTCCTATCCTTTCTCCTAAGTCTTCATTGGTTTAAATTTGCTTGTTTGACCATTTTCAAATATTTTTTAAAATATTATTACTAATATCATACTGGAACAATCACACATAATCTCATTTCCAAATGCTGAAAAACTCTATAGTACACTGTGAAGGACAGGGGATCCTTCCCACTTATTTCTCTTTCAGTGCAGCAGGTCACAAAAGCTTAACTACAGAACTGGGGCTTTATTAAAAAAATAATTCAACTTGTAAGTATTTTTTGCATTTTTCAGGTAAAACATGTCTGCAAGACACACCACATCCTCTCACTGAAACAGAACTCAAGCTAAAAAGCAAAAAAAAAAATGCTGCTGGCTGAGATGTGGGGTTTTTATTCACATAGCTGACCATTTCACACAGTTCGACAAGGTAAGATTCCTAGACTCAGCTACTAAGAAAAAAAAAATCCCTTTGGAAGAAAAAGTTGTGTGGACCAAAGCTCTGTCAGCACATCAGACACTCTTAGGCCATTAACCTTTCCATCTCAGGACCTTTCCCTGTTATGATGGATGAAAACAACAATGTCAGCAATGACAAGAAGGTTAGGTATTTTCATCAAGATTCAAGACTTCTGAGAAACAACTATATTTTGGCAAACTCTTCTGAAAGTGCTGAAATGCTTTTGCATCACTTACTTTTCGTCGACACCTACACTTTACAGACATGTTAGAATTTTTCTGACTCGGCACTCACAGGGACCAGCGGGTACACTTAGAACTAAGTAGTGTTGGCGGCCTTATATAACCTTCCCAGTGTCATTTCCATACATTTGGTAAGAACGGATGTCAAGGCCATTCTGTAACAAGTGGGATGTGTTGATTACCAAATGTGCCATCCCAGTACAAACTGAAGAAAGGAAAGTTCTCAGTAAAAATGTGACACTGTTCCTCTTCCCATCATCAGCATCAGAAGATGAAAGAAAAATGTGAAAGTAATTTTTTCTTCTAAGAAAGGAAGCATCATTTCGTCCTTTAACAGGGAGTACTACTCCAATAAGAGGGACTTAATCTTCATCCTCTGTTTAAAGACTACTACACCTTGAGATTGTTTATGTGCTCTGCAATGTTGCAAGCTGTAGCAAACAAGCAGGTAGCACGTGGACATGACTTGAGCCTTCACATAGTTGTTCCTGTCTGTCAAAAAGACACAGTAATTGCTTTTTGTATTGCCTCATTAGCCAGAAATCCCAGCCACGAATGAAACTTCACTGCATTTTGCATGATTCAAGGAAACATGCTCAGTATTAAAAAGCCAAAAATATCACAGACACAAACATAGCTGGGGAAAGAGAGAAAACAAAGATGAAAAAGCCAGTGATGGGAAGAATAGTTAATTTAGACCTAATGCAGAAGTAGTATTTTTGAGGCAAAACAACAGATACTTTTTACAGCTGCCTGTAATTGTTCTCTTGATGTGTGATACTTATTAAAAAATAAAGAATCCTTATTCAAGTTAAATATACATAAACCAGAAGTCACAAATAGAAATTTGGAGATGAAGGAATTCTGTGTAATTTATTTGAAAGCTTATTTGGCAGAGGACTACTGGAACCGAAGATCAAAACCACTATTTATCATCATACTATGTTGTGTATCAGTACATATACTTTATAAGCATATCAGAAATAACAAGAATAGATTTAACAATATGAATATGATAGAAACAGAGACAGCTGTTACCCACAAATACGTATTAAGGAAAAACAACAATCTGTTTTAATTTCAATTCACTCCTGCCCAAGATAACATACTTCTTTAAGCAGTAATGTGTAACAGTTTCAGGCCCTGGAACATACTGCTCACAGGGATCGACAGTTTCCATATATGCTGACAAACCAAGTCAGCATAATAGAATGTTCAAACACACGTACAGATCATTCAGTAGGTCAAACACCTAGAGCTTATAGCTCTCACTTTTTCTTCCAATAACAATTATAGGCTCTTGCACTGACAGCTGTCATAAAAACCAGATCAGAGTAACACTTATTGTACCAATTGCATAGTCCTTCGCAATATCACATTCTCTCTTTTGAGCTTCATAATGCATTCTCTTCAACTCTGTCCTTGAAAACCACAGTCTGATGCTTTTATGCTACCACAGAAGCAGTACGTATTCAAATCCAAGTTACACAGCCTTGTATTGGGACATGCCATTAATCAATACCTAGTAATAGAAGATAAATAGCAATACTTAAGAAAAGTATATGAAGCTATGATGAAGCTGTGATAATGAAATACTCCATTTGTGATTCAAATATTCCACTTCCGTTCCCATTTAATGATGTATAGTAAAATATTTGATTAAATTAAAAATCTTGTAGTAAACTTTATTGGTTTACATCAATTGACTACATTTAGACTTGAACACTAATTTTCACAGTGAAAATTATAAGATAATAGATGATACAATATGTTTCCTAGTTACATGTACAGTGAAGGCAGTATTACTTTTGAAACCACCCACAAAAGATGGAAAAACAACATTTGTTATTGCCAACTTCCTTTTTTTTTTATAAAAAAAAAAAATACTTGTTTAGCTTCTGAGGTTCACTGCCTTAAGGGAAAAAAGGCAATGAAGTTGGTAAGCTAATTTTATGATGGCAAAGAACAAAAGGAAACACTGATTTTTATTTTTTTTTTTTTAAATTGTGGCATGTTGATATCATTACCCTTTCTGTCTTCTTATGGGCAGAATTTAAGAGTGATTATTAAAAGATAGAATTACAATCACTTAAAAAATTAAACCATTGCACGTGATTTAGCAAATGAAATCAGTGACTTTGAAGTCACATATTACACTTTGGGAACAACTACAGTTTTCATATGGGCCCATGTGAAATAATCTTATTAAAGGCAATACAAAAGCCTGCCTCACAGAAAAATGCAATGGTAGTAATGGGCATCTTCAGTTGTTTATCCCTCTGTTGAACTAGATAATCTTCCAAGGTCCCTTCCAACCCTTAAGATTCTGTGATTCTGTGAACTGTGAAGATACGTGACATGAGCCACATGACAGGCATATTTAGCGGATTTATCGTATCATGTAAGTTCATGGGAAGGACATGTTACCCAAAAAACCTAAAAACTCACATTGGTGGGTGACATCTGTTCCATAGCTTCCTAAACACAGAACCCTGCTACAGAAAGTTCATCTCCCTGAAGCTGAAAGGCAAAGCAGATGCTCCAGCTGAGACTTACACACCAAATTCTGCAATAGAGAAGTTATGTTGCTCCCTGCTAGCATGGAACATACAGACACCAAGAAGGCCAATAGCCAGACACAAGAGAGTTCGATGAATGAGTCTTCAGACTACAGGAGCACTGCAGATATGCTACAACCATATCTCCACTAAGAGAAAAATATTTTCCTTCTCTCAAAGGGAAGACAGGTACTGTGCTAACTGATGCCAATAGTGTCACTTATACCATAGTTGTGTCACGCCTGGTTAGGCAAAATAAAGCAGGTACAAGTGCCACATGTTTAGTTGGACTCTGTAATTATTTTATTATAAGCTTAGTAGCAAGTTTTCCAGTTGTGTCTTTGGTAGAGTAGTGCATATATTTACATTGTGAAGTTCTTCCTTCACCAAAATCTGAGGGCAGAGGGAGAAGGGTTGATTATTCTTTTATTCCAATTACCTCCTTCATTTTCCCCCCAAAAGACTATTCTTTTCATTCAGTTTTGTCCATGCCTAAACAAAATAGGTAACTTTCTTGTCTGTAGTTCCATTCTGTCAACTTCAACTCTTCTAGGACTCTGCAGGCTCTCATAATTCTGACACGAAAGTAGTTTAAACAATCGACCAAAAGATCTTAAAATATAAACCAAGTGACACACAGAATCACAGACTAGTTGAGATCGAAAAAGAGGTCATCTCATCAAATACCCTAGCTCAAGCGGAGTCACAGACAGGCAGTCACCCAGGACTGCATACAGATAACTTTAGAGTATCTGCAAGGGTGAAGAATTCACAACTCCTTTGGGTAATCTGTGTCACCCTCATTGTGACAAAGAGTTTCCTGATGTTCAGGGGGAACTGCATGTTTGTGCCCATGGCGTCTGGTCCTGTCACTGGGCAGCTGGGAAAAGAGCCTGGATCCGTCCTCTCACCCACCCTCCTCCCAGTATTTATACACATTGGCGAGATTCTCCTTGAGCACTCTCTTCTACAAGCTGAACAGCTCCAGCTCTCTCGGGCTTTTCTCACAGGAGAGATGCTCCAGTCCCTTCAACATCTTAAAAGGCCATTTATTGGACTCTCTTCAGTACCTCTATCTCTCCCACACAGAGGAGCTCAGAACTGGACACACAACTTTATATTTCTGATCAATTTCACAGCTGTCCATCAGCACCTATTTAGCTGCACTTCAAACAGTCAAATGGCATAATTCTTTACAACTTTATTCATGGCTATGTATTGAAAATAACTACATCTTTGTGTTTCAGATTATTTTCCTTCTGCTTCACTACTCTTTCTGGGCAAAATTAAGCTTACAAGTACTTTTTATGGTGAATGAGTTTTCAGGTTCAGGATAAAAATACAGTTTTTACTCCAATTTCTGCTAAGATGCAGGCTGACAAGGTAACTTAAAAACCTGTAGAATAAAGTTGTGTGCCCAGTGACTGAAAGACAAAATACTGTAGAGGAAAGGCACCAAAAGCGGAGTTTCCACTGTAAGGCCTAACAAGGCAACCATCCCTGGAGGGGTTTGGGTGGATGTTGCACTTAGGGAAATGGTCTAATGGTTGACAGAGCTAGAACAAAGGCTGCACTCAATGATCTTAAAGGTCTATTCCAGCTGAAACAATTCTGCTTCTTACTAGAATATATTGTCTCTTCATTTCTAAAAGTCTGGAGCTTGAACTGAAGAATGAATCTTCCACCACTGCTTAGCATTACTTTAACTCTACTACTAGCAGAGTCCAAAGAACTTCTAACAACAGTATCAACAGAAATTCTAAGCATTTTTAAAATATTGCCATCGATATATTGAAAAAAACACCAACCAAACAAACCACAAAAGCAAATTATTAATAATCCACTCTGGAATAGTTTTAATAACAAACTACTTTTTATTTAGAAGGAAAGACAGCCAAGACATACATTAGCTCTAAAACTTAAGAGGCTTGCTTTCAGTGTGTGACCTACAGACCCCTAGTAATCTGACCTGAATGCTTCTTGATGGCACATAAAAAATAATCAGGAAAGCAATCAATAGGGAAGTGGAAAATTAATCATTCTGAAACTATAGTCTTTTAAAAATGACATTTCTGATAATTCTATTAGTTGCTCTATGTAAAATAATCCATTAAAAAAGGGCCTTAAATCTCATCTTTAAGAAATAGTTTCTCTTCAAGTCCTGTAAAAATGGCAGTCTTACACTTTTACTGTTCAACATTAGTTAAATTTTTACTGGTCTAATGGCACCTAAAGTCTGTTAGCTGAGTCAAAACATACTGAAACCTGTTTTTCAGCAGAGATGTGATGACTTCTTTCCTAACGTCAACAGAAGTTAATTATTACCACATGCATGAACCACTGTGATTTATATTGCAATAAAGCAACCATTTGTACAGGCTTTTTAATACCTGACTAGCACGTCTGACTCTTTACTTGCCTGGTTTACAGTATGCAAGTGAATCAGGTATGATTGACTACATGGAAATCCAGTTCACAGTATTAACAACAACAACAAACACAATCCACCACACCACACAACAATCCTTCACTTCCATTAAAAAATAGCGATGACTGTACTTCAGAAAACATCTATGGTATTCATTTGCATTTGACCAAATAAAATGGCAAGTCCTGCTCTTATTGATGAGCCTGCAACCAGCTGTCCACAAGCTAACCGTGTGCACAGCCCATCTCACAGGACACCGCTGAGCACATAGACTTTGGTTCTGAAAAAACACACCAACTAAAATGAAAGCTCTGGAAAACTGGGTATTATGTGCCTACATTTCACAAGGGCAAGTGTTCCTTTTACACGTCAATGCAAATGCTTGTTCTCTCATGTAATCCTGGAAGGAAAAGATAACAATAAATTAGCATGACTTGCATCAGCATACCTGCACCCTCGGTAAGAAATACCAACATGTGCATGTAGGAATACTTCTCAGGTATTTTCACCAATGGAAATAACTGGATTGCTTACTGCTTGTAGTTAGATACGTAAACAGTTTATTCACGTTACTTAAAAGTGACCAACATCTTCTAATTGAAATCATACCAGATTTTCTGAAAACATAATTTTGATTCAAAAAGCAAACTTCAGTATCCAGTATCCACATTCTACTACGCTTAGAGCACATTCTGGAAGGTACCATGCAAAAGCTTTTTATTCCAAGTTTCATTATGCACATGCTACTTTTGAGGTGGCAGAAAAAACTCTTGTGAGCAATGTTCCTGTGATGGTTCTCTGCATTTTCCAACTGCCACAAATCAGATCCACCACAGAAAAAACAAGCCCACTGCCAAAACCCCTTTGGCAAGGATGGCGATGACAGTGGAGATACACTTGCTGGACTGTTCGCACACACTGAAGTATCAGAGAACTGCTTGGAGCAGAGGTGAAGTAACTCTAAAGCTGCCTACTATTTACTCTGCTGGACAGTCTAATCTGTGCATCATTTCTACTAGAGTTATTGATTTTTCACAAACCCATAGAGCTTCACCTTTAAATGTCTAGCCTACTTTCACCTATGGCTGAAAGTGATTGGCAAACTTAATGCACCGAATGGGCAGGCACACAGACAAACAGGTAAACAGACCAGTGTGTTCATATAGTTTTATATGTGTTCACAATAGGTACTTAGAAGGGAAAGAGCTACAAAGGAACCTCCTGTGTAATCAGAAGTAACAAGAAGCATTATAGAAGGAGTTGTTTTATCAGAAATTACTTGTTCCATTTAATAAGCTGTGTTTATTATAAAATGTGTAAATACAAGTTAATCTGCAGCTCCAAGGCTAATAAGACTCTGGATTCATAATAACAAATAAGGATTCTCAAAAACCTACATTATGCAGAATCAATATTCAAAAGTGTGTTTGTTGTTATAACTAATATCATACTATGCATCACAGGTAGCTTTTAAAATGGAATCACATCATTCATAGCAACAATGTGAATAGTGTACATGCACCAAAGCCCAACTTTTAAGTACAAGATACTACAATATTCAAAACAGTTATCATATTCAATGGATCAGCAGCCACATATAATATCCACCTTCCTTCTCTTGACAGTTGTGTCTAGAAAAGGTAGTTATGTTTAAAAAACAAATGCAAGAAGTCTCAAGACACGTAATCTGTCGAGCAAAAAAAAACAGCTTAATCTTTTTTTACAGCCCATATTCTTCTGACTACTGCTATTCAGTGTGAGGTAAAATATTTTTCAAAATAACAGTTAATTAATTGTGAAGACTATTGAAATCTGGTAAATAATTTTTAATGAGAAAAATAATTCATTATTATGAAGACCAGAAAATCTCAAATTTCCAAATATATAAAACTAACATTATTAGTACTGAATCATTAATAGAACCTAGTTATTAATACAAGGCTAAGATTATACAGAACAATTTTACACAATTAGCTCTCTACAGCATCAGTAGGTCAAAGCCTGTTTATCAATACAGGTACACACTTAAATCAATGCAGGATTAAGATGTATTGACTTAATCTAACTGCATCTGAGTTATGAAGTGTACCCTGCACCTAACAGTAATCTTGTGTAGTGAGGTTATTTAAGAGTTATATATACTGCTTAAGTCATCTTCTAGCAGATGCAGGCCCCAATTCAAGGAATACAAATGACACCTAAACAAGCACCTTTACAGAATTTCAAAATCATTTAGGTTGGAAAAGATCCTTAAGATCACAGAGCTCAACCACTATCCTAGCACTGCCATGTCCACAACTAAACCACGTCCCTCAACACCTCAGCTACACAGCTTTGCAATATCTCCAGGCATGGGAACTCGATCATTTCCCTGGGCAGCCTGTTCCAGTCCTTGATAATCCTCTCAATGAATAAATTTTTCCTTGTTCCAATCTAAATCCTGGAACAACTTGAGTCTGTTTCTTCTAGTCCTGTCATTTGTTACTTGGGAGAATAGACCAACCTCCACCTCAATAAAACCTCCTTGTCGCAGAAAGTGTTCCCCCTCAGTCTCCTTTTCACTAGGCTAAATGCAAATTCCCTCAGCCACTCCCCATCAGGCTTATGCTCCAGACCCTTCCTCAGCTCTAGTCCATGGACACACTCCAGTGTCTCTACGTCCCTCTTGGAGTGAGGAGCCAACACTGAAGAAAATCACTTCCTGGGTTCTGCTGGACACACTAGTAGTGATACAAGCCAGGAGGCCATTGGTCTTCTTGGCCACCTGGGCACACTGCTGGCTCATGCTCAGCCAGTTGTCGACCAATTCACCCAGGTCTTTCCCTGCTGAGTGCAGGACTTGGCACTTAGCTCTGTTAAATCTCGTACAACTGGCCTCAGCCCATTGCTTCAGCCTGGCCAGATCTCTCTTTAAAGCCTTCCTGCCCTCAAGGAGATAAATACTCCTGCCAAACTTGGTGTCATCTGCAAACTTATGAAGAATGTTCTCAATCCCCTGATCTAGACCATTGATAAAGATGTTAAACAGAACAAGCTCCAACACAGGCCCAGGGAACACCACTTGTGATCAGCCACTAAGTGGATTTAACTCCTTGCACCACCACTTTTAAGGCTTGACCATCCAATCAGTTTTTCACCCAGCAAATACAGTACGCGTGTCCAAGCCATGAGCAGCTGATTTCTCAAGAAGAATGCTGTGGGAAACAGTGTCAAAGGTTTTACTAAAGTCCAGGTAAACAACATCCACCACCCTTCATTCATGCACTAAGCAGGTCACCTTGTCATAGGAGATCAGGTTATTCAAGCAGGACCTGCCTTTCATAAACCCATCCTGACTAGGTCTGATTCACTTATATGTGCTGTACAATGGCACTCAGAATGATCTGTTCCATAATTTTCACAATATATATGGATTAAGAGGCAAACTTCAGCTCAGGAACAGACTTAAGTGTTTCATTTAGCCTAACCAAAATAAGACACTTAAAAGTACATAAATAAGATCCAAAAAGTTCCTTTAAAAATATCATTGTGATACTAAAGCCACAAATCTCTCAATAATAAAAAACCTCAATCAAATAAAAAGCTTTGCTGCACTGAAGTAAATCGTATTTTAACACTTTATTGCTCTATCACATACAATCTTTCAGATTCCTAGTACTTTTCTAATGAAATTCAGCACCATATATCTAGGCTCCTCAGCTCAAGAGGGACAGAGAACTCCTGGAGAGAGTCCAGCACAAGGCCACCAAGATCATCATGGGACTGGAACATCTTTCATACCAGGAAAGGCTGTGAGAACTGGGGCTGTTTAGTCTAGAGAAGAGGAGACTGAGGGAGGATCTTATTAACATTTACAAACATCTGAATGGTGGGTGTCACGATGTTGGGACATCCCTTTTTTTTCTATGGTAGCTAGCAACAGGACAAGGGGTAATGGAATGAAGCTAGAACACAAAAAGTTCCATTTAAATGTAAGAAAAAAACTATCCCACTGTGAGGGTGACAGAGCACTGGAACAGGCTGCCCAGGAGAGTTGTGGAGTCTCCTTCCTTGGAAGTCTTAAAGACCCGTCTGGACATGTTCCTATGCCACCTGATCTAGGTGAACCTGCTTCTGCAGGGGGGGGTTGGACTGTATGATCTCTAAAGGTCCCTTCCAACCCCTATCATTCTATGATATCCATGTACAGAATGGCCCACCTAATAGTTAAGTCTGTGTGACAATACACTCAGGCTTCTGGGTTTAAAATGTTTGCTATTAGTGGCAATATCATCGCAAGTATAATTCTGAGATATTCTTACTTTGAAAGCTGCACTTCAGAGCAATCAGCCCCCAAATGCTCTGCTTGTTAGTACTTTGTTCACATTGACAGCACTGATAGGTTACCTGCTGCACTCAAAAAGACAAAATGAACCAGAGTAACACGTTTACACTAGTGTCTGATATGTTCTTAATATTCTCCTTTCACAGGTGATCCGGAAGGAAAACATGCAGAGAATCGAAGGTAGCAGGTGGCCTCTTTTAGCCTTTTTTTATGTACAGGTTAAAACAGGCCTTCTCTAAGCCAGACACAAACTCTATGCCTCAGCTACTGTAAGCTCCACAAGTAACAAATAGTTTCAGCATTTGAATTTACTACTCCAGCCAAACACATTAGCTCAAATTTGGCTGCAACTTACTTGCAATGTTGTGCAAAGTCTTTAGGGTAGGACATTTTTCACTTTATTTTAATAAAACGCCAACAATTTATTCTTTGAGTTGACACCTACTGTGGTTTGTTGAGTTTTTCAAGATCATAATTCACGAGCAATTGGTACGTGTCATGTAACACATTGTTTATGACACCGCTATCACAAATTTTTCCTAATGAAAAGAATGAACTTGTATTGGCCAAGTAACCAATCTATGTATGAACCTTATATGTTTTTTTTTTATTGTAGTTTCACATTATTCCCATTCCTAACATTCTTTACAAACGGATGCAAGACATAAAGCTTTAAAATAGTTAAAATAAGTAAAAAAAAAAACAAAACTTCCTTTTTAAAATGAAATTCTAACAAAACACTGCAAGGTCTTGCTCAAAATTCTCTTTCTTGTAAGAATTTCATGCCAGCATCTCTGACATGTTTGAGATGGCTTGAGAATTCATCACTTGTAAGGCAAATTCAGAATGCCAAATGTAGAGAAGAACTGGATTTTCTTGTTTTTTTTCTAGTACGTGCTTTAATTTTTACCCATAATATGCTGAGTACTACATCTTAGCTACAAATATGCATTATGCACAATGAAAATGTTTCATTTCATAATTCTGTGGTCAAAAATATTTTAAATGTTTATATATGCTAATATACTAACACCTATATACCGTTCAAAGCTTAAATAAATGTTCTATAACTATCAGTCCCTGTCAAAGAGAAATACTCAAATATAACAACTATTTAAATGCATCAAAACAGTCTGCAGTTTGAAAAGTTCTCCTAAACTTTGTTAGGCTAAAATACATGTTATTTTGCTGGCAATACATCTATGGAGTTTGTTCTGAATAGAATTTTCCATCTAACAAACGTTTACTAAATCAGTGACTGACAGGCATATAGACGCATGCGCTACAGTCCAAATTGTTCATTTTTAGGATTTAATGGAAATATACACAACTTAAGACACATTGTATTTTTCAAATCCTGAAATCACTTGTCAAATCCCAAAATTAAGCATCTCTTCAGCTTTAATTTCTACTGATACATTAATCTGACTACTCACAGCCTTTTCCTCGAGTCCACAAAAAAAAAAATCATTATCAACTGATTTTTTTCCCAAATCAAATGAGTCACAAAAAAAGTTGACACAGTAATTTAACCATTTACTTTACTCTCCTCTCTAAAACATCCGTTTCCATGGAAAGACAAGGAGAAACTAAGTCAGACAGTTCAGTCACTGGATGCTGGTTCTCCAGTTGTGGTTTTGTTCCCATGGCAACTGATGAAGCATCAGGAAAAACAAATTAAAAAAAGGATAAACAACAGCTGTGGGTAGAAGTACTATTTCACACACGCACCAAAAAAAAAAAAAAAAAAAAAAAAAAAAAAAAAAANAAAAAAAAAAAAAATCCAAAACGAAGCCATACAACCAACTCTTGTACTCCAAAATGCTACTAAACAAAACACATTAGATGCCTTGTGCTGTAAGTCAAAAATCAGTCTGCAAAAATAACCCCAAAATGTATGATTTGGAACATAAATCTTTTAAATAATAAAAGAATCTGCACAGTATGAAAACTTTTCAATACTCAGCAAAATCCTTCTTCCCTTATCCTATATAAGAACACTGACATATATGCCATACACAGAACCATCCTTTATTTGGCTCATGCACATCTGGCATCGTAACAAGTAAGCTTGCCCCAGGTTTATTTTCAAACAAAAATAGCTACACTTTTCTCTCTGTTTTGGTTTTGGAGTTTGCTTTGTTGGGTTTAGGGGTTTTTTTTTACCTTTCTGAGCAGTTCTGACCTGAATCACCACAAGCAGCAGAGATTAAATCTAAAGTATTCTAACAAGTACTACCCAGTCAGAGTTATATTTGGCCTCTGTTTCAAAAAAAAGCAGAACAAGGCTGCCTACTGGACAAAACTTTATTCATGTCTCTGCCAGTAAAATACATGGGATTCTTTCTGTTTATGCATTTATCTTCAGCTCTGCCATCTCCTGAGCAGTTTTTCCTTCTCAATGCTTTTCTCCTTTGACCCTAGATCTTATGGCTTGTTTTTCTCTCTGATGAAACTCATAATAGGTTATGGCCTACAACCTAAGAGCATCTTATTTTCTTCCCCTCCCACTTCCAGCTACCTCGAGACAGGATTACATACACCAACATCCACTTATTATACACAACACTGCCAGATGTGGTTAGTTCAAGACTGTTTCTTACACATGGAAAATATACACATTAGGACTACATAAGGAATGTGCGATCCTCAACCCTCCTCTTCCAATTTTGACAATATTTGAGATCTAGACTATTTTAGGAATGTATAAGACTCATCAGCTATGGTGTTAGGAGAACTTATTCAAGAAGCAGAACAAAAACATCCCCAGAATTAATTTCCTAGCGCTGAAGAGAAGGTAAAGAAATATTTAAATGGCAGAGGTGAAGTAAAAATTCAATTTACAAATATCACATCTGATATACCTGAAGACTAAATACACACTCAAGGACAGGAAAGGAAAGCGATACAGGGAAAAATTGTAAGGTTAAAATCACAGTAGTTGAAATGATTCTACATGATTATGTTAATGTAATAAAGCACATTAAAAAATTCAACACAAAAAGAGCATAGTAACAAACCAAGAATGAAGGACATGACTGAAAAAATGGTGGTGAATAATCACAAAGCAAAGATGATTGAGTGATTCCTTCACATGAAAACATGAACAAATCTACACTAATTTAAATGTTAGCAGAATTTTGAGGTTTGGGGCATCCGTACTATACCATCTTCACAAATCATCAAGACACAAAACGTCAAATACTAACAAAAACATAACGAACAGCAACTAATTCACAATGAAGGCCTATCTACACAAGTACTAAATATTTTGAGAAAGAATAAAGCTATATACCTGTAGCGGGTTTGTGTGGCCAGGTTTTGGTAGTGAAGGGCTACAGGGGTGGCTTGCTTAAAAAGCTGCAAAAAGCTTCTCTTGTATCCGACAGGCCTGTGTGCGTCAGCTCCAAGATAGGCGTGCCGGTGACCAATTCCGAGTCATGCTGTGAAGAACTGTAGCCTGTGGGAAGGACCCACGTTCATGGAAGACTGTCTCCCATGGGAGAGATCCCATACTGTAGCAGTGGGAACTGTGAGGAGTCTTCCCCAAAAGGAAGCACCGTCAGAGACCATCTGTGATGAATTGACCATAACCCCCATTCCCCATCTCCCTGTGCCACTGTGGGGGAGCAGGCGGAAACTCAGGAAGAAGGGAGGAGTGGAGGGAGGTGTTTTAAGATTTGTTTTTTATTGCCCTACTCTGTTTTAAAATAATTGTTAATAATAATTATGTCAAGAAATAATTCTTAATAATCAAACCATTTCTCTCCAATCTGTTTTGTCCATGATGATAGCTGCTGAATGATCTGTTATGTCTAGCTCCCGTGACCACTGCAGAAGTGGAAGTGACAAAACAACTTGGTGGGCATACCTGGCATATAGCCAGGTTAAACAACAAGAATCAGAAGTATGGAGATTTAACAAACTTAAAATTGCATTTCAATTACCATGTTCAACGTGGTAATTGATAAATTGATTAGATATATTAATGGAAGATGTATTTAAGTATGTTGTAATTTTGCTCTCCACAGCATGCAAAGATAATTCACTCTGCATACAAAAGCACAGACCTTGAACGATCACCCAGTGCAACTCCCTGCCAGAGCAAGACCACCTAGACCAGGTCACATAGGAACTCGACCAGGTGGGTTTGGAATGTCTCCAGAGAAGGAGATTCCACTACAGTGAAAAGCACTACTTCATGTTAACAAACTACTGGGTTTTGTTTCACTGGGCTATTTAAGTTCCAATATTATATTTCAGTCGTATCTGAAATGTCAAAAAGTTGTGTTCAATTTCCTTTACTATTCCAGGCATGGCTCTATAGGACATGGTCATAGCCCAAGCTGAAGTCTTCTGTGTACTCTCATCTCATAAGGAATGTGTTCCAAAACTGATGATTTCTTTCACCTTGAGTTGCTTTTATTGTACCTGACAGAGTGACTTGAATGAATACAATGTCCTAGATGTTTTCTGGTTTATCCTTTATTTTCCCCCCATTAATGTGTTAAACTCACATTCTGAGTGCTGCTGAATTGATGTTTTTAACAGAACAACACATTATGACGACAATACCTCTACCTGATGGCAGGTAGTTAATACAGAACCTATCATCATGTATGTTTACTTGATGTTATTCTCCTTGTTTCCCTCTGCTCGACGTGTGTAACTTCAAATTCATCAGTGAATCAGTGAAGCCAGTTCAATTCCCCACACTCCTCCAGTTCAGTTTGATCTTTTCGTAAGTGTGGTGGGTTTTTACCATGGCAATTTTTTTTTTTTTTAAATTAATAAACTCAGCCTGTATCCTATAAGGTTCTTCCAAATCACACCCTATTGAATATATATTACATGTACATGTGACTCCATTATACATATGTATATATATCTAGCATTGACATCAAGCCATCAAAAAAAACCTGACATTACTCATTGTAAAGAAAAGCTGCCTAGTAGCAGAAACCATGGTCTCATGAATTCAAAGTATCATAGAATCATAGAATGGTAGGGGTTGGAAGGGACCTTCAGAGATCATTCAGTGCAACCTCCCTGTTAAAGCAGGTCCAGCTAGGATCAAGTCACTCAGGAACATGTCCAGGCGGCTTTTGAAAACCTCCAGAGGAGAGCCATGGAGAGACCTTCCCTGGGCAGCCTGGGCCAGGACTCCCTCACCCTCAAAGTAAAAGAGTTTCTCCTTATGTTTAAATGGAACTTTTTTTGTTCCAGCTTCTTTCCATCACTGGAACACAAGAAGTTCCAGTTTAGGTTTGAATAGTTTTTACCTCAAAAATGAGCAATTAATTTAGTCTGTGACTGTTCTTCCATGGCTCCTAACACAACAAGCAACCCACAAGTACCTGTCTTTTACTTGTCATCTGACTTGCTTCTCCAAGTAAACCATCACAAACTTTAAAATTAAAAAAAAAGGTGAATGTAAAGAAAAGTGACAATTAGTCATACCAACAACTATCCCTCTTACTAACCAGACAAACCTTTCGCCACAGTACTAGATGACGATACATCCAAAACAATACATGAATCTTCATTTCTACCCTTGACATTCTGAGATCATAAGTAAACAACACAGGTAACTTTTCTAAACTGTTTTTTTATATGTTAGGCTGGTAAGAACTAGCTACCAATCTGTGTAATGCTATACTTATAAAGGGGTCACTATGCATCTCCAGGATGACTAAATTCTAACATAATAAAATAAAACTTTTGCTTCTAAACATCAGATATTGTACCTCAAACACCCATCTGAAACACCTCTGAAAATACTGTGTTTGTTTGTCACTGCTTTCCACCATCTGCAGTTTTTGTTAAACAATATATGATGAGTTGCAGTGCTATTTTTGGTCAAGAACAGCGATTTACTGTTTCTGAATCACCTTCTCTGTCATAGGTCACCTCCAGAAGTCAGTATATGATTCTTTTTCTTTTAAAAATCTGAAGTGATTATATATTATAAAGAATCGAGGAATCATCAAATAGTATGGATTACAAGGGACCTTAAAGCTCACCTTGTTCCAACGCCCTGCCGTAACCAGAGACATCTACTGCACCAAGTTGCTCCAGGGCCCATCCAACCTGCCGTTGAATCCTTCCAGGGATGAGGCACCCACAACCTCTGTGGGAAGCCTGGCCCAGTGCCTCCCCATCCACACAGGTATCTAAATCTCCCCTCTTTCAGTTTGAAGAAAACCTCCCTGGTGCCTCCTCTTCTCCAGGCTCAACATCTACAACTCTCTCAGCCTGTTTTCATAGCAGAAGTGGTCCAACCCTCAGATCATCTTTGTGGCCTCCCCTGGACTAGCTCCAACAGATCCACATCTGTCTTATGCTGGGGGCCTCACATCTGGGTGCAGTGCTGCAGGGAGGTCTCACCAGAGTGGAGTAGAGAGGGAGAATCCCCTCCCTTGACCCGTTGACCATGCTTCTTGTGATGCAGCCCAGGATGTTGTTGGCCTTCTAGGCTGTGAGCACACGTTGGTGGCTCATGTTGAACTCCTTGTCAATCAAGACCTCCAAGTCCTCCTCCACAGGGCTCAATCCCCTGATCATCATTAATGGTTCCCAATTCCTTCATTGTCCAGTCTGGATTTGTGTTTGGCAATGCCTGACGCACAGGCAGAACCTTGCCCTTGTTAAACTCCATGAAGTTTGCATGGGCCCAAGTTCGTCAAGGTCCCTCAGGATGGCATCCCTTCTTTCTAGACTTGAAATTTGTCACTCAAATATGTCTTTTACAATTTAAGCAAACTTTTGCAGAAAATTACAAATTATTTATACAGTTAGGAATCATTACAATTATATATGTGAACAGCTCCTTGTAAGGAACTGAAAAACTGAAGAATAAGATTCTGTGTATAAACAGAATACACTATAACAAACAGGAAGACTTACACACATCACACAACAACCCTAGCACTCCAATTATCTCTATCACTGCCTATGCTGCTGAAAGCAACAGGAACAACAAACACTGAAGAATGAACCCTTCTCTTAGCCCAAGTTTTGTAAAATCAATAGAATGCAAGGCAGTAACTCAGCTTTACCAAGTGTGTTAGAATTCCCACTTATCAGCATTTCAAATGTCTCCTGCAATATGTAACAGATCATTATAAGATTCTTGTGTATTTATTTTTACATATTTCACAAGACACCAAAACAACAAATTAAATTAAGCATTAGAGACAAAGAAATGTAAAAAGTGATTGTCCCTCTATGTGCCTGCTTTATTACAAAGTCTTTACACTATAGATATCTCAAAATACATACTTCTATGACTGCAAAAAGACTGTAACTTCTTTTCTAACTGATTGCACTTACTAGTGCACTTCACCGCTAGTTTTTGAGCTGCCTTCTTCCCACGTACCCTTTGACTGTTCATTTGCACGATGAACACACTTCTTTACGCATTGTGAAAAAATCCAAAAATAACCCTCCGGACAAGGCTGAACTGTGGTATCAGTACTTCTCACATTTGCTCAAAAACACACTGGATTCAATGCAGATACTTGCTATACATTTAAGCTTTAGGGAATGGAAAATAAGGCAAAAAGCATTTCTGGAACAGAAAGAAATGCAAGAACTGCGTAAAAACACTGTGTTAATATCACAGTTATGTGCCAAATAACAACCTTCAGTAAGTTTGCTTCCATGTTAGGAATATGTTATTTCCTCAAGCCTTTTTTCGTTCCTAAAATTTACTTTTCCAAACCCTCTTATATGCATTAAGTATATACATTATAATAAGTAGCAAGTAAACTACACAAACTTCCAATTTTTTTTTTTTTAAACTCTTGGCAAAACAGAAACAAACAAACAAAACCACAACAAATAACCCAAACAAACAAAACCACACACACAGAGAAACTGAAAGCCTCTAGTATGCCATCCAAAGACTCAGTAGGTTGAGACATCCCTATTTTGCGTTCCAAGATCCACATGTTTTGCTTAAACCCTACCCTCAAAATGTTTCTCTAATACATTCAAAGTATGACTAAATCAGAGTACTCTCTCTACTTTAGTTGTCAGAAAGATAAAGAATTGCTGAAACGTATTACTGTGATCTTTCTCAATAATCTACACCCTTTCCTTTTCTTTAATCAAGATTTTGGATCTCAACCCTTCCTCCAGTTTCTCAGACGTTCTTTAGGACAGTAGCTTTTTAACATGGTCTACAATAACAATATGGTGAAAAAATTCACTGTCTGCTGTTGTCAGATTGTGAACTTGAGAGTCCCACTTAAGGCAATTTCCCTAAAAGAGACAAAACAGTACTCTCTATAGTTTCTAATAATACACTTGGTAAGGAGGGGAAAAAAAAGCAAAAACAAACCACAACCAAAAACCACCAGAAGTACTTTCCTTACTCTGAAAGCTCTTACAATTGTGCTACAAAGAATTTGTTTCTGCCATTGCAGCTGCTCTAGAAGTTGAGTCTCAAATTATGTGACTCTTGTGCACTCTTCCAGCACTCTTCTCTTCAGCCTCACTTTTCTCTGAAATCACACAGCTGTAGTCTCAACTGTTATCTCAGATCTACCTCTTTCATCAACATTGAAAAGAAGCAGTGAGGTGCTCAAGGCATCAACTCCAAGGATGAAAAATTATCACAGTTGCAATGGATAAACACTGGTTTTCATTTCTTACAGTTTAGCCTTTTAAAAATCGCTCTATTTAGCAAAGACCACAGCTGTAGGGCACGATAATATCTTTTATTGAATCAATTGATACAGCTTGATACTAGACTCTCTTTCAGGAAAGTATGTCTGATATTTTTAACTCACTGACTAATGTCTTCCTGGGAGTATGAAGTAGGAATTTATTTCCAACTTTCCTCAGCACAACTTTGTCTACATGCCAGGTTATGCGCTAATAACTTAGAACATATTGGATGAAAAGATGCATAAAAGTGGGCACCCTTGGGCTCCCTTTTATTCCAACAGGAACTAAGGATGTTCAGAAAACTGATATTTATAGTCAAAAGTATACTTCTCCTTTTAGAACTTCCAGTCACTAGGTCAAGTAAAGAGAGAGAAAAGCTATCAAATTCGGTGTATAAACTAGTGGAAATGCCTCACTTCATGTTTGACTTTGAAAAGTAAAACGAGTGAGAGGGATATCATTTTCAAAAGACAATGTATAAATATCACTAACTACTATTTCTAAGCAGGTATTTTTCACGTTATAACAATGGCTAAGTTTACCCATGTAAGAGTACAGTCATTCCTAATACATCCACTACTTTTTCCATGTGACGCTCAGCAAGACTCTGCTTACTAATATTTTACTACACCATCACTTTGTGTAATCACATTTTATCCTTCTGGATTTGCCTTCAAAAGCACTGGGCATACAATGTACAAAAAGACAAATTTGAGCAACTACAGCTTTAGCAAGGTAATCTTGCGTAAAGCTAACAAAAAAATTCTTATTCAAAACAATAAAAGCTGCCAAAGGACCACAAAAGTTGGCTGATACTATTCTTTTTACACTGCTTTACATAATATGATTTGGTAGTTAAGATATATGTGATCGCTCACCCTTACATTTCTGTTTCTTAGAAGCTCACAAGTTTATCATTGTATTCAGTATTTAGTTAAAATTCAATATTTAATACTGAGGCTGCTCTGTGATGCAAGCACAACTGAAATGGAAGGCCTCTGTGGCTGTAGTGACCAGATTTCAAATGCAGGTAGATCGATAAGAAAAAAGCTCGAGTGGAATGTTTTATGATAGCTTGCAAATGCCTATGTGCTTGCTGTAACTAGTTGTTCTTAAATTATGAATACGAAACCAATTCATGTTAAAGCCAAATCCCAGCACCACTTCTATAGGGAAATCCCAGTAGTTTTCGCTTGTTCTACAAGTTAGTTCTGTTAAGGATATTAATAGCAGTAAGCTTCAGAACAAACAGGACCAAACTATCGGCGTTTTATGCACCAAGTCCATTATCACAGCAGGGGCTCTCCATCTGTAGAACTCTCCTATAACAGCTCAGGCAATACAACCATAATCTCTCAGCCAAAAAACAATTTTTTTTTTAAAAAAAGAAGTCTCTACAGTATACACTGAAGGCATATTGCCAAGCTAATGGTTTCTTTGCATCAGCCAATCGGGAGGTCAGCCCTGACCTGCTTGAAGGCTTGCATCAAGCTTCAAACGCTTTAAAACATCAATCATAAAAACAAAGACAGGACATTGAATTATACAGTATTAACCTCCAGGGTTTGCATACAAAGACCTTAGATTTATTTATGTCCTAGCACATTAAGAGCCTCAGTACACCGTTCTTTACACCAAACTGGTTGCCAATATGATGAACCTCTCTGCCCTCAGCAGGAGTACAATGTCTTTGATTAATGAGTACATGCTTGTGGAAAAGTGTAAGAACAACAAATGGGGCGAAATCCACACAGTTATGTCCCTACGCACCCGATCGACCACTACAATAATTCTTGTCAAACTGTTTCTCGTTTGTCCGAGCCTGAGGGTTGAGGAGGGAGTTGGGGGGTTATTTTTACAGTTATACTTTGATAACACATACCACTGATCTACAATAATATCTGATAAAAGGTAATGCATTGTTTATTAAAGAAACTTTCAGCCTTAGAAAAACATGAACTCATTGACAAATCAATCAAGAGTCACAATCCAAAAAAAGTTAGCAATGTATGTATTCAAAGTGATGGAAATACTATTCTACCTTCTTGTCCAGCAGTCTCATGACTGACACTCAAGCTCAAGAACAGCTAGACAGAGTACTCTGCGCCTTTAAATTATTGTATTTCACAAATATTCAAAGAAAATCTAGTGTACAATTCCTGTTAGTCACAATGAAACGCTGGCAGGGTTCTCCATTATGCAAAAAGTAAAATTCCTCACCTTCCCTTCCCACAATTCCAGAGGAGAAGTTCTCTGTGAGGCTTGGGGAGGGAGGAGGCACGGAAAAAAAACAATATTATCTGATGGAGTCACTGCATTATTTCTAAACCTACCTGAGAAAAGTCCCTATACTCTAACAGTCCCATTGATTTAAATGGAATCATTACTAATGTAAACAGTCCATTACATAGACCAATTTTTTCAACCACACCTTTACATTTTCAGTCTTTTCAATTTTAAGGTTTCCCCATTCCTCCCTCGGAGGCTAGAAAAATCTCTGCAATGTGTTTTTGCAAACTACCAAGCCTTAACTCATTCAGCTCTTCACAATGCCTGACCTACATCAAGTGAAAAGAGAGTCTTGTGTCCTTTACATGCAGAAAACAAGACATTCAGGAGGCCCTGATGGGTGTGACTAGGAAGGCAAAGGGAGAGATTTTCACGTTGAAGGCTAGCAGCACTATCCTTCCGAAAGAATGAAACAGACACTGGCAAGTCCAGTGATTCTTTTTCAAAGTCTGTACTTTCAGAGATTTATGTCTGAGAGATCACCAGTCACTAGGTAAGGTTTAAAAATGTATACTTTCTCTGATAAGTCTTTCTTCACTGGTAAGAAAAACATTCACATAAAAAAGAGAAGATACATGGCACTACAGAACTGTAAATGTAGGGCTCTACAGAGATAAAGGAGCGGGCAGGAATTTAACAGGCTAATGTGTGAAATTGTGTGCTAATTGCATTAAATATTCTGCTTTTTTTAAAAAAAAAACTAAAATTCTATTATTGTTACAGAGAAACACTGTATCTTGCTTGGTGTTTCTGCAGGGACTGGGCAAAAACATAGTCTTTAAAATAAAGACTGGGACCATGTGAACTCAACTTACACACTACAGCTTTCAAGGAAACATCTACCCATCACACTACAAATTAAAGGAAGTTAAGACACTTTTTCCTTCTATCTCTACCATCAAGTTCTTGTAAGGCTGGTAAAAGACAAAATCCTTCTGCATATCAGTCCTTCTCCCTGTACCTGTGAAACTAACACATTCTCACCTTCCTAAGAGTACTAAAAAAACACCAAAAATTAACATGAACCTACTGTTTTTCTTATGCAAATCTTCTAGTGATTCCTTGTTGATTAGTTTGTTGCTTTTTTTACTCTTTTTTTTTTTTTTTTGGTTAAATAAGCAGGCAAAAATTTCGAGGAGTGGGATGGGGGAGGATCTATTTCCTCTAGTCTCAGTAATAGGATACCCTTGGGTTTGTTCCCGAGTATAGAGTAAGCTCAAACCTCTACCATTCACTTAAAACAAAGATGTACTTTCATTTTACCATTATACGAAATTAATACAATAAAAATAGTTTTAAAGTAAAAATGTAGCAGTAGAATCCTTTAAAAAAAAAAAGAAAAAAAAAACGCATACACGTCAGCCACAAAGAGGATGTTTCATTTCTCTCTGTGATGCAGCAGGGAAGATCATCAGTACCTAAACTCTGAATTCTGCACAATGTTATCTTCACCATTAAGTCTCCAATTCCTTTAAAATCTGTTGACTAACAGACTTAATACATTTTCTGGCTGTTGTAGACCAGCCAACAATCACAAAAGACACCACTGTCCTTGACACCTGCAGCATTGTTTCTTCTGATGGCAGTTTACAATCATGAACTAATTTATAACATAATATGACATAATTTAATGAATTTATTATAGTAAATCAAAATTAACTCAAAAGTCGAACCACACATGGGAGAAAACTGGTAGCCATGGGGCATCTTCATTGGGCCAGATTATCCAAGCGATGAAACCACAAACTACCGTTCTTCTGTAATTTTCTATTAAAGTTTGCCGACTTAAAAAAATAAATAAACAAGAAAAAAAAACAACATCACAAAACAATCAGAAGACCCTAAACATAACTAATCATTGTTTGTTTTTATTTAGACACCTGTATTAGGGACTGGGGGCAGAAGAGAGAGGGAAATTGCAGTGAAGCTATTTGAACTGTGCAATGCCTTTAGAGGTGAAGGGTAGCAAATTGCTTTTTTAGTTGTGCTAATCCAAAATATGCCATTGTAAGAATACTGAAAAACTAAACCCAGTCAAGTACTAACGCTCCCTTTCCCTAACTCAGGCAGATGAGACAGAGAGCACAATCTTCTTTTTTCTTTGCAACCATGATATTCCACGACTTGTGCAGGAACAGAAAAGTAGCAACAAAGACATAAACGACTGCAGTTCCAGCTGGGAGTGACTGTTCTGTTTCAATTCAATGACACCACTAATGGCTTCGTAGCAGCGCCACGAAATCAACCAGCTGTCAAGTCGATGCATCAGAAGGAACAGTTACCCACTCCCATAAGAAAAAGCAACACATCAGGATGTTTTGCAAAACATCTGCTACTTTGCACTGCAGTTCCATAATGCAAACAAAGAAATGGAGAAAAGGGGCAAGGCACCTAAAAATAAAGGTTTCCATTACTTTCTCATTTGCATTTTCTACACCTCCCAAAAAGACAAAAAATTAAGTCTGCTATCACTTTCCTCTTATCCTAAGGTCAGTATAAAGATTAAACAAATACATTGCAGCGGTCAGCCAACGCTTATTCCCTCCATAATATAAAAATATTGCTGATTTACCCTTTTGTAGCAAGATGCTTTGCATTTTTGTCTTCTCACTAAAAGGTACAAAGTATGTATTTAGTTATCTTTCCCCTATTTAAACACCACTTAAATAATTTCATTATGTTATTGACAACCTACAGTAACGTACAAGAATGAATCCTAAGAACAGCTACTTTCTGGGGAAACACTGACTTGTAAGGAACCCAGCATAGTGGTATTTAGTTTAAAAAAAAAAAAAAAGACGTGAAACACCAGTACCAGAATTCCAGTTGATTTTCAAAATACATTTGTTACAAAACCTAACTTGGTGCCATTCAGAACAGACTTGGGGTCAGTAGTGAAAAGTGGACATTGCTCAATCCCCTGAAGAAATATTTTTTTTACTCTCCAGAGGGTTCCATTTATGAAGAACTTCATCGAAACGTGATATTAACACTCTACTGCTTGCAAAGAATCAGTACTATCCATGACTAAACACGTGTCCCCTGCTTGAAGTGAATATAAGATTTGTTGAGCGTCAAAGAGATCCCTTAACAACTCCTAATGCTTCCTCCATACACACTTCACAAAAATTACCTTGGCTACCATTTTCTTAATATTACGCGGTTTATTGGTTTTGCAGTATGGTGACAAAACTGTGTAAGTAGTTTATTATAGGTACGACACGTCAAGTATACCATCACTTTATGTAACTACTTGTCCTCTATTGCTCACCATTTATAATCTGTCAAATCTGCCCGACCTTTGTTGAATATATAAAATTTAGAACCATCTGTTGTACATGCTTTCATCTATTTGAATATTTTCATCTTCCTAATATTCATGTAGCTGGCAAACACTAAATTCAAACACATTGATGCATTTAAAAAAATAAAACTCAAAAAAGCTGCCAAACCACACACACATCCATCAAGGCACTTATCTGACGTTTGTTGCAATGTAACCTTAAGGACAGTTCATCATCAATACTGACACTACATCATTCAATACTGACTTGGAATAGAAAAAAGAAGTCCTGATGTACTAGCAGCTATTTCAATTCTTTCTATGTTAACTGTTGTTAATGTTTTTCCCAACCCTGAAGACAAAGAAAATGCAAATTAAATGCAGGTAGTTTCATGTTCTTGTTAGTGTTACTGCAAATATGCAGAAAGATAGATGAGTACAGGAAAAATAATGGAACAACAGAACCTGACCTGCAATAGTTACTCTTTGCCAAGTACCCTGAGTTTCACTACATCGTATCATGTGACCAAAAAAACTTTTATGAGATACTTTTAAAAAGTACAATTGAGAATTAACAGAACCTTTCATTGTTTGTCTCTTCAGAACAGCTGACACAGTCAGCAGTCAAAGAGATCTTTTCCTGTTTGTTTTTTAAGTTTTTTTTAAAAAAATAAGTTTAACCTAGCAACTACCTTATGCCACCCACATCACATGGCACGTGGAACGTGACACAAACCATATGTAGCATATACAGTCACTTTCCAAGCAGAACCTTTTAACAGTACGTCTTCCTAAGTTTGTTGCTTCCACATATGCCCCCCAAATCTATCACTTAAAAATGGAACAACTGCATATTTCCATAGTGCTTATCCCAAGCAGAAACTGTATATTTCTCAGGGAAAAGTCTGTACCAAGGTTTTCATGTTAATTTCACACCAGATTACCACTTCCTGTAAACAAAAAAATAATGCAAATTTCAAAATGATTATTTAATGTAAGAACATCGAAATGTTTTTTTGTTTTGTTTTTATTTGTTTAAATAACCAAACAGTTCGTCAAACATTACAGGTTAAATACCAAAGGCCAGGGAAAAAAAGCCACAACACAAACGGGGGGGGAAGGGAGGGAATAACCCAAAAAAGAACAACTGTTTCTCTACCTGTTACAAAACCAGATAAAGCAGTTCGTTCTTTATGTTCCCTGAGCGTGCAGTCTCAACCGGGAGCGTTTCTCTTTAAAGTGCGGCACACAGCACTTCAGGTCGGGAATTCCGGGGGAAATCGCACGCTCTTGGAAAAAATCGCCTTAAACTTCACATGACGTCACTGTGTGTCCCTGTAACATTTCCTAAACTTTCAGCCTTATCCAAAAGGACTTGCAGGGTTTCCACCTATTCCCTCCCAACTGAGACGGACAGACTTGGGAATAAAAACCTGCCCAAGATGGCGAAAGGCTCGTCGTTTAGAGGGCAGAAAAATGGAGGATATTGTAATATACACAAAGGGATAAATTTCAACAGCTCGGCCCGGGGCTGCAGCTGCTTGTTTGGCTTTATAAGGAAGCAGGACGCACAAAAGATAAGGGCAGAGGGGCCCGCACCGAGCCCGGCGTCCGCACCGCCGCCCGCTCCGCGCCGCGCCGGGACGTACAAGCTCCGCACGCCGCGGAGGCAGCGCGGAGGCCGGCGGAGGCCGGCGGGCGGCCNGCCGCCAGCCGCTGCGCCGCCCGGGAGGCTGCGGGCGAGCGCCGGCAGCGACGTGACCGGCGCCGCCCGGCCAAGCGACGGGGCTTCGCGGCCGTAAGTAAAGTTTAAAATCGCTCGGGACCCGGGGGCGTCCCGTCCCGAGACAGCCCGGCCGCTTCCCCGGGACTCGCCGCCCCGAACACCCCCGCCTCCCGACCGCAGCCCTGCCCGGGCAGGGCCCCCGCGGCGGGACCGCCACAACAAAGAGGCGATACGCACCGGCAGGGAACGGCCAGCGAGGCAGCCGCAGCCCGCCACGGGGATCCCGGGCGCGAGCTCGGCGCGGCGAAACGCCGCAGCGCCCGAGGCGCGGGATCGGGAGCGGAAACTCTGCTCGCGGCGCGGGAGGCGCGGCTCTAACTCACCTCCGAGCGGGGCAGAGCGCTGCCCGTCCCAGGCGGCCGCGGGCCGGGGTGCGTGTGCCGGGCGCGCGGCCCTGTGCGGCGCTCGCCGGCGACCAACGCGGCTCCGGGAGGGGG
>WBNH01001995.1:519741-552416 GCA_013401255.1 Urocolius indicus
GGGGGGGGGGATGGGCAAAAACGCTGCCTAATAGGGATATGAGAGAAGAAAGCTGCTCATTACACAGTAAAATGTATGCTAAAAAACAGTGAAGATGATGTCTCATGAGACTCATGCTAAAAACATTAATGCGCTGATATGCTTTTAATTGTTATTTTTGTACTAGCATGTTCCATTCCTGGGATTCACATCCAGCAGCAGAGGTCTGCTAGCATTTATTGATTTTTTTTTTTNAGCCTCGGCCGAGCTTCACCGACCACGAGTGACGTCAGCCCGCCCGGCTCCGCTCTCCCCGACAATGCGAGTTGCTGTTGCCGAGCTGGGAACAGAGGGGATTGTTTATCTCCGCCGGCGCGCTCCCTCTGCACGGGCGGTTTCTGGTCAGAGAAAGTTACCAGCGGCCCATGTTTTTCATATCGGCGTCAGAAGTCTGTAAGTCTGCCTTTGGTCGTTTTTCAGTCCTGGTTTTATCGATCGGGGCAGAAACGGGGGTCACCCGCCTTAAGTACCGAAATTAATTCTTACACTGCAGATTCATTTCAGGCAAAAGTAAATAAATAAATGTATATAGCGACGAGGAATCCGTGATACAAACAGTAGCCATCTGCTGAGGGTGACAAGGGGGGAAATAAAAGGCCACCCATTTACAAAAGAGACATTTTAAAGAAACCTGGCAAATTAGAATTCCACGGCAGAAGCAACGTTCAACTTGCGTGCCCCAGAAGTCAGATAAATACAAGTAAAACAGGCAACACGGGTAGGGTAACGAAGCTACAGTTGTGGAGAGGTATTAAAATTCACCAGCTATTGGCACAGGGTTGTTTTTTTTGTAACGCAGCACGTCTGTTAAATACCGATGTGCTCGCCGTGCCTGAAACAGCCTGTACAGGTTATTTGTAAAAAAGTAAAAGCTGTGCTTCCCTGCATCAGCCGTTCAAGCTGCACCCATGGTGTCCTCCTCTTTTTTTCTTTCTTTGGCATGGTCTCAAACTCGGGCAGGGTTAAAGTACACTTTGCGAGCCAAAGGACTGCTCCCTCTAAACTGCAACAACACCATAGACTTAAAGTTACACCACAGGGCGATGAAAAGAATCTGAGCGATTTCATTAAGAGCTAGTAAAAATCGTACTTGCAGGACTGAAGAATACGGATAGCTTGTTAACCTTGCTCTATGCTATCTACAAGCATTTTAAAAAACAACGTTATTTCTAAATAAAGCTGATCTCAGCATAAGGAAATATGCATGTGTAGAAATATGCCATTGTTTTCTGTTTCCTCTTCAGCCACTGGCTGTGATTTTAATTGTGCTGGAGGATCTTCATTAGTATTAACACATGGGGAGATTTCACAAAGCTGCTTCATTAGGAAAAAAAATCCAACACCCACCCTTGGCCGACCAGCTCTTTTTGCATGCAATGAGAATGTCAGCCTTACCTCGGTCATTTGTAACATAATAAGTGCAAGCACAATGATTGCGATGCAGGAGCACGGGGGGNCCCGGAATACAGATTTTAATCATTTCACTACACCACACTCAGTAATTTCATTAAAAACTGGAACCTTCCATCCCCAGAAAGGCATTTAATTTCAATGACACACAATTTCTTATAGCAGCAAACTGTCTCAACCGTAAAAGCTGGCCTAAGGTCCAAATGCATAATTTAGTCCTGAGTTCTCCATGCTCTGCATTCCTTTGAAGCTATAATTTGACTAACTACCTAATAACTGTAATAAGGACAATGATTTCCTTATAATATGTTATTAACCTATATTTAATTAACTCAGAGGCCAAGCTCTGTACATGTTTGATTGGGTCAGTACCTCTCTAACCTCAAAATTTACTAATAATGGTCTTGGAAAAAAAAGAGTGTGGGATAAGAATGAGTGTGGGTACAGTAAATAGCTGTTGTGCTTAGTATGTTACGCATCAAGAACTCATGCATTTTCCCAGACAACAATATTGTCACTCGGGAGATAACAGGATTTTATAAGGGGAAACGAACAATGGATTTAGATAATTCACTATCAAATTTACTGGCTGTTATGTACATACTTAATATCTTTGCTTGTAACATTTTAAATGTATTCTGGTGTCTATTATTATGACTATTCTATGCAACCATCCTCAGTAAATGTTTTTCTGTTAATAAGCCAAACAGTAGTATCTTGTGAAACACAAAGACATATATATTTGGACAACGTTATATAATCATTGTTTTCTGTCATGCTCAGCAGGACAGAATTTAATCCACTTGAATACCAAACCACAGGCCCCACCACATGCCTCTTCTCTTCACAAAGTTCAGTCAGCTATCCAAATTTAAACCACTGGCATATATTTGACATCTAAATATGAAAAATATCCTTTCTTATTGCACCGAATATTTATTTGGCCTTCACTCTACAATTCTAGATAGTTTTAGGTAGCTACATAGTATTTTACAGTCTACGACAAAATATGTTTTAAAAGTTACTGGTTTTCCTTTGGTCACAGACAAATTGGTTTTACTACTTCAAAACTTACTAAGGCTTTTAAAATGCATTAACAGTTTCTTTGTTTTAACATGAGGCTGTGAGTGCATTTGAAGTGATAACTATGATATCAGAAGGGTTCCTCACTTTCAGATTTGCCTCTTCTCCCTCAGGCGAGCTCTAATTCTCAATTTAAAAAATTGCAGATTCCAACTGGAGCATATTTACTACAAAAAAAAACCACCAGTGTTCTTGTTTCTCCTGCTTTCTGTGTATGATGAATTAATTACAAACACATTAAGCCTTTGCATTATTTTTAGGCTTCCAGTGTAAGTGCCATAAAAAGCCCCAAACCAAGCAATATTTCATATCAGAGTATTGCTTTGTCGTTCCTTTTGTCTTTTCTGCTACACTTATTGACCCCATCGTCAGTAATTCTTTAGCTAGTTGCACCGACCAAGGCATCTGTAAACCCGATTGCTGAACTGGGAGAAAAAGTCAAGCAAGCTTCACAGTTGCAGGCATGTAACCTTACACATTTGAGTAATTATACTGATGTCACCAGGGCCATTTACGTACCATAAATATCTCCAAGGTCAATCCCCAAATTCCTATGGGGCCACGTAGGTGGAGTTCATGGTAATGATCTCCCCAAAGGCAAAGCCAGTTTAAGAGGTTCCTCTCTTCTCGACTCCTCAGGTTCACAGCACAGGTTTACAACCCTTAATTTGTAGCAATTCAGCTGCTTGTGGGGCTACACTCTAAGGTCAGCGAGTTAAAATTAAAACACACACAACATCTCCAGATTCTGATCTTGTAACATTGCTCTTCTATCCACCTAAACAAGCAAAAAGTCTTTGAAAGCGCTTTAAAAAGCTGTGCAGCATTCACTAGAGCCTAGAAACCATATGATATACTTCTGTTTACAGATGTCCTGGAGTAGCTTTTGCAAAACACACATTTTAGAATGGCCAAATGAGGATCCGCTTCTCCTCTTTATAATGGAAGAGGTTAGAAGTACGAAGGAATCTTTAAAAGCACAAATAAGTTTATCTACAACATAAACCTAGTGGAACAGCTTTGTAACTAGATCAATGTGTTCACCTTAAGTTGTTTCCATTAAGAAACGCCGTTTAAAAGCTGAAAATCATAACGCAGGCAGCTTTTCTCCTATAGCTTTGCAAAGGTGCCAAGACAAATGGGCCCCTAGAAGAACAGCCATAACTGTTCACAGACACTAGACGCTGAAGTCAGATGATCTGAAGCAGGGCCAAAGCACAAACTTCCAAAGGATGGGCAAGAATCTAGACTACAACTATCAAAGTATACTAAAAGTCTCTCCCAAGGAGCTTCTGCCTCAGCCTGTGTTCCAGACAACTTGCCAAATAACGCTTACTAGAAAATGCACTTGCCTTGCTGTGTGTTTCACTGTGAAAGAGACAGAACTAGCTACGAGTCGTTTCATTTCATTTCAGTCCTCAATCACTAAAGGGTACTTCTGCCCTTCTTAAAAGACAGAGAAATCTATGATTTATTCTGCAACCCCATTTTAGAAGTGTGTCATACTGCAGCCTTGCCTTCTATAGCTCCTCCAGCATCTCTTTCATATCTCCCATCTGAGAGCCCCAAATCTGAACAAAATTACTATTTTTTTATTAACCAATTTAATCACTAACAATGAGAAATGTCAGTTAATCTAAGCAGTTAAACTATTAGCTCCTTCAAAGTAGACAGGTAAAAAAATATTCCTCCTCTGTCCCTTTAATTCCATTTTACAGTTAAAATACATGGCTCTATCTCATACCCAGAATCAAGGTTAGATTCTAAGTACCAGAGCACTTTCAACTGCAAGCTGTTTGGGCCAGATATCCAGCATGTAGTTTTGACCCTTGGGATGAATGAAAAATAAACTGATTTTAACTTTTTCAGTCAGATAATAAAATACTTCTACATTGGAAAAGTTTTAAGTTACTCTTTTCTACTCGAATGGAAAAGTTGCAGCCTTACCCATAATAATTTTAGCAATTAAGGTACTGAAGATCTTTTATTACCATAAGATCACACATTGTTCTGTCAAAATCTTTGCAAAATAAATGTACCAAAAGGGATACATAAAAACCAAAAAATAGGGTATTTTTAAAAACTTTTTTTCCCCCTGTCTTTTTGAGAAATGACAGGAAAATACTAATTTGTAAATCCAATTAATTTTTATCTTCTTGCAAAAAAACCCCAGATTTTTTTGCTGTTTCGGCATATTTGACATTTCCTCTTCCCTGTGTAACTCTACAAAATTATAAACTAGCTTGGTTAGTTTTCTTTCTGTCTACGAAGCTGTCATTGTTTTCTGGAAGAAAATTAAAGCTGAGTTTTCTCTGATCAAAGCAAGTAGTGTGGTTGGTTGGTTGGTTGGTTGGTTGGTTGGTTGGTTGGTTGGTTTGTTTCCTCCTGTAGTTTCTTTAACCACAAGGACTCAGAAACACTCACCTCAAAATTCGTTGTGGATCTGTAGTAATTATACCCACAAGTGAAGAGCTGCTCTTTCGGGGCAGAATACAACAGCTGTTACACAGCAGACAAGACAATACAATAGTTGAGGACAGGAAGTGATGGCATCTCTTATTGAACTATAGCTAAGCAGGAAATAACCCTATGTAATTAGCCAACTGGGAATCTGGCCAGGTCACAAGGATTAAGAACTCTTGCAAGAAGTTCATCATGTTGTTTGTTAGTTGTCCATGAACTCTGAAAGCACAGCAAATTACTGCTGTGCGTGTAGTACAGGATGCACCAAAAGAAGCTGTGACATCACCAGTTTCTACATATTCAGGTTGCACTTGGGCATTTGGCTGCCTCTAAAGCTACATCAACTCTATGCATATTGTCTAGTCTAGGTTTCAGTATATTAAAACCGAAAAATGCAGAATTTCTTTTCCAGTCTCACCAACAGTGTGACACAACAGAGATGTTTTCAGATTGGTTGGCTGGGTTTTGGTGTTTTGCAGTTTCTGTTTTTTCAGAGATGCATTTGATCCGTTTGAGATCTCTGGCGTCCGCAAAACCTTTGGTTTTGATGTGGACACTGTCTTTGCTTATGCAGTTCAGAGCCTGAGCTCTTCTAGATCTTCTCTTAGTCTATCCTTATTGTGCTTACAAAGAATGTTGCCAATGACATTATAAACACAATTTTATCTTTTAAGAACTCGGCAATGCATCCATAAAATAGAAAATATGTAAAACAGAGTAAGGGTAGCTGCAAGAAAGCTAACCTGGAGGGTAATTTGGATAAATACACAGAACCATGTTCATAAATTAAAAACCATTCAAAAATACCATTCGTCCAACATGCATGTGAATGTTTGATCAAATGAATCCTTGACTGGTACCTTTCAGTTACAAAAGCCTATATTAACTACTTCATAGATCAATCTGATACTGTATTACTGCAGATAACTTCGTTGGTTTGATTTAAATATGGCAGATATGACAACTGGTGGAGTAAGACAAAGTACACAAAGTATGTCAAAGCACTCTGACTCATCTCTTCAGCCACTGGGATAATGGCTTTTTCAACAATGCCATCAAGTGAAAGAAACACAGGCGACATGGTTCTAATGTCCAAAGAATGTCGTCAGCATAACAGAATCAAACAATTAGTATATTTAATTTCCTATATAATAAATGCTATTCCAGAGGAGAGCTAGATTCAAAGGTAAATTAAATAATGACCCTTAGGAGTTACATTTACTTCATCTGTCTTCATTGCCTTACAAACAGTAACCCTTAAACTTTAAAATTGCTAATGATTATGTCCTTTCTGTAGGTAAGGGTTGAGATAGAACTAAGAGCTCAAATCATAAGCTTGGGATTCTAAGTCCTACAAAGTTCCACCTTCCAAACACTAGACAAAAACATTTTAGGAAGAGTTTTGTACTGAGTTTTGTTGTACATATTGTTAAAGAAATACACACTCCAGAAAATGATTGTTTTCTATGAGTTTGGCTTACAGCAATTCAGTTTGTAGAAGAATTCAGAAGTATTCTTCCTAAATGCAGTACTGACTGTTGCCATTTAAAACCCCAAAAGTTTATGCTGTCTACATGACTTCAGAAACTCGTTAATCTGCTGTTTCTTAATCTAAGCACATTTTCTGCATCATCAGTTTGATTTCTTGACTCTTCACACTCACTTTGAACCTTCAGAACGTCATCCCCATGCATGGCACAACATAACTCAATATGAATTTGATATGAAAGCAAGTGCAAAAAGGACCTTTTTGTTACTAGTGAAAATGTAACACAGCCTAGGTTTGTTGTTATATATTTGGGGGTATGCTAAGGCAAGCAAGCAATTGTAACAAAAAGCTGCTTATTATAGCTAGAAAAATAGAAAGCTGACGTATGCCTATTGCTAAAAGTTTCACAATCCTGGCCTTTCTGCTACCTTTTCCTTTCTTCTCTTCCCCTAAATTAAACTACCTTCGTTTGTTGAAAGTTAAAACTGCATAAATTCATTACTATCCCCTACAGAGAGCCTTTGGCAAAGCTCAATGACAAAACCTTGCCTAAAGCACTTGTTGGCATGGTAAAACTAATTTGTTGTTCTGTGAAAGCTCATAAGAATTCTCATAGGTGGGAAAAGTGTTTAATGTTGGAACTTTTATGACTATAATAGATTATTGCATCAAATTAAGCACATCAGTCCAAATTTTAACTTTTAAAAATTAGGTTTTGATCACATTTTGATCAAGGAAATAGCAAAGATTCCTTTAGGCTTTTCATGTCATTATTTTTTTAACATAAACAGAAATACTAAAAAAACTCCACAAAACATTCCAAATGTCTAGTCTTGGATCTCAACATTAAGTTGTACTTGGCAAAGATAAATACAGCTGTATAACACATAATATAAAAGATTGCGTACAGTCATAAAATGCAAGAGCTAAAAATAACCTCGATGCTTTCCCCAGCATTTTTAACAAGCTGTATATACTAAGTTCAGCCCCATTTTCAGTGGTACTTCGGCACTTTAGCAAAAACTTTAACAGCTATTTAAAAAAAAAAAAAAAAAAAAAAGGTGAAATAGAGCTTATTGCCAGACCCTGCAGCTTCTCTCTGATTTTACTAGATTAATGGCCTTTGTCCCACATTCAACCAATTTTTTTGCTTTCTGGCTGTTGAAGACAGCACACGAACTAGAGCTGTCCCAGGTTCTCACAGTCTCACACCAGCACATATGAAGCATCAAGCCAAGGAGCATCTCAGTACCTTCCTTACCCCTGAAGCCCCAAAGCTGTCTTCCCGTTGTCCACCTCTCCCCTTACACTCACGCATATCCAAACAAGGCCCACTGTAAGCTCATGTGAAATTACATGGATTTCACCTAGTCAGTGACATGAAGAAGCAGGGCCCTGGCTGCACCTCCTGCCGTCAGTGCAGCCCTTGCAGGGCAGCGCTCACTGGCCCACTCGCCCTCACCACAGGCTCGGAGCCGTCCCTGGTCAGAGCCCTGCGCAGGGAGCACAGTGGCAGGGCAGAGCCGCCTCTGTCCTACCAGCCATGCTCATAGTGGCTGCCAAGCTGGTGGTGAGAGGGCAGGTGCTGCCTTGCCTCCTGGTTGTATGGCGCAGCACAGCAGCAAAACTGCCAGATGGATCCAGACTTCACTGACCCTCCCTTTCCCAGAGTTTGTGGTCCCACTACCAGACCAGCTTCTGAGTGCCTAGACATACCTGGGTCCAGTCCTACTTCAGTTATTAAACCGTGTCTCTGCTTGGAGTTAGGTTTTACTAGTATAAGATTGACTGGAGGTGACCTCATATTCAACTGGAGTGGTTTATTGCCCAATTTTCTCAACTACCTCACTCATTGGCAAGGATTCTCTTAAGTACAGTGAAATCCAGTTTATGCTCCTTTGTTTAAAACATGTGCAGGCGTCAGATAGGGTGGTGCTTCTAAAATGAGTCAATTTATGTACATAAAAAAGCATTAGGCAACAGCAAGTGAAATGCTTAACTTAGAACATCTGAACGTTTAGGGTAGGTAAGAACATGTTTGTGCTCAGAGGAATCGAGGTGGACAATGGGGGAAAGGAGTAGTCATCAACACACAGTTTAGATGGAAACCAAGAGACTAGGTTATCTTCTTTAGTTTTTCAAAGCAGTTACACATACAGGTAAGTGTAGTTTTTCAGTAAACTGAATAGACAAAGACCTCAAATTTAGCTTCCTGTCGGGGATTGCAAAGCTGACAGCTATTAAACGTGAGTCATCTATAAGCTGAGCAGGTCTAAGGACGAAACATTTACACACGTTATAGAAATAATCCTATATCTCTTCATTTGCCTTACATTTTCTGTCAAGGGTACAAAGACAAGTTCTCCAGACCTAAAGCTGCATACGTGTCATCAATTTGGCCTCCTTAAGCTCAGTATTGGGAGTATCAGGGCTGTACACAAAGGAGGCAGATGTGTCTTGAATTCCTGACTCATTTGCTGCAGAAGTTGGAGCACAGAATTCATTGAGCTGTTGGTCTTTTAGTTAAGGAAAATGACCACCATACCAGGGAGCAGGTTTTCTATCTCTATGTGTGACATGAAATGTTTTTTTCTTAAACCGAGTTTTCAGTAATTAATCTTCATTACCTAAATATGCAGTTTGACTACCTGTTTTATGAATGTGTATGTTATCCACAACTGCAATTGGCATACATTCAAAGCTATTGTTTGAGCAAAGATCTTCACAAAACACAGGTGCTTGATATGAGTAACCAAGCTGGTCAAGCAAGGTTAGCAAACATGTATTCCAATGTCACATATGAAAAATGAGAAAATATAAGGTAATCCATATAAACTGATATGCCACATCAGGACTACTTACTGCAGAACAAACTGCCATATAAACAACATCTCATGCATGGTCTAATCACTAGATGATATTTAAATTAATATCTACTCTTGTTCTGCATTCATTTTCACCTTTATAAAAATCACCTGTGGCCTACTTCTTGCCTCTGAATTGATAAATTCCTCGTGTGCCTTTCTAAGGTGCACATTACTACAGTAAAAGAAATAGAAGCTCCTTGTCCTTCTTAATTTCGTGCACACAGACAACTGCCAGCATAATCTGGCTTCGCAGTTTGACTTCAGTTGCTTTGAAACAGTGCAGTTGATTTATGATCAATGCAGTAACAGCTGTATGAAGACTTGTTTAAAATACCTCCTTGTAATTTGATGTGCGTTGCCATTGCTAAAATTACATAGCAGCAATTTGAGGCCTACGACTGGACAGGTAGTCTCGTTAAGGATTCCTGCTCTCAGAATACTGACATTTGTGACAAAACTAGTTCAATGCATGCATCTCAGTTCAAAGGTGACTTTAATTACTGTTGCTTTCTAAGTGTGGCAAATTAAATCAAGAAAGTACTCACTTTGTGAAAAAGGCAGCAAATCTATTATATTTGTCACTAATTTCAGGAGTATTTTTGTGTCCATAAATAAAACGCTTGGTTTTCCTTAAGCTTCATTAGCATCCAAATATCCAGATTCTTCAAGGAAACTGAAATAAAAAATAGGGATATTAGTCTAAAAACTTAGCTAACTATTGTTAGCTACATAAAAAGATGTAATATGGCCTTCTGGAAGTGGGAAAGGAAACAAGGCTTTTCCAAGTTCCACTAGTCATAGACCCACTTTAGTCTGTGCTTATTGATGTCCCTAAAGCAAAACTGTTCTCTTGAGTATTTATGTTTGCACAAAACACAAGTTTTCAGTGAAAGAAGAATCAGGAAAGCATTATTTCTATGTATTTTTGTCCTTTGACTACTCTTTTACCACAATAGTCCAGTTTTATCTCAGGATCCCTATGATATCCTTCCCAGAGCAGGAGATATTACATGTTCTGCTAATGCAAATCCACATGAGTGTTAACAAGCCAGAGGATTTGTTCCAACCACAACTCAGAGCATATGAATCCTACCATTGTTTTCCTTTTTGAAAGTATCGATTCATAGTACTCTCATTCATGCCTGGAAGGATCCAGCCAATGTGATCTCCATTAAGTTTTCTCGCTGTCTGCTTTTATCGCTCTTCCAGGATCTTCACTGAGCACCTCTGACTTAGCAAGCAACTTCTTCCTCTCTCTGTTTAGGCTCAGACTCAGAAATGTCTGCTCCTGTGCACCCTGAGTTTATCACTGAAATAGCTACTATTATTTTGTCATTCACCCCTGTACAGCCACTGATTTTCAGAGAACTTGCAGTTATCTTTGAGATTTCTATCCATCTTTCAAAACGGGCTGAAATTGATCAAGACACTGAACGATGTGACTGACAAGGCATTTGTATGAGCCTCATTTCCTCAGGAAAGTACTGGAACTATATCTCGCAATCATGCTGCTGAGAGCATTGTGACCTATGCAGGGGTTAAAGTGGCTCCAGCTATAGGGTAAGCAGAGATCACTGTTGTCCACTTTGAGAATACACCTCCACTGCAGTCTATCCATCAGGCCCAGGCACATGCACCACAGTGATTTTACAGGAAGTCTCTTAACAGAATACTGGAATTGATATATGCTCCGTGGTTATATTAGATAGATACCCATGGGGGAAAAAAGCCACCAGTAGATGTGTCACATGCACAGTTACTCTGGTCTTTTTCGAGTACAAAAGAAGGTTAAAACCAGGAATTGCAGTAGGTGTGAGAGACGCTTACTGGAAAGGCTACAGGAGGCAGCACTGTGCAAGAAGAAAGGAAGAAGGCAGGCAAAACCACACGGATGTTTTTGGGAGTGATGGGTTTCTGATATCTCTAAGAGATCTTTCTCAGTGTCAAGAGGCATCTCAAGGGAAAAAAAAATATAATGGCTTAGGGCTATAGAAAGAAATCTTCATCAAAATCTGTCTCAAATAAATTTTCAAGATGGACTCTGATCTTCACTGGAAGTTGATCTTCTAAGCAGGAACAGGAGCCTGACGAGATGTATTTTGGCAGTGCACTCAAACTTACACACTGCTTCAGTATTTAAAACCAAGCTAGTACATTGTCTTTATACAAGACTCAAGTATAAACTCTCTTGCAATCTTTTTGGCAAACAATTGCGACACACACACTGGTTCACAAAGTTTTCAAGGAAGTAAATGAGAAGACGGCAGCAGCTGATTCCTGGCATTCACCTATTTTCCATCAGTTTGGGACCAGCTGTTTTGCTGGGTATATGATGGATGCATGTGGCTGACTGCAGCTCCTCCAAGAAGGTCTATATATTACTATCTGTATTTTTTTATCACAAAGGATTGGAGAAGGTGCTGGGTTAGATATAATCTTTACGTTAAATATTTTAGTGCAAAATGGAGGACATTTCCTCAAAACAATATCACTCTCTTCTTTCAACTTTTGGCATTATTCCTGTACTTTCTTTCATTAACTTAATTTCTATGTGACAAAGACACAAGCTTCTCATGTTTGTTTGTTCTTTTTCATTTGACAATAACGATGGTTTCTGATGAGTCCTGGATTGTTTGCTCTAACAGGATACTCCTCTTTCTCATTATAAAGCACAGTTGAAGGAAGAATATATTGGGCAAAAGTGGACAAAAAAGAAAAATAACTGGTTGCTCAAGTATAATGTCAAATAAGCTGTTCCATATTTGGAGGACTCCCTCATTAGCTACTATATATACACAACATAAAGGAAATAAAGAACACAGAGAACAATTTTACAAACTTCAGAAAGAGATGTGCAACAGAAGTTGGGTGAAATACACAGAATCAGAGAATCATTGTGGTTGGAAAAGACCCTTAAGATCAAGTCCAAACACTCACCTCACACTGCCAAGCCCACCACTAAACCATGTCCTTCAGAACCTCACCTATGCATCTTTTAAACCTCTCCAGGGATGATTAAGTGAATTCCTGTATTAGTAGTTAATTTTTCTCCCGTCATATGTAGCCTTTTCCTCCGTTGTTCAGAACCAGTCTTGTCAGATCATAAGCATCACAACACCAGCCTTCTACAGGCTTGCCTTACGCTTACCTCATACTGCAGGACTTCTTTCCAAATGGTGTATCTGCCAAAGCTGCCATGTCTTAGGATGTAACGACAGGTAAAGGTGAGCACAGAAAGCCCCACTCACCTGATGACAAGACATTGTAAAAAGCACCAATCCCATTAGTAGGCAAAATTGGAGATCTACAATATAACCTTTATTCAGCCAGAAGACAGTGAGTTGGGTTCTCGTAAACCACTTAATATTATGCCAATCGAATAGGCACCTGTGAGCCCAAGACTTCAAACACTAGTTTCACCCAGACTTTAAAAAGTCCTGTGTGAATCTTTAGATGGTTCAAGGCTTTTAAAAGTCTGGACCTGCTGTCTAAAGGGTTTCTGACAAAGTTGCTAGGAGGGTATAATATGCAAACTCATTTCCCTCAGTCGGGTAATTTGGAGTTGGTTTGAGGCTTTTTTAAAGGCCAATAACCACTTGGATTCAGGACCATAATCAATGTTAATTTTATATATGTGTTTTAGGTAATTGCTTGGATGATGATTTATCGTAAAGTAAACATTACCCTTAACTAGTTTAGAGCTGATGGTGATAAATGCAGACTGATTATTTTAAAGGAGTACTATATTTATTTTCACCTCTAACTTGCAGTTCATAGAGCTTGGTGATGGAACTAAAATCATGTGTTCTTTTGTCCCCTGCATTATCTTTTAGTATGAAACTGCCAGTCACGCTTATTTGTTAAGGCAAACAAAAGAACCCACGGTTTTGATATCAAATCAAAGATCCTAAATTATTTAACTAATTCTAGGAATGTGTCCTAAATTATGAGAATTTATTTATATTTCTTAACATATTTGTTCCTTATCTCCTAAGTAGAGAGGCTGAATCACATCTTCCAAACAAAACACATTCTAAATTTAATCGTGTCAAATTTAATCATAGGAATCTAAATACATTAGCATAAGAATATTATAGTCCTGCATAGTATATCAATGTAGACAAAGTTATGTTGTAAAAAATTTAAAATATAAGCTTTCTTTTTGTCAGATCTGTATTTTGCACTCCATAGACAGACTGAGGGTTTTCAACTTCACAGACAAGCAGCAATCCATAATTCAACCTGCTCTTCTTCAAATGCAAATAATGTTCCTACTGGATGTACGTTATTTAAACTCCAGACAATATTACTTGTTCAGCAATATGCTAAACTCATATTACAGCCTAAGACAGATGATCTTGAAGATGAAGCAGGAGACAGTTAAAAAAATCCATGACTGATTTCAAAGCTGACCAGTGCTTAATTGATCGAAACTCAGAAAGCAAAAGGAAAAACACATCAACCTTTATGATTGAAACTGAATAGAAAGCCTCTACTATATTATTAAAAGGATGTCTAACATTGATAATGACAAATTAATAAGACCAGTGTTATTGCACACATGTACAAGTATGCAAGCCTTATTTGCAAGAGACACTGGAAAAGGAGTAAATTTATTGGAAGATACAACGGATATGCTCAAAAATTCAAGAGGAAAACTTATCTCCAGATACACTCGGCCATTTCAATGATGTAATAAGTGACCTTGTCCTTCTCACAGTACATTCAAAAAGTACACATAAATTACACAACAAAGCAGCATCATGTCTTGCAACAAAGCAATTTCTCAAAGGGCATTTGAAAGCAGTATGAGTGTTAGGATTGAGAGGGTACAGTCTGTGTTGCTGTGTGGTGTTGCCCCTCTTTGTACATCGCTGGGATACGGTTAATAAATAAGAATTCAGTTATAAATTTGCTTTGATGTGTAGCTTTCCAGGGCAAGGGCTACTCATCTGAATGGTTTTCCTCACAAGAGGAAGAAGAAACAGGAAGAGTACATGAAAAACAGTTTTTACTGCAGCAGGTTACCAATTTCACCAGGCAGTGTTACGGACTGAACTGGTGCTAATAAACCATTACAACAAAGCAGGGGAGACCCACACTGCATCTGTAACAAAAATTGATGCTGAGAGACAAAAAGGAAAAAAAACTCCACAACATGATACTGTGTGATTAAACAATAGAGTCATTGAGCCTGGAGTATGTTTTAGAAACCCATTTTCTATGTACACACGGCATTTGGTATTTTAAGGTATATACATTATTGTGAAAGCCTGATTTCTGTTTTGCTAGTGTCTTATTGCTTTCTTTATTTCCTGGAGATTACATATCTGGTAGTGTACAGTTTCAGTCCAATCTAACAAATCACACTGATACAATGGTGTTTACCATCCCACCTAGAGGTCTGAACTGTTTCCAGTGGATTTATGTAGTTGACAGCCTGCACATTTAGAACTCTTTCCTTATTTGTTTCTACCTGTAGTCTTATTTTTATACTTGAAAACTCAATTAAATCTGAAATGCATTTTATTTACCCAGGCTTTGCAGTATCTCTGTTACAGCAGTAAATATTTTACAGATATTTAGCAGTTTTCATCCTGAAGAGTCAAACTGCAACATAAAAAGCCAAGATGCAAAGAGTATACAGCCATCCTGTCCCTCAGTGCTAACAATCCGTTCTTGCAGTAGAACTCAACATCTATTTAGCAAAATATGGCAACATTACAGTCCATTTAAAACAAAGAGAAATAGTGTTAAATCTGAAACTGCAAAAAGCAGAACAGAGACTCATACTTCCCAAATGAGGATATAATGAGTACATGAGTATCAGTATCTTAGCTCTTGCAAATAATGACCTAGAATATGGAATTACAAATGCAGAGGATCTTGGTTTTACATCCAAACTGATAAACAAATAGCCTATCACCGTGGAAGAGCTTCATTCCCCATTACAGAACAGGGCAACTGTACTCACCTTAAGCAGAGGAAAGGGTGCCATCTGCTGAAGTGCCAACATGCACCATCAATATATTTCCCAGGACAACCTTATGAAGAGTATGTTGCATTTAGAAATCTTTAAGCACTTGCATCTTAACCATCTTCACATCAGTCTCCTGCACATGTGGATTAGGATTCAGCCTTTAAATACATTACTTTTTGCTGAAACCACTACCTAGTAAGAAATATGCTCTTATTGTCTAGCATCCTTTTTCCTGTCTACTTACTTTACATGCTGTTGGGGTTGAGACCACCTTTTTCTTCTCTCTCTGTATTAGAACAGCAGTTATTTCAAAAAGATCCAACAGACCATTACAGTTTATGTGTGCTTCATGCTATAGATTATACATGAGTATCACTATGGCACTGAGTGAAGCCTCACAGAATCACAGAATCTTAAGGGTTGGAAAGGACCTTGTGAGATGTCAATAGGGCATGAGAAAGATATGCAACACAAAACCATAATTCTTAGACAGCAAAGAAAATATAATAAATTAGCAAAAGAAAAATGTCTTTGAAAGAGACCTTTTTTTTCCTAATTGAATTTTGAATGAGGCCTTCATAAATGCATTCACCTTCATTAACATTCCAAATAGACTCTTAATTTTTAAACAATGTCTTGGATGTGAAAATATATGTGAAAGTTATCTTTCTGTCCAGAAGAATAATGTGTTTCTGTGAAAACAGACCAATTATGCCTATGTGAATATGTCTGATTATTAGGATATTTTTAAAGACATAAACTGATTTCCTGGTTTCATGGATATTGAATTATTTTTAACTTTTTCTGCGTAACAGGTTCCAGTGGCTGGTTCTCACATACATGGCCCAGCCAATAGTGAACGTAAGGACATTTCATGAAAGATGGGAGATCGCGTATCCACAAGGAAATGGAACTTGATTTTATCTCTCCTAGGCATGGGGAGATACAGTGCTTGTATTATATACCAAACTAACTCCTCTTACAGATCCAAGTCATAGCTTTCATTTTTGATGAACTGACATTATTAAGAGTGGTCTGCCATTCCTCTCTTTAGCCTAAATGGCACGTTTTCTGAATTTCTGACTCAGTATTTGTGTTTATATTCTTTATTTACTTTGTACCTTCCAGCATGGATGGCCACCTTACACACTCAAAGTAATTCACGAAGGCCTCATGCAGGCTGGGGGTGCCAGCTGGCAGCAGGCAGGACAGGAGCCAGCAGTGTGCCCTGGCCCCGAGAGGGCAAATCGCAGTCCGGGCCACAGCACAGGTGGCTTCAGCGCCCGCGGCAGAGCAGGTATCCTGCTGCACTGGCGCTGCTGCAGCCTCACCAACAGCTCTGGGCATGGGGCTGGGCCCCGGGGCACAGGGACTCGAACTGCCCTGAACTTGTCCAGAGGACGGCAACAAAGCGGGTGATGGGGCTGGAAGGAATGTCCCGGGAGGAGCAGCCGAGGACTTCAGGCTTGTCTGGGTTGGAGAGAAGGAGGCTGAGGAGCAACGTCACTGTTCTGCAGCACAGCTTCCTGAGGGAGTCTGTGGAGAGGGAGCTGCTGAGCTCTTCTCCCCAGCATCCAGCACAGGATGCCTGGGAACAGTCAGAGGAGGGTCACACTGGACACCAGGAAGCGTTTCCTTACCGAGGGTGGTCAAACCGTGGTACAGGCTTCCTGGGGAGATGGTCGATGCCCCAAGCCTGTTCGGGTTTAAGAAGCATTTGGACAATGCCATAGTAAGATGGCATTTAACTTTTGGTGAGCCCTGAAGTCGTCAGGCAGTTGGGCTGGATAGTCATTGTACGTCCTTTCTAACTGAAATAGTCAATTCTAAACCTTTTTGCTGAGCTAGTTGTACAGTACCTTTAAGATATCCATTCATTTTAATATAATCTGGCTGATACTTTGTTTGTCATTAAGTCAGTTGTCATTAAGTCTGGTACTACTTAACCCCTTTGAGTTACTGCCTTAAATGCAGAAAGGAGTTTAAAGCTATGTTTCTATCAGATACTTAAGCTGATTTAATAGGTAACTACAGAGAAAAAAGGAAGGTACCATTCAGCTCACACCTTCCTCACCACTCCCAGCTAATATTTACTCTTGCTCTTAATTTATACTGTGACTTTATTTTTACTTCAGTTAAAGTGGTACAAAACAATCCGCTCCCTACATCCTGCCTACATAGATTGCTTTGAGTAGTTTAGTGATATAAATTCACACAGATAGGAATCACAGAGGAGAATCATTATAAAGGAAGGGTAAAATCTGTGAATATCCATCCACCAATGGAGAGTCAGGAGCTAAGGAGAAGAAAGAAAGGGGATAAGCAAGGATGGGCAGATGGAAAAGGCAACGAGATTACTTTTTGATAGAAATGAGCCACTAGATGAGTTCAGCTACCCATGGAAGTAGTCTAAGAACAGATAGTAAATCAGAAAAACCTTATGGACAGATGTGGTCCTTGAAGAAGGGAACAGACATGTAGCTAGGCAGGAGGAAAAGACTCAGCCAGTGCCAATGCTAGTACAGATCAGTCTGTGGNTTGTCTGGGTTGGAGAGAAGGAGGCTGAGGAGCAACGTCACTGTTCTGCAGCACAGCTTCCTGAGGGAGTCTGTGGAGAGGGAGCTGCTGAGCTCTTCTCCCCAGCATCCAGCACAGGATGCCTGGGAACAGTCAGAGGAGGGTCACACTGGACACCAGGAAGCGTTTCCTTACCGAGGGTGGTCAAACCGTGGTACAGGCTTCCTGGGGAGATGGTCGATGCCCCAAGCCTGTTCGGGTTTAAGAAGCATTTGGACAATGCCATAGTAAGATGGCATTTAACTTTTGGTGAGCCCTGAAGTCGTCAGGCAGTTGGGCTGGATAGTCATTGTACGTCCTTTCTAACTGAAATAGTCAATTCTAAACCTTTTTGCTGAGCTAGTTGTACAGTACCTTTAAGATATCCATTCATTTTAATATAATCTGGCTGATACTTTGTTTGTCATTAAGTCAGTTGTCATTAAGTCTGGTACTACTTAACCCCTTTGAGTTACTGCCTTAAATGCAGAAAGGAGTTTAAAGCTATGTTTCTATCAGATACTTAAGCTGATTTAATAGGTAACTACAGAGAAAAAAGGAAGGTACCATTCAGCTCACACCTTCCTCACCACTCCCAGCTAATATTTACTCTTGCTCTTAATTTATACTGTGACTTTATTTTTACTTCAGTTAAAGTGGTACAAAACAATCCGCTCCCTACATCCTGCCTACATAGATTGCTTTGAGTAGTTTAGTGATATAAATTCACACAGATAGGAATCACAGAGGAGAATCATTATAAAGGAAGGGTAAAATCTGTGAATATCCATCCACCAATGGAGAGTCAGGAGCTAAGGAGAAGAAAGAAAGGGGATAAGCAAGGATGGGCAGATGGAAAAGGCAACGAGATTACTTTTTGATAGAAATGAGCCACTAGATGAGTTCAGCTACCCATGGAAGTAGTCTAAGAACAGATAGTAAATCAGAAAAACCTTATGGACAGATGTGGTCCTTGAAGAAGGGAACAGACATGTAGCTAGGCAGGAGGAAAAGACTCAGCCAGTGCCAATGCTAGTACAGATCAGTCTGTGGTACCATTGAGCTACACCTGGAAGAAGGTGGAAGCTCAGATTACTGGAATTTTTTAACTGTGTGTCAGCTGAGCAGTCTTAGCTATCCATAAGTGCTCACTCATAGTAATCCTGAGGTTAATTTGGTTTACACTGAAAGGGAAGTGGCTTAAATTAGGATACATCACCTAATATTTACCATGGTCCAAGACCAGGCTCTCTACCAGGGTGCACGCAGCTCGGCACCAAGCAGGATCTTGTTTAGCTCCCAGAACTTGTTCCTGTGGGCAACTCCTAACTCAGAACATTGCACATCTCCTACTCCTGGAATCCAGACCACAAGCACAGGTGTAGTGTTGAGAAATACTGGAATGGAATGTAGGTTGCAATGTCAAAGTGACTGTTGCTGTAACTTCATGAAGCCACAGAACTCACTGTTATTCCCAGCTACTGCAGCTCTCACTTTTGCATATTTATACCACTACTTCCATCTAACAAGTAACACATTACACCAGTATTATAAATCAATCAGTATTTCATGATAATAACTCTGGTAATGGTCTGTTGTTTTGATTCAGGTGTGCTTTAAAGGGTCTGCCTTCACCTCATGCAGAGTGCGTTCTCCTATGCAGCTTTTCTTCTTTTTTTTTTTCTTCCTTGAAAGCCTCAAAAAGGCTCCAGAAAGGTGAAAACCATTTAAATTCTGGCTTAAAAGTGATTCAGCTGGTTTGATAAGTAGCAAATTATTCTGCAGGTTTGCATAGGACCTTGTGCCTTGTATTAGCATACTTGCACGAGCTAGTGGTATTTGGAATGTGCTGTGATTGTGGGAAAGATGCTAGCAAGTAGCCAATGGCTTGGCAAGTAAATTTCTTACAGCTTCTCAAGTTGAGCCTCTGGAGAAAAGGAGAAATTAAGCAACATTTTGCAATAACATTTTTATTGGTTTTTAGGTTTGTTCTTAGGTGGATATAGAGAAGAATATAAAAAATTGAGTTAGGTTTGCAGATTTGGTATGATTTGAGAGTTCTGTAATTTCATTTAGGAATAGTAGTTCAAGCCACAGAAGACAAAGACATTATAATGGATGCAATGAGCAAGAGGGATGTGGAATCTGACCTGATTAGAATGATACTTAGTTCTCAATTTTATACTTGAATCTTGTTCCCTTCCCACTCAATCCATAAATACTTACTGAAGTAAAATAGCTCTTGCAATTAGCTCAGTGCAAATTCACATCTAGCTCTGAAACAAATTTCAGTAGCAAACAATCCTTACTCTATCCAAGATTACTTTTGTATTCAGTCTCAAAACAATTAAAAGCAGCAGGCCAAAATCTTCTTTCAAAAATGAAGCAAATGGTAATTTCTGTGTGGAGAGGAATGATGCACATAGAAAGACAGAGTTGAGGGGAAAAATACTAAAGCCGTGCAAGCAAATGATCACTGAATGGAGACATAATCAAAGGAAAGAGATTGCAATTTTTTATCAGTTTTTAGTGCATAGCAGTCATGGAGTTCAAGTTTGGGCTGCCAAAAAATTTGCCAAAGTTAAATTGAGGAGGAAAGCCTTATCTGTCTGAACAGCCGTTCTGAACACTTAAAATCTCAGCCTACCCAAATACATTTTACAGAAAGATGCTGCATCATCCATTGCTACCCCACCTAGTCTTTAAGATTACTCCAAAGGAAAACTCAGCAGAGAGGTGTGGATTTCTAGTTTGATAAAACAAGGTTACGTTCTGTAATTCTTTTGCTACATAGCTCCTTAAAACCAGAAAAGCTTCCCTGGCATAAAACTGGACTTCTGGAGAGCAAAAATCATCTTTCCTCCTGATTATTTTGATTCATGTCAAAGCTCATTATGTTGCAGGTGCAGGGAGCGTCATTGAAATGAAATGTGAAACAGAATTCCAACTTGCTATAAATGAAAAAAAAGGTATAATAGCCCTATGCTATTATACCTTGCCCCATTCTGAAATAGCTTACATGAGGAATTTTGTCTTCCCTGACACCCAAAATAAGCCATGTTAATTTCACTACCAGTAGATGCAATTGGTCTTATGTACCAAATAACACATTTACTGAGTACTCTACAACACGAGCAGAAACGTTTGCAAGCCTTTCTGTGCAAGCCCACATGTACATTTCTTCTGATGCAGTCCTACATTTTTTGCTTAAAACATGTATTTAAATTATTGTCTCAATTTAATACTATGCAGTTTGACATTCTTTAGATAAATGATTCTCTGAAAACATTTAAGATGGCTTGCACTCACTGGTTACATTTTTGTCGATCATCCCTAAGCAATGTGGCACTTGGGGACATGGTTTAGTGGTGGCTGTGATAGTGCTGTGGGAGATGGTTGGACTCGAGGGTCTCAACGTGATCAGTGAATAAAGACATGGCTACATTTCCAAACCAGTTAAAACAGCTATCCTTAAATCCTTTCCAGAGAAAAACAGTCTATTTTCAATAAATTACAAAAACGTACTTCTTAATATGTGGCAATGGTGTCCAAGCCCATGTTCCTATTGCCAACTCATGAACACATTGCTGGCACTGCCAGCATCTCTGTATCAGTACAGTTTTGTGTTTTGCCACTCTTAACCTCTAGCATTACAAAGATTTATGAGTAGGCTAACCTTTATGATTTGTGAGAAGCTCCATAACCCATTTCATGTACCAGGGCAGCTGTTTGATAATCAGGCTAGAGATCAAAGTATGGATGTCACAGGCTACCTTGCAGAAGGCATCAGTAATATCTGTAAGTGGAAGTTTAATTCTAAACTGTCAGCTGCATATACAAAGCATATTTGAGGGAAGTCCGAAGGATCAATTCCAATACATCTGTGGTCACTCCACTAGATGCAGTATTAGTTTTCACTAGGACGCGAAGAACAGGAGAAGATGCCAGTGTTTCCACAGGTCAAAACCAAAATACGTATCTGTGATTCATTGTAGGATATATGAAAAATAAACAAACAAAAAACCCCATGCAAAACATAGCACGTGTTCATTCTTTACTAGACAACGTGATAACAATAATATGGTAAGTGTTCTTATATTTCTGCAATAGAGGGTAGGAGTGCTTATATTCATTTTAATAGTAGAAGTAAATGAGACAGGCCTGTAAATATGTATGAACTACAGCTTCCTTACATTATTTACATCTGTAAGTACTTATAACTGAAAATGAAGCTTACAAAGGTGTGTGAACTCATAAGAAAGAGCTCCTGAAACAGAGGGGAAAATTCCTAGAAAAAAATAGCAGATGATGTCCTTTCCTGATCAGCCAGCTGATGCAAGACAAATACCGTTCTGCAGCTCTTTTCCAGCAGTTGCCTGTGTCTGAATTTCAAACCCATTTGTATGCTGGTCTTTGTTAGGAGCAGTAAATTCCTCACGGTTGCCAAGAAAACCTTACTTTGCAGTGATTTGTCTGGTTTTTTTGCATTGCACTTCCCTCCTGTGCATAAAGGAAGTTAGAAATATTGCAAATGATTGTTTCTGGAGATCATGATCTCTGACCTTTATCTGCATTTAACAACAGTGTAAATTCCTCATTTTGTTCAGCATAGCATTCACATAAAAGTCTTCTAAATAGGCCTCTACCCGCTGCTATTCAGTGTGTAAATGCTGCTCCCATTGTAAAAGCCTTTTCTCCCACATTTCGTCGCTTTGGGAGTAAAATGTTACTGTTTGTATTTTCAGATTTTGTTTTAATTCTTTACACCTTTAATGAGAAGTGGAAATGCTAATGGTCTGCTGTGCATTTTCTTTTCATGACTTTCTGCCAACTACAACTAAATCAGCAGTCAAAACACTTGTGTTTTTATCATAGACTCATAGAATGGTGCTACTAGTAATTTGAATAGTGGTTTGAAAAATGTGATTGTGTCACTAAAATTGTAGTTTCCATCTACTCAACAAACATTTACAAGGAAAGCAGATCCTTCTAGCTGTGATAATTTATTGTTTTCACAGTTTGTGGCCAAACCCTCCCCTGACTAAGAAGCAAGATATTTGTTAGTAGCCTTAAACTCTAATAATTAAAGGTTAAGAAGTGCTAAATAACTATATTAAGAACGTGATTTAAAAAAAAAAAAAAAGTAAGATCTATGTTTTATTATTTTTCTTCTGTCTTATGAATGTAACATCATTTCTTTCTTATTGGAGCTACAGAGGTTGAATAAAAACTATTTATTACGTACAAAACAGAAAACATATACAAGACCTCTAAACAGAAGCCTTTGGTATTATGTTTGACATTTAATATGAAGACAGAAGCGTAAATAAGTTGCAGGAAGCTAGGGGGACAGAGACATTTTTATTTTCAAAAAAAACCCCAAGTTATAAAGTTAAGATGCATGTGAAATAAGAGCCTGCATTTAATTATTCCTGAATGTTAGGTCTTGATGTTTGCTATCAATTCATCATCATTAGAGGACTTAAAGATGCCTGTTTTGTGCATGCAAAGAGACTGGAGATCTGTGGCACTGTATTTAGCTACTTCCAGTGGCAGAACCACAAGTGCCTGCAAAAGGGTAGCAGAAAAAACACAGTCACCTACAGACAGACACAAAAGAGGTTTGCTGCTTTCTTGTTTGGTTTATGGTTTCCTGAGTCCTACTGTCAGAAGTACAAAATCAAATTCCACTTCAGCACCTAAATGTTTCTAGACATAGACCTGAGCAAAATTAGTTGGAAACTGAGTTCACCACATCAGGAGATTGTTCTGTAGCTTATTGTTGTCACATTTCTGTACTGAAATCTCCAACAACCATATATAACCTCAGGTGTCTTGAAAATAGTAAAGGTATTTTCTACATATGTCATTCATCTCTAACTCTCCTTCTTTCAAGCAACCATGCAGTCTAATTAAGAGACCTCCCTTTAGCTTGATGTAGAGCCACCTTGCCCGTCAAGCTATCAGACTCACACCACATGAAAGGAACAACTTGGTTACTGGCAGAGATTTAGCTTGACATCTTTCCTACTTACAGGACATTAAAAAAATGTGAATAAATACACAAGTGTGTCTATATCAGGTCAGAAAATGAGCATATCCAGACCAGCACCTTGTTCCAACAATGTCTATATGGTCAGTTAACTCTGGCCAGCTGCCACATGCCCATTAAGCCACTCTCCCACTCCTCCTTCCTCGACAGCTCAGAGGAAGAAAATAAGATGGAAAAGTTTGTGGCTTTTTATCTTGATAAAGAGAGGGAGACCATGTATAAATTACAATGATAAGCAAAAAAGAACTGATCAGGGGAAGATTAGTTTAATTTATTGCCATTTTAAAATTGAGCATGATAGTGAGAAATAAGTCAAAACAAAAATCACCCTCCCTCCACTTCCCCTTCTTCCCAGGCTCAACATTACTCCTTTGTTCTGACTCCTACTTCCACCCAAAAGAGTGGCCCAGCACCGGTGGGGAATGGGGATTGCACTATTCAGCAATAAAACACTCCTGTTACCACACTTTTCATCACAGATCCAGAACAGAGGACCACAGAAGTTACCATGAAGAAAATTACTTCTAACTCAGCCAAAATCAGTAAACACATATCTAAGGCTCCTGCTTCCCCCTCTCCAGCATGAGGTCTCTCCCACAGGATAACAGTCCCTCACAAACTGCTCCAGCATGAGCCCAGTCCCACGGGCTGCATTCCTCCAACAACTGCTCCAGTGGTACAGTCCTTCAGGAAGAGACTGCCCCAAGGTAGGTACTCATTGGGCCACAGGTCCTGCCAGCAAAACCTGCCCCAGCTTTTGCTCCTCTCCATGGGCCACAGTTTCTGTCAGAAGCCTGCTCTGGCATGCGGTCCTTCCCAGGCTGCAGGTGGGCCTCTGGTCCCCCAGGGCCTCCACGGCTGCAGGGGCACAGCTGCACCACCGTGGGCTGCACCAACTGCTGCACAGCAATCTCTGCCCTGGTGCCTGGAACACCTCTTCCTCCTCCTTCACTTACCTCGCTGCCTGAGTGGTTATGTCATATTTTTCTCACTCCTCTCTCACACAGCTGCTGCACAGTGATTTTACCTTTTCTTAAATATGTTGCCACTGAGGCACCACCTGCATCACTGATGGGCTCAGCTTTGGACAGCTGTGGATCTGTCTTCAAGAGGGCTGGAACTGGCTCTGTCAGGCATGGGGCCAGCTCCTGGTGTCTTCCCTCAGAAGCCAACCCTGCAGCTCCCCCGCTATGAAACTCTTGCCACATAAACCCAATACGAGCTAATAGCAGATGTCTAGTGACAGTATGGGAATTACACAAGATACGGTGGCAGGCAGCTTCTCGGATCTGCTCTAGAAGCTGGCATACAGAGGAGGCACTGTTCAACTCTCCTTCTGGGAAGCAGTGTGGAATTCATTCAGGTTGAATCCTTTGGCACCTGTACTTCTTCATGCTCTGTATGTGATCTAAAGCTCAAGTACAATGTTACAAACACTTAGAGAGGGAATACAGCACAAAAATGAGAGCGTGACTCAATGAGTATTAATCCATGGTGTGCCTGCATCCTGATAATAAATTCTGATCCAGCTACTCCTGTCAGAAAATATACACTCAGACCAAAACGTTAAAGGATGTTACAGAAGAACTTATGAACTATATATTGTTTCCAGTAAGGATCAATTGCTCCAAAACATTGGAGTAATCTTTTTCTTCCCCTCTTATTTTGCTGTACTCGATCTTTCAGAAGCGATTTTCCATTCTACTTTATGACTCTTCAAACGGTCTTTGGAGTAAGCAGCAAGGCTATACTCCCTTTTTTCAAATGAGGAGGGAATATGTGTGGAGTCATATTATAAAGCTGACAGCTAACGTATTAACACTAAATAAATAAGAAAAATATTTGGTGCATTGTTCAGCCTTATGTGTGCCCTTGAAGACTTGTGTTTAGCACATGTAAAAAACCAATTTACCACACTGCGTCTGTAACCTTATAATTCAGTTTGTATGAATTCCTCTCAAGCATTCACACTCGTATGCATTTTGCTCTTTCTCTTAGAAAAGGTGTAGAACGTAAAGGGATAAAAGTGTTGGAAATATGACTGCAGTATTTACACATTTCTCTACTGGAATTAGTTTGGAAATTCCTTGTGTGTGCTCTGGAGTTGAGGTAACGCTGGAAGAACTGCAAGACCAGCAACTTAACTTTTTTTGCTTCATAGTCACTCTGATTTTTAGGTTAAGAGAGAGACAATAACTCCTTCCACTTCCTTCCCATACTTAAGAGAGTAAAAGAATGATGAGCTACTAAGAACAATACAATTGGAACACCACTAATATAAAGGGATGGTAATAGATGTAGAGCAAACGTGTATTTCTATCCTTGGAGCTCCACTTAAATGGATGAAAAGCTTGCAAGTGGTGGGACAGAGCTATCTGACCATCCTTGTGTAGCATTAGATGAAGAAATAACACTGACACAGGTTATTAGCACTCTTCTGTGTAAGACCATATCCGTATCTAGAAGGCAGAGCCCATGACAGGCTCTGATAGACTGTGGTACTAAGCCCATTATTGCAGCCTGCATGTGGGAACATATGCCGGATGCTGGTTTTGTTCAGAACTATCAGATCAGCAGCATAGTAAAGCCTGATTGTGCCAGGGCTACACAGGCATTGCATTTTCAGTGCAGTCATGTAGTTTAGTTCATTTTGTAGAAACAGATGAAAGAATAGCTCTGCTCACATGCAAAGCTCATTGGACTTTCCCAATCATGACAGGCGTTTGGAATGCAATTGCACAGGTATGCTGTCCCTTAGTATTTCCCATTCATGAGTCACCACAAGTACCAACGCCCATGTCTCTTATTTATAAATGTCCTTTCCAATGCACGCACCCACACCCACCATCATGCTTCCTCCCCCTGACACTTCTTTTAACAACCACACAACAGCCCCCAGCTTTGGGGAGAGTGTAAGATCGTGGAAAGACAGAGCAAATCTGAGCACTCTCCCAGAGTGTTGAGTGCAGAAAGCAGACATAAAGTATACATATATTTTAGGGCTCTGTAGTGTGAATGCATTTTTTTCTGCTGTAAAATACAAGCAAAATATATTTACCTCACACAAAGTACTGGCAAAAAAAACCCAGATTCTGAAAGTTGCCTGTACCATTAGGAGACATAAAAATAAATTACAACATTTACATGGAGGTCAGAACAACTCGGTGTGATTCAGCACACAGAGAGTAGGAGAGTATAGGAGGAAAGGCTGGAGCTGCTTGCTGGGACTGCACACTGCACTCAGACATCCACGGCTAGAAGCGTTGTGTGCTGTTCGAGATTCCCCTGACTTCATTCAAATCAGATGAACGCAAAAGTCTGCTTTAGGTAACTTGCCTATAGCACAGTCTCAGGAAAAAAAAAAAAATTAAAAAAAGATACAAAACCAGTTATATTCTCGCCTGACTCTTAGTGTCATCTGGGTTGTTGTAGAACCAGCCTGTGTCTGTGAGGATAAAATAATCACTCATCATAAAAATGAAGACTGAAGATGTTTGTCATCACCCCTTTTCAACATATAGCTCTAGACTGTGAGCCTGGAGTATGGTTTCTCTTCCCAGAAACACCACATCAGTGTCCAGCATCACAGTCGATGAACACTGATAGTGTATTTCATCACATCAGTAACAAACTCTACAAAAGGGAATGAAAACACCTCAGTTGTCCAACACCCCGAGAAGTTAAGGAGTACATTTCCTCCCTGATCTATTTCCAGAATTGTCTGTGTTTTCCTCTTGTTTTCTCCTTCAGTTTCTTTATGTGAAGCTGGTATGAAATGGACACAACAGAAAATATGTTTTGTTTTTTTGGTGCAAACCACTTGTTAGCATGTGAACTCTGAACAGCCCTTTGCTGTACTTATGTGCATGCCCTTCTGTTTTAGATTAATGGTTATGTATGTTTTAAAAATTATATCACTTTATCTACTACCTCTGCATTGTAAAGCATAAGAAAACCAGACAGACAGGGAGTAATTGAGCAGCTTTTCCACAGGTGAAATACACTTCTGGTACACATAACAGTGGAAGACAGGACTATGTTTGTAATCCTACTCCTGACAAATCTTCTTGATAGTTATGTTCTCATTTGTGTTAGACACAAGAAAAAGGTATTTAATCTGGTCTTATTAAGTGTACTGCAAACCACAATTGTTAATTTTGACTTTTTCTTAGTTGAACCTCAAGAGAGGCATGTTGATGTCTTCAGCCATACAGCAAGAGCAACAGAGAGGCACAGTTTCACCAAGAGTTGAAAATGTCTTCTGTTTTAGTCATGGTCAGTTGTCCTTACCCATAAAATGACAGATATACTACAAATCAACGGGGGGAAAAAAAAAAAATCAAGTCATTTTGAGAGAGAGAGGCACAACTCAACTGCCTGTATTTCAATGACAGGAAAAGAACAATGATCCCCTGTTTGTACACGCAACTAATACTTCCCTATGCTTTGCTCTTCCCACTTCCTTCTCTGCTTTAACACTAAATTAGTCACAATAAGTATGTTGTTTCTGGATTCTGGTCCATCCCCATCAACACAGTAAGAAAACACCACCCTCCTGAGATGCTACCCTCAGTAACAGAGGTCAGATAGATGTCAGTGAAATCTTAAATTGCTTTTATTGTTGTTCATAAAGATATTTTAACTCTATGTGTTAATGTATATATGTGTGTTGGGTTTGTGGAATTGATCAAGGAAGTGATTATCCTCCTGCACTCAGTGCTGGTGAGGCCGCACCTCAAATACTGTATTCAGTGTTGGACCCCTCACTGCCAGAGGGACACTGAGGGGCTGGAGCGTGGCCAGAGCCGGGCAGTGGAGATGAGGAAGGAGCTGGAGAACAAGGGTGCTGGGGAGGGGCTGAGGGAATGGGGATGTTGAGCCTGGAGAAGAGGAGCCTGAGGGGCGACAGGAGCACTCTCTGACACTCCCTGACAGGAGGCTTCGGGGAGCTGGGGGCCACTGTCTTCTCACCAATAATGAAAGATAGGACAAGAGGAAATGGCCTCGAGTTGGCCCAGGGGAGGGTGAGGTTGGAACTGAGGCAGAACTTGTTCCCTGAGAGGGTTGTCAGCCCCTGTGCCAGGCTGCCCAGGAAGCTGGGGGAGTGCCCAGCCCTGCAGATATTGCAAAAAGGCGTACATGTGGTGCTGAGAGACTTGGTTTTGAAGTGGGCTTAGCAGTGTGAGGTGAGTGGTTGGATTTGATGGTCTTAAAGGTCTTTTCCGATGGAAATGATTCTATGATTATTTAAATCTTATAATTTAGCCACGTAGAAAGGTATCTAAAGGCTATCCAAGTTTTCGTAAGCTTTTGCTAATGATAATTCCTTCCTATAAATGACAACAAGGAACGACACTTTCATCTTCAAAGGAGTTATTTGGGATTATCTATGTGGATGTGCTATGTCCAAAACCCCTGTTTTTTGTTTTTGTTTTTATTTGAGACCTTTTTGCTGCCATTTCTTACTGAAAAGAGAAGGTCAAAACTCTCAGGATGATGCCTGAAATCCTTTATAATAAATGAATATTAAAGATGCAATCTAAACTGCATTAAAAAATTACAAAGATTAGTGCTTTCTTGCAGTCTGGTCAGAAATATTATGAAAAGTCTTTGGAAAGTGTCTATCTCCTGATGGTTATTAGAAGTGAATAAATTTTACTTAAGAATTACTTACGTATTCAAGTAAATTAAAGCTAGACAACACTAATTTCAGATCATCTTAAAATTTCAGGCTGTGATCTACTGAAGTTAAGGATGGACTCTCTGAAAAGTTCAATTGTTTGTGGAAAAATAGTTTTTGTGAGATGTAAAAACGGACAGTTAGGGATAGTAACTGATGTGACTTGAATCTGCCTAGTTCCGTGTTCTCGACATGGTTAAAGGACAACATGCAGCAGATGTACTCTAAATCCACTGCTTTGTTATTTACAAGCACATTATTACACAGGTTTTTGTGACTTCAGCCACTATCACCCAATATTTTGACATTTTCCTTAAGACAAATGCCAAACTGTATTCCAGCCTTACTAGATGGTGCCATTTTAGCAAGGATTGACAAAGCAGGGAGGATTTTCTACAACGTGGTGATATCAATCACCACATATTGATCTTTCCCAATTTTGTATATTTGTAATTAAAATACTGATGCAGTGTAGCAATACTACAGGGTAGATCTTTCATCCATGACGTAGGTTAAGGAAAATGCAAGCCTGTGAGCTCAGGTGGTGGTGTAAATTTTTATATTCTGAGAACAGGAACAAAGTTGTGGCAAGTGTATGACCAACAGAGAACTCACAGGTTGTTAATAAAAGGGTATTGCATCAATCTTCAAAATACAAATCATGCATTGCTCTGCACAGAGTAGAGGTAGTGAACAGTACAACATCTGTCTGAGCATATGCAGCAAATCCTCTTCTGATGATAATGAGACCGAGTTGAAGAGGTCTTAACTTCTGTATTGGATAGAGCTTACTCTGCTTAACCTTTAACTTGGTTTTAAGAAGAAATGTGTAATGGACTTGCTTAGTGGTGGCCATCACCTGCTACGGCTGTGGGAGGGATGTATGCTCTGGTTCCGAAATTCACACCGTCATTTTACTTGCTATGCGAAGTACAGCTGATTTACGCATGGCTGAAAGACAGAATGCCTCCTTTAAGGATTGAACTTGAGGTAGATCTAACTCTTTCTCTAAGTGTTCTTTTTTGCTAACCACTACTGCTGGAAGTCTACACCTAGCTGTCCTTTTGTCCTTGAAGACACCTATGTCAAATAAACAGCATTGGCAGGGGCTGCAGTCTCTTCTGGCTGCTATAGACAAGGCTTTTCCAAGACCAATAAGCACAGCTTTAGGAATGATGGTGAAAGGCAATATGCCCATCAACAAAACACCAGCAGCCTTTCTCTCCTATCAGGTTTTGTTCAATTGCTTCTCTCTCTGTTTGCAGCTCTTACCAGCCTTTTGTCCTCATTTCCATTCAGTAGCACTTTGCCCACCATTTCTATTTGGAAGACAATCAGTGAACAAAACACATCACAATCCAAACATGTGGAAAAACAAATTTAAAAGCATGAATGGGAAACAGAATCGAGGATATTGCTAAACATAGGGCTGTCCTATAATTCAGAGGTGCCACCTGGCTAGTTTCTAACCAGCCTGGCTGTTATTACACATGTCCCAGATCTGTCAGAGCTATTAGGCATGCACACATTGAATTTGTATGTGCTGTAGTCCTGTGCCAGGATGGCTGGTTGTGTTTTCTGGTTTGGGTTTTTTTTTTTCCTCCCTTAAAGCGCGGCCATCCTGCTACCATTGCACAGTCCTTTATCTGACCTGTAACAATGCAATCTAGGGCACTCCCTGTAACACTGGGATTCAGGAAAGCCCTGCTGTAGACTGATGACAGATGGATATTGGATCAGTAAAATACTGGGACTTGTGTCTGCAGTGATAGAAGTCTAGACTCCATAGTAATAACACAACATGTCCCCTTCAGAGCCTGGTTCAGAAAACACAACAGTGTGAGATCTCTGCCATATTCTGTAGTTGGTGGGGACATTGGCATTTTCAGAACTTGTTAAGATTATCTTTCAGTTTTGTAAGTCATGCAAAATCTTCCCCTCAAGTAAAAATGTCTGTCATTGCCACAGTCAGTGTCCGTTACTTTCACAAGGACAAGGCAGAAGTCTGAACAAGGTGAATAAGATGAATGGCATTTCCAATGCTTTGCATTGGCTTTCTCCAATATCCCCATCCTACCGGGTCCTTCAGGGAACTGAAATAAGATCCAGGCTCTGTGTGGCCGTTCACGAGATACAGAGGGTTTTTTTTATGAAACAATATCAGAAAAAGGAAGAGCAAGCAGCATAGGAAGAAAATTCAAAGCCTCTGCTTGCAGTTTTAAGGCTGACCGTTGAACTTGAGAGTTGATTCAAACTGTGCCTTTTGAGGTGTTTCTTTGCTGTCCCTAACAAGGGCTCTTCACCTGGCATGCAAAAAACCCACTGAGTTATTTGCGTTGATTGCCATTCTGCAGAATAAGGTGCTAGGTATCCAACAACAGCCAGCACATCTTCTCCAAAATGAGTTGGATCCTATATAAACAATAATAACAAAGGAAAAAACTTCTGCAGGATGTATGATTCGTCACTTACAATTTCATAAGGGATTAGCCTTCTGCACATGTCTAAGTATCTGTCCAGCTCACGCCGCTAACGTGGGCTTGCATTTACACGTGGGGTCTCCTCCTAGAGCTGTGTTTTCTAGTATTATAATCGTCTAAGGTAACTAGCAGTCATCCCTTTATGCTACCAGATACCACCAGGTTCTTGCACAACCTTGCGCCTCAGTGTAAAACTTGCTTCAAACGGCAGTTGCCCACAGCATTGTTTTTTAACACTATCCAATTTGGGGACTTTCTGTTCTCCGAAGGATTCGACATTCCCGTTGCTATGGTTCTAAGTCGGACTGTCACGGCTGCCCAGCCTGCGAGTCCCGTGGCTGCCCCACGCACGCACCACCTCCGCGGCACGTCACAGCTTTACCACGAGGCGTCCACAGACCGCCTGGGTTTCGCGGGGTGCCCCCGCCGGCCGCCCCCGCGCGGCTCCTGCCGCAGTTCTCGCGAGAGCCGTGCGGGGCGGGGCGCGCGGGTGAGTGGCGGCTGCTGGCGCTGGGCGCCGGCGCCATTGTGTTGCGGGGAGCGGCGGCGCCCGGGCCCGGCCGTCGGCCGCTGCGG
>WBNH01001995.1:552482-578115 GCA_013401255.1 Urocolius indicus
CGCGGCGCTGCCGGGGCCGTGCGGCGCCCGCCGTGCAGAGCCTGTCGGTCGCTCGAGGCTGCGGCTGCAGCCCGGCCGCGCGGCGCAGGCCGCCCTGGCAGCCAGGTGGCGTTTGTAAATGGTTTTTCTTTCTCGCGGGAGCCCTGGGAGGCTGCAGGTTCGCGTGTCGGCCCTCCTTGTTGGCAGGTTGAGAAGGTGCTCCGAGCATAAAATTGTGCAGACCGAGTCGTCCCTGAACTCTAACCATGTTTGTCGTAAAAACGTGATTGTGAGTAAACACAGAAGAAGACACGTGATCACAAGCTGCTCGGGAGGAAGTCTTGTGAGCAGTTGTACATCAAACCGCACAAAACCTGCCAGACCTGAAAGCTCGCTTGTTAGGCGGAAGTAAGTGTCCCTGCATACTTCCAAGGTAGAAAACCTGGATTTAGGAACTGGGCATGAAGTGTGTGCTTCGCCCCGGCCCATGGCACGAGAATGCTTTAAGCTATTTCTCCAAAACATGGAAGGTAGTAAAGGCTTCCCTTCAGTTAGTGAAGGGAAAACAGACATATGACTGCCTCAGATGGCCCCGCATTTCTCAAGAGTCAGGCCAGAAGAGAGGAGTGAGAGGTTTTTATTTTAAACGTTTGCTGCTTGTGTTATTTTTACCTTCTGAGATCACGCTGCTTTCCCCAAAAAGCCTGTTGGCTCTTTTCTGTCTTGTTATCTCTCTCCGTGGCTATGTTAGGTCTAGTTGATGTTTCATAATGTAGTTGGAGAGCCGACAGATCAAGAAGGGCAGGGTATTTGAGCTGTGTACTCAAAATAGGCAGTTGACGTCCACCTCCCGTTACGAGCTGGCTGGCAGTTTCCCAGGTACAACTTTCTGAACTTGGTTTCTTAGAGATCACATTTTACACATCTTTTTCCCCCAAAGCTTTGATTGCTAAGTTGTGTAACATAGCATGAGCTGATGGAATATTTTGCTTTGATGAGAAGAGTGCTTCTCTCCCTGCTGTTCTGTTTCACGTTCCTCTGTTGCTGGATACTGGTGTGAGTAGTGTCAAACTGATGGAAAAGACAGAAGTGTGTTTTACCAGGATCGTATGTTGAGGTTGCTCGATGAAGGACGCAGCAGGTGTCATATTTGAGTAAGGTGGCAATAACAGGCTTTGAAGATGTTTCAGAGTGCAGCACAACTTTAGAGTTTTGGGTTTTTTATTTGTTCCTCAGGTAAGTCACTGAAGTATTCTTTGGCCACACTTCTGTGTAAATTGAGGTGACATCCTGGTCATTATAGAACTCATTACAGCATGTTAATTACCATTTGGGATTTGTTGAATTCCTGTGTGGGTAAAGAAAATGTTTAAGGTTTTGAGTGTCTGTGTGCATGCTCGAAAGAACTTTAGGATGCTGATACTGTAAAAATGAACCATTCTCATAAACACATAGGATGTTCTGAAATATCCTATGAAAACATGATATTCCCCTCTCAGATAAGTGTTATTGTGGCTTTAATGATAAGATTTCTTTGCCTGTTGTTGTGAGACCACTTTCTCTGTTCTGTGATAGCTTGGCATGTTCACTTTGACTGTCTCGTGTTACCTTGATTCACATACACCTCCTGTGTGCGTTGTGTGTATTCAAGGCAACTACAAAGATGGTTGTTTCTCAGACTTTTAAGGTGCAGTGCTTACAATGGTTTTTAAAGAACTCTGGACAAAAAAAAAGACGCATTCAAAAAACCTGGAAGGCTTGGTGGTAATTACCAAAGCTGAGATGCCTAGTATCTAGTTGTATCTGTCTAGTATAGTGAGGTCACGGCTCCGTCGACTTCAGTTGCAGATACATGTTTCATGATTTCTGCTAGTTGGATTCCAAGTAAATTTTATGATGGATGCTCAGAAGGTGAGGAGTTTATGTGTAGTGGTTTTAAAGAATGACTAATCTGAATCATTGTTGAAAGGCAGAGAGAAAAATGCAGTTTCCTTAAGCAGGAGTTCTTTGCCCAGAACATAAGGCCTTTTTTTCCAGTACTTTTCCCCCCTCTACGTCAAACAAGGCAGGGTTCCTCTCATCAAATGCCTGTTCTTACAGAACTCTGATTTGTCATTATAGAAGCTACTTCTTGTTTGCTGGATGAGGCCAGGACTGCCAAAGAAATGTATGGTGTCATTAACGAAATGAGTTCTCATGTGTATGCAAGAGCTGACATTCAGTTTTGTATTTTTGTGCGACCTGATCTAGGAGAACCTGCTTCTGCAGGGAGGTTGGACTGCATGATGTCTAAAGGTCTCTTCCATTCTGTGATGCTACGATTTTCTAATGTGCTGCCTTTATATCTTGTTTTAACACTTTTTTTTTATGTATAGCTTCTGCAAGATTTCTTTTCTTTGAAAGAAAATCATATATAGACAGGGTCATTCTGACATATTCAGGTTGAAATCACAGCCTATGCTAATTTACAAAATTAAACTGATGGGTAACGTTGGCCACTTCGGCTTATCACGGGAGGGGAAAATGAGTCTTGTGCCTTTTTATGTACGTTTGTAGAAGCAATTTGCGAATCTTGGACTCCGTTTTAGCTTCCCGAGGTAGTTTGCTCTGGTGTCCACAAGCTTCCACCCTTTTGTTTCCTAACCAAATGATCCTCATTTGTTCAGTGAAGGGTGCGTGAACAATTTTAGTGGCATTAGATGATCTGTGATTCAGTCTTGAAGTTCTTGGAACATCTTACACTTTCCTCTCTTCCCTCTGTCATGTGGACATTAATTTGTACTGCTAGAAGGTTCCATCCTTCTTTTAGATCCCCTGTATCACACATATATGTGAATCTAATTTATATAGTTTAATTCCACTGGTCCACTCCTATGTGAAGAAAACTGATCTGGAAGCAGAATGATCCATAACAAAAGTGGTAATGCTGGCACTCTTTGTCAAATACCTGGTAGTACAGAAGTGTACCAGGTGCTCTGTGTGTCTGTCCCTAATACTTTGTATCAGGGTGAAATGTAGATAAACAGTGTCTTGGATGCTGAATTTCATCAAGACCTATATCTGTCTTGTCCAGCATATATCCTAGTCTATGTTATTGTGCCGTTAATTTAGCTTCACGCTCAGTGCAGCTTCTGACAGTACTAGATTTTCAGTGCACATTATGGCATATCACTCCAAAGCTTAAATTAATTTTTACAGTGTCTTATCTAGTGTTCCAAAGATGAAGGAATGATTGTTACATTTTATTGCACAAATGATGCACTTGGAAGTGATGTAACTTAGGGGATTATATTTGTCCTTGCTGGATTTCTTTTAAACTTGCACCATTGCTAGTGTTCTGTGCTTTGGACCACTGCTTAGAGCATTCTTATCTATGCAACTGTATTTACAACTGAATGAATTTCATACAGTTGCTCAATATTTACTTCGGGATTTAAATATGATGTGGGAAACGTAATGAATTAATGATTTCAGGTATTAATATTCCTGAACTGATCTTGTTTCACCAGTGACGTTTATGGCAAAAGCGAATGCATTGTAAGTGTATCAAGCATGATCTAGAAGCAGGTGTGCTTATCCATAATACAGCCTGTTAACGTTCACTTAAACTTCACCTACTTTTTGGTTTGGGTTTTTCTGGGGAGGCAGTTTTGCAAATGAAAAAAAAAAAGGTCCTACTTGCAAGATGAAGTGTTTAGGCTGCTTTATGTTGTAGCCTCTGTTGTAAAACTAGCAACCAAATGTGCATTGTAACAGCTATGAAGCTTTCCATTTAGGAGATTAACCTCAGCTGTCCACTGTCTGGTCAATGGAATTCTGTACAAACTAGCTTTCACCAGGTAGAATATGTAATGCAGCATGACTTTCAGCTAAGTTTAAAAGTCCTGAGTATGCGAACTCATCCTGAAACTGCAGCTAGACATGAGGTATGTCAGGATTGATGGAGCAGCTTTTCAGACGTTGTAACTGATGAGCATGGCTGATGTGCGGGGGGGGGGGGGGGGNTTTACTGGTTGTGGGGGGTTTTGGTTTGTTGTTTTTTGTTTTTTTTTTCTTGATGGTTATTTCCATTTTCAGAAGGTGAGGCCAGAGTTAAAAGTGGTTAAATAAAATAAAGCAGATTGTACTACTTCGGCAAATCACCTTGTGCTGGTGGAGCTCTCAGCCATCTGTTTCAGAGTTGTTAGCTATCATGCTATTCTTGCTGAACCCCATCACAGAGGATGTTGCAGTGCTCTGAAATGTTTTATGTAAGGGCTAGCTTTTGTGGTCTGATTCTGTCTCTTACCGTGCTGAGCAGGAAGAACGTGAATGTCAGCAAACAATTTTTCTCTATCGGCCTGAAGTTTTTGAGCAACTGTAAGTCAAGGTAGTCTTTCAAGGACATGAATGACTTCAGGATCACTTCTCATGAGGGAAAGGTGCCAACGTTTCTTTCAAAATGCCCAGAAATACCAAAAGAGCAAATAGCAGCTCAAAAGTAAGTCTAAATACACCTGTGAGACAGCGTGTGCTCTTTTGTATACATTAATTTAGATGGAAATTGTCTTTAGAGAAATCAAATAGTTATTTGAGGCAAGCAGACTCCAGATTTTATTTTTTTTTCATAGGAGGGTGAACTTTTATGATTTTTTACCCTGATGAATGAGTCTGAATGTAGTTTCTGCGAGTGTTGAGAGGCAGTGACTATCAGAAGGGTAATATATGAATTTAGGTAATCTGAGGACTCTTTCCCTGGCTCCTGGCTGATTTTCTGTTAACACTAATGCTGCAGAGTTCTTAAGGCAGTCCTACTTATAGTAAAATAGCAAGGATACATTATAAGGTAATAATAAGAACAGCAAAAAGGGCTATGTTTGTAATTTTCTAATATGAAATGGGAGGAGAGGTAAAGAAGTTATGAAAACTTGGGCGTCCTGGTTTTGGCGAGGATAGAAGGGGTTTTCTTTCTGGTAGCTGGTGCGTGGCTGTGTTTTGAATTTGTGCTGAGAATGGTGTCGATGGTACAGGGATGTTTTGGTTATTGCTGAGCAGTGCTCGCACAGCACCAAGGCTTTTTCTGCCTTCCATCCAGCCCTGCCAGCAAGCAGCCTGGGAGTGCACAAGGAGCAGGGAGGGAGCATGGCCAGGACAGCTGACCTGAATTAGCCACAGGGAAATTCCATACTGTATGACTCCATGACCAGCATAGACATTGGGAGGAGTTGGCTGGGAGAGGTGGATTGATGATCGGGCATCAGTTAGCAGGTGTTGAGCCATTGCACTGTGCACAACTTGCTTTTTTTCCTGGATTTTACTTTTCTCTCTTTTAAAAAATATTACTACTAGTAGTATTGTTATATTTAATTTCATTTTAGTTAGTAAATTGTTCTTATCACAACCCATGAGTTCTGTTCTTTCCCTCCCCCCTAATTCTCCTCCCCATCCTTCTGGGAGGAGGAGAGTGAGCAAGAAGCTGTGTGGTGCTTAGTTGATACCTACTTTGTGGTTTAACTGCAGGTAAGAGCTCATTTGCCCATCTTACTGATGCACAGTCAGAACAAAGTGCTATGTAAGTACTTGCATGTGTTAGTGATATTTACGATAGAATGACTTATACCTGTTTTGCATGTAAGTCCTTGCTTCTAAAAGAAAAAATAATTGGTGTGTCCTTACACAGGATACAAAGAATGGAGTCAAAACCCTCAAGAATTCCTCGAAGGATATCTGTTCAGGCCTCCAGCTCTCCTCTAGGATCTAGAACATTCACTGGAAATAGTTTAGGTGGTGCCTATAGCACAAGAGAATCTTCACAGAGAGTAGAATCTGGATACCAGGTAATGTGTTTTGTCTCTTTCTGTAAAGTATTAATTAAAATCATGTCTGTTTTTCACCAAGAAAAACCCTAAAACCCAGACAATTTTTTTTTTTTTTTAAAGGCAGAGGGAATATAAGGAAAAGTCCCATTTTTGAGACCTTGCTTTTGTGAACAAGAAAAGACTAAATCTGAAATGCCATGTAAAATGTCACAATCAGGCCAGTGGCATTATTCTGCAGAGTGAACTGGTGTTTTAGATTTTCTTTTGTTTATGACTGCACCTTTAAAAATCATCTGTTTGGTGCCTGAAGGGTATCCCAATAGTGTGGATCTGTTTTGGCACCAGTCACTGCAGCCTGAAACCTGGCTAAATGGGATTTTCTGTTGAGGAAATGAGGGTTTTGTTTGAGTTTTGATGTGTGCAGGGCACTACAGCTCATGTCTGGGTGATGCAAGAATTATAGGAATGTGTCACAGTTTTAAGAGCTGACAGTAGGCTGTACCGCTCTGGAGCACCCTGCTGTCTTTGTGTTTTGTCAAGGCAAGGAGAGGACCTTTAAGGCCCATACCATACTGTCCTCATACTAGTACGGCTGGGTTTTGGCTACGATGGATGGGAACTGAAGTCAAGGCATTTGCTGTTTCGCATGCACCATTCACAATAACCAGCTGGCTTTTCGGGGGGAGAGGAGCAGCCATGCTCAAGAATAAGAAGTCGCACTGCAGGTACTTTCACTTTGGAAGAGCATTATGGGATGTTGAGATTAAACTACATCAGAAATCTTTGGACACTTGGAAACAGCAGATGTCTGTTTGGCTCAGTTCTCTTCTTATTTTTATTTCTGCTTCTGTCAGCAGTTCATGCCTCAGTTTTTGCCTCAGAAATGTAAGCCCACCTTGGTCTTTGAAATTGCAGGAACTGGACTCTTGATTGTTCATACTTTTTGATAAAGTGGTTATGAGTTTGATCCCTGCTGACAAGCTATCTGGGACGTTGTATTATATAATGCCTTTTTCAGAAACAGTGTTAAAAGTAATAGAGCTTTAATTATTTTTAGCACAGTTACATGCACATGCATTATATTTTTGCATATCTAGCATACATATGTTCATTAGTATATAGGCTACAGGAAGTGTCTGGAGCTGAACTGGTGCTGTGGAGTTATATGTGTTAACCGCTGCTATGAAATTATAACACAAGAAAATTGTCTGCTTTTCAGTTCATGTGATAAATGAAACAATGTGATGTGTTCACTGCACAGCATGTTGTCCTTTGACCATTTCCCATTGAGCAAAGTGCTTCTAATCTGAGGAATAATCTATAACACTTTCCAGATAAAAGAGAGGAGAAAATAATTGGATAGAAGATGACATTGTATCGCTTCTTTCCAGTCCAATTCATAGAAGATCAGTCTGAGAGCTTGTTACCCAAGACTGGTGCTTAGTGATAAAGCACAGGGAAGCTCCCTCTCTTGACTAACCTTTGGTACCTACAGAGCTGGTAGGAGCAAATTTCATTATTGCTTGCAGTTTAAGATGACAGTTGCCTGGTGGAAGAAGAAACAAATACTTAAAAAAGATTTGTCATTCAGAAAAAAACATGTATGACATCAGTAGTGCTTTGTGTATATATGGGGAAGATACTTGGCTTTTTAATAGAAAAGCATTGTAGATTTCTTCTCCTTCACTTTGCCTTTTTTACATTTAGATATGAATTCTTGTATTTCGTACACTTTTTGAGATCAGGCTAGGTAGCAGCCTCCACTCATCTGCGGAGGCAATAACAAGCAGGTTAAATGTAAGCTAATCTGATGTATCTAACAGTTGTTTCTAGGTGGCTTAGATTACAAAAATCAAATGAGTGTAATGGCTTGAGAAGAAAGATCTGTGCTTTATGATTAAACATTTTTACCCGCTTTGTGAGAAATTAAGTGAATATTTGGGTTGCTTGTGGGATTGTGGGGGGTTTTGTTTGTTTTTTAATGGAGCTATAGGGTAAAGCATAATGTATAAAGTTGTTTTGAATGTTTTGCTGATCACATTTTCCTGCTACTGAAAATAGACACTTTAAACAGAATACCTCGTGTGATATAATTGTTAAGTTCTGACAAGGGATGTTGAAATAGCCTTAAAGCTGAACTGAAGGAAGAAACCAAACTGAGATTTTGTATGTTTCAGACAGGGTTATTAGGTTGATCTTTCCTGACATCATGCCTGACGATCTACTTTCTCTTAAAGATACTTTATTTAATACCCAATATGTTGCTTGTTTTTCTTTCTGTTTTGCCTTTGGGACAAGGAGCACAGTGCAGAGATGCCACAGCTAGCAAAAGCTATGCTGGCATTGGAATGGTAGGCGGTGGGTCTAGTTCCATGAGCTGGTTTTCAGTACTGGACTAATGTGTGTGTCATTACTGGATTAAGGTCTTTACTGGAGTGATACAGACACTTGTATTAAGATTAATTTCTCAGATCTTAAGAAACTGGAGAAAAGGGGAAGGCAGGTATTTCAAGAGCAGTTAAGCATGCAGGTATGGCTCACTCTAAATCTCCACTTTTAATATAAAGTTGTGTAGTCTTGTGTCTGTGAAACAGGCTGCCCAGAGGGGTTGTGGAGTCTCCTTCCTTGGAGGTCTTCAAGACCCGCCTGGACACGTTCCTATGCTACCTTATGTAGGTGAACCTGCTTCTGCGGGGGATTGGACTTGACGCTCTCTAAAGGTCCCTTCCAACCCCTACCATTCTATGACTCTATGATATTCTCCATATATGAAAAAAGATTAGAAACTTGATGAATTCTACCGAGACTTTGAAATATGAGAAAACTGACTGACACTTTATTTTCAAGTTGAATGATGAGCTTGAACATTTCTGATGGAATTGCTGGAATAGTGCCTCGAAAAGCTTACAATTCTACTTTTTATTGTCCACAGTCAAATGAGAGGACAGATAAAGGAGCTCGTAACTGCTAGAAAGTAACTTTAAAAAATTTTTGCCAGTGTTTCACTCTTCAGCCTGTTTCGTTTCCTCTTGGGTATCCCTTGGGATTTCTCATGAAAGGTTTACAGATTTCTTAGCACCTCCACTTCCCTGTTCTTTCAATATTCACATAAGATCCTGAGTTCTTTTGATTTCCAAGGTGCATATAAGCATGTTGTTCTCCAGGAATCCACTGTACTGAATAGTTCCACTAGAGACTGGGGAATTGGAGAAAGAGACACCCATGAAACTCCTTGGAAGCTTACAACGTCCTCTCCGACTCGCTACTCAGGGACACTTGACCATCCCCATTCTGGAAGATTTTTGGGAAGCAGAAGCAGATTGGTGAGAACTCTTAATGTGTAATACTTGAAAACAAAACAAAACAACGAACCCCCAAAACAACCAACCCCCAAAAAAATCTATGTTTTACCTCAGCCTTCCCAATTGGAAAAGCTGCTCAATCTGATGTTTCTGGATAAATCAAGATGGAGGGGAAGCAAAAGCTAGCAGTGTTAAGAAATTATTCAGAGGATGAAAATAATAATGGATATTAGTGTTACTAATAGTTAAGAAATAAATTTGAAGTGAGAGTGACTCTGCAAGTAGCCATTCAAAAAAAAAAAAAGAATGGAGGGATTAGAATCTTGTGTATGTTATGGTACGACAGATGGGGAAATTAGTATTGTTTCTACTCAGCTTGTTCAGTCTGGTATTTCTAGGGGTTGTGTTTTTTAGGTAGTATCAGCTTTGTGTGCTAACACTGAGTTCATGGTTTTAGAGACCTGCTTTAGAAAACTTAGTTATGGAGGAACAGTTCATAGTCTGACTTGTGTGCTGCTTAGAGCATACTGTGAGAGAAAATGGAGGCTGAACTGTCACCTGAAGGAGGTACAAGGCTCAGGCCTTAACAGCTTGCCTTACCGGGCTTCAGAATGTGCCTTCATAACTCAAAAAATAGCTGGCTGCATTGACATTCAGGTGCACTGTTAGAGTGACAATAAACTACTCTCAGTGCCAGTACAAACATGAAGATAGGAAAAGCAGAAAACTGGAGACGGTGAACAAATGAAAATTCTGCCCACTTTCAAACTGAATGATGTTTGGGTCCTTGAGAGTGCACACACTTTAAATGGGTGTTTGTTTTCTTACTGTGGATTGAAGGCACAGACCCTTTGAGATAAGTGAGGAGAGGGAGAAACTTGTAGGGAGTTTCTGGCCTCCCGGAGGTCATGGTAGGTGACTCTACTTGTAATTGAAGTGCAGACAGAGTCTGTGATTTAGAGTGGCTTACATTCCTAGTTCAGTGAAAACTCTACATCACCAAAAAGGATACTTTTTTTTTTTTTCATCATTAAGGTTTACTTATCTCTTAAGTTCTAATGCAAGTGAACATTGAGAAAACACTCTAAAAGTTACCAAATAGCAAGGCATTAAAAGATAATTTGTATATGAAACAAATGATTCATGAGTGAAATTAACCTGGCTTTGTCCTTGTTTCATGATGTTAGTTTATGTGTCTCTCAATTTGTCTTTTATAATGGCTAAGATAAATATTTAGGTACTCTTAGTTCTGAAAAGTATTGGCAGAAGCTAAGTAAAAACCACAGCTGTAACAACTACTCGTAATTCGATATTTCCTGAAAAGATCTTGGTTGTAGATATTTTTTGAGAGGACAAATAGCTCAATTGAGCTTTTTGATTGGGCTCAAGTTTTTTACATTAAAAAAATAAAATCCGAATATTTCAAATAGAAAATGAATGCCTTGGCTGCAAGTAACCAGACTAACAGCCTTCTAGGCTATCCTGGTTTTTTTGTGTTCTCTTTTTTTAGTACTGGTTTCTGAAAGCTATTTCAGTGCTGTACACTACAGAAATTTTGTATTCATTCTTTACTCTCAGTTGTTTCAGTTGCATTTGAGCCTAATGAAATCAAAATATATTTTGTCTGCACAGCTTAGTGGAAGCTAGAGCTGACTTCTCAGCTAAGAATATTCTAGGTTCGTAAAAAATAAGCTGGATTAGTTAAGATATTAAACCAATGAAGCTGATCAGTTTGGGCCATTTCACAACAGCAACATTACATTTTCTTGGAGATTTGTAAAGCTGTACTGATGATATTCATAGCATTTCACAATATCTCTTTTGCTTTGTAAGCCACATGCATCTGTGAAGGAAAAATAATGCTGATTGTAATAGAAACTGGCTTTTATTGGTAGAATTGTCTTGAGTAAAGCTAGAAATACCGATTAAGAGCACGAACGTAAATCCTGCGTTATTAAATGAAGTGTTTGTATCTCAAAGTTATTATTTACTGTTTTTGTAAGTCTTGCATTATGTACACTTTTATTCAGTGTAAGTACATCTGAAATATTTTTTTGTGTTATTTCAGTCTACATCATCTTCCTCTCATTTTACATCTGGGTGTTATGGTGAGTCTGAGAGAACTCAGGGAGCATATTCAAGACTCCATAGCCATCAGCGAGATAGTGATTCAAAGAGACCTAAGCTATCTTGTACATCTACCTCTTCTGTGAGAAGTAATGGCTTGACTGCCTTTCCAGGTGAGAGGTTGACTACTAGAGCTGAGTTACATGAAAGTGTTCTGAGTAGTAAGACCAGGTTTTATCAAATATTACAAGACTTGGTTTTAAATATTATGCTTTTATTCTTTGTAAGTATTAAAAACCTGTGCCTAACAGAGGAGTGTGCTCACACTGATTGTGTATCCAAAGTATAGAGAATACTGTTAACTTGGTCTTCCAAAAACACAGTTGTTCTTGCATCATTTAAAAATTTCGTTTACCTGTTCCGTTTGCAGTAAAACTGAACTTCGTGGCTCAAATATGTCTTAATTGGTTATGATTTCATGGAAAGAATGAGGGCAGCTGCTGTTACTTCATCAGTCAAATTGTATTGTTAAACTTATATGTGCCAGGGAGAGCAGAAAGAAAATCTTTCTCTCGATTAGCTCTGTGTTCCAAGAAGCACAGCGTAAAGGATGGTTAGGGCACTGGTGTTGAGGTCAGGGAAGAAAGAGTTCGTTCTTAGCGAGTGAGGCCTAAACTCATTCTGTAGGTCAGGCAAAAAACAAAACCCATTCTACAGTAGGAGCTCTTTCACAAAAAAGTAATGTTTTCATCAAAGCTGTAAATAAGTATATGGTGCTTGGATAGATCTACGTTAAGCAATATGCTAATGAAAGTCTGAAGGTCAGGAAGTAACAGTGAAAACCTTCCTGAGACCTATTTCTAGAACGTTTTGAAACAGACCATTAGATCTGTTCAGATTGCTCTTGCAGCATGGATCAATGTTCTTTTCAAAACCTCATATGGAACCACACTGCTATCCAAATAAATTGTTAAAATCTTCTTCAACACTCAGTGTTGTTGGTGTTTTCTTTCTCCTTGTTAATCAAGTGACCACCATTGCCATTCCCCGTTGTGGTGCATGATTACCTGCCTTTCCCTTTCTGGAGTGGCTGTTCATCGGGCTGTGTGGTGGTTTGACCCCCACCGGCGCTGTGCCCTAGGCAGCCCCGAGCCCCAGCCCAGCGGATAGGGATGATGTTGGGCAGAGTAGAACGGGGAAAACTTGTGGGTTGAGATGAATGCAGTTTAATAGGCAAAGCACAAGCTGCCCACACAAACAAAGCAAATCAGTCACTACTCCCCATCCGTAGGCAGGTGGTCTGCCACCTCCAGCACAGCAGGGTTCTATTATGTGTAGTGGTTAGTTGGGAAGACAAATGCCTTGACTCCAAACACCCTCTCTTTCCTTTATCCCCCAGCTTGATGTGCTGAGCATGACGCCATGTGTGCTGGAAGATCTCTTTGGCCAGTTAGAGTCAGCTGTTCCAGCTGTGTCTCCTTCCAGCTTCTTGTGCCCCTCCAGCCTACTCACAGGTGGAGTGGTGTGAGAAGCAGAAAAGGCAGTGACTCTGTGTGAGCACTGCCCGGCAGTGACTAAAATATCCCTGTATTATCAACACTGTTCTCAGCGCAAATCCAAAACATATTCCCATAGTAGCTACTGGGAAGAAAATCACTCTGTCTCAGCCAAAATGAGCACAGTGCTTAAATTTGGATTGACAAGTTAGCAGTGAAATAAATAAAAGTGGATTTTTAAGAGACATTGAAGAACTCTCTTTTGGAACAAGGGTTGGTTCACAGGTGAAGCGTGTACAGTTCCCTGTTGAGTTGTTGGAGCTGTTCCCTTTCTGAAGTGTTTACAGTATGAGCAAGAACAGTGTTAGTCATTGCTTTTAAAGTTGGGTTGAAGCTGTGCTTAAACTTGAGCCGTCTTTCTGGAAGGTGAATTTTAGAAGCATTTCAGAAACGTGATTGGAATGGCAGCATTTAGTGAATCTCAAGCTGCCATTTTGCTATATCACAAAGCCTATTTAGTAACTAGCTACCATTAGAAAGCACAATGCTATTTCTCTTCCTCCTCATGTCCTGTATGAGTGTTAATGCGTCTGACTTCACAAAAGCATTATTACTTTTTTCTGGCTTAGCTTTCAGAACTAACTCACTGCAAGATTAAGTAAGTGCCATCATCAGCAGAGTGCTGCTCACTCTTGGCTTTATGTTGGCAGCTGGCCATTTGATCAGCTTAGTGGTATTGTTAAAGTCTCTCTTGATACGGTGTAACCAGAATGCATGCGTAAGTACTAGCTTTATTGGATTTTGAGATTATTACAAAAATGGAATTTATTTACTTTTTCTTTCTAGAATCCTCTTGGAGGTACAGTAGGATTCCTAGATCTTCATCAGTCATGCTTGGCTCCCTTGGAACTGAGCTGGTGAGAGAGCGAAGAGAGTTAGAAAGAAGAACAGATCTGTCTGTTAATAATCTGTCCGTGGATCACAGCTACAGAAACAGTGACTTTTCAACTCCAACATGTGTGTATTGTACAACTGAAAGCCTGTAAGCCCATAGGTTGTGTGCCTGTTAGTTTCTTCACAGGTTCTTTTATACTTCCTTCAAAACTAGGACAAAAGAAATACTCAATTTTAAGGTGTGCTTTTAAGTAAAGGAGGTTGGACACTTTCCATGTGTTGGTTAGACCATCAAAGGACATGTGAGTGGTCTAGCTTGTAGATGCAGGCAGTCATAAGAAAATGGCATTGGTGTTTGCCACCCTGTGGGAATGGTCAGTAAGCCTCTCTTCTTTTTGTTCATCTTTAAGTATAGGAAAAGAAATAATGTTAACTTGACTCAAGAAGGGTTTTTTTTGAAGGTGCCCATGTCATATGTCTTACCATTTGGGCTCTTGAGCAGTTGTTAGTAAAGACTGCTAGACCACTGAACATTAAACTGAACAAACGCATGCTTCACATGAGGTGGGAAGTTTCTTCCATGGTAACTGCTAGGACTAGTATTTACTTCAGCACTGTCATTTTCATTTTCTGCTCAGGGGGTTGTGGCCTTTTAGAGCTGTCTTGGAGGGAGTTTGTCATCAGTCTTGATCTAACACCTTTCACAGATGCATTAGTGGTATTTCATAATTTCTAAAAAACCTGAAAATTAACATTTTTACAAGTATAGAAGATAATCAGGAAAGATAAAAACCAGCTTTAGATTTTGTCCTGCAGTCTTGGCTTAAAAGAAGAGTATTTTTTTAATGTCATCATACTCTACATTTCTTTAATAAGTAGACAGTTGGAGTTTACCAGGTAGAGCCCGGAAGAGAGAAGTGGATGGGCAGACAGCCTTGCTTTATGTAAACTGTCCTTGCTGCGTTTCTAGCAATAGTACCGCTGTTAAGTGCTGTAAAAGTAACTCCTGTGTTCCTTGTTGTGTCATCAAAGCCACATGGCAGATACTTGTGATCTGTGCATATGGGACTTTAGTTAGAGTCTACCAGATGCATAAACCCCAGCTTCAACAGTAAGTGGTGATTGCAGTACAGAACCCGATTAAAACAGGTAACTACCAGAAACTAACAAAAAACTCCCACAAAATGGCAAACATGAAAAATTTAAATTCCAGAATACATAAAGAAAAGTTCCGGGTCCTACTTTAAATCTACTTGTGCGCGTTAAGTAATTAAAATATGGAATTTTTCCTTACATGGTTAGTGAGCTTCAGTTGCTTTCTCATTAACCCTCTTCCCTACCCCCATGCCTCTCAAATCTAGATGTTTGTGGAAGGAGACTTAACTGAGGTTCATCTCAGCCTCTGCAGGTAATGGTAACCACAGTTCAGCTGCAGTACAATTCTTCTCAGTGTGTTGATGTACTCGCACAGTATTTACAGAAAATAGGCTTATAAGAATCAAAGAATGGTTTGAGTTGGAAGGGACCTTTAAAGGCCATCTAGTTCAACTCCTCTGCAGTGAGCAGGGACATCTGCAACTAGACCAGGTTGCTGAAAGGCCTGTCCAGCCTAGCTTTGAGTGTTTCCAAGATGGGGCATGTACCACCACTCTGAGTAACCTGTTCCAGTGTTTCACCACACTCATCATAAAAAAATATCTTCTTTCTGTCTACTCTAAATCTGTCCTCTTTTAGTTTAAAATCATTACCATTTGTCCTGTCACTACAGGCCCTGTTAAAAAGTCTGTCCGCATCTTTTTTTATAAGGCCCCTTTATATATCAAAAGGCTGCAATAAGGTCTCCATAAAGCCTTCTGTTCTCCAGACTGAACAACCCCCATTCTCTCAGCCTTTCCTCGTAGAACAGGATGTTCCATGCCTGTGATTATTTTAAATAGCCCTCTCCTCTGGATTCACTCCTAACAGGTCTATGTCTGCCTGCTGCTGAGGGTTGCAGAACTGGATGCAGTGCTCCAGGTGGGGTCTTACCAGAACAGAGGTGCAGAATCACCTCCCTCCACCTGCAGTCCCCTGGGAAGCACTGGGAGGGTCAAACATACACTTAAAAAGCAGGGAGGGATGCAGCAGTGTGCTGTCAGTTGTCTTGACTGTAGGGAATCAAGGGAATAGTTGGGAGAACAGATGAGATTACTGATCGTGTTTAAGTCAGTTGAATAGTGTGTTGTACCTTAGTTGTTGCATTTCTTTGATAAAAGCAATAGCTAGATAACCCTTTTGGGCTGTACCAGTGGAATTACAGTATTTCTAGGGTATTCTTTTTGAGTTCTTGATTTAAAACTTTATAGTAAAATACACATCTAATTTAAATGCTATTCAGTTGCTGTTATCCAAAGTCAATGATGCTGTGCCTCTTTAGTGTTTGAACACAGCTCTCGGTGCTCTTACTATCAGAGGAACTAGGAGTAGCTGATTGTAATAGAAGGGGAATATGCTTGGCCTCACCCATGTGGTTTTTTGGGTATTCTGGTGTCTGCTATGCTGCTGAAATTTTCTTTAACCTGTTTTTCTTAGTCTAGATGTAGAATGGCCCTTGGAGTTCTAAATAGTATTGGACCTTTGAGTTACAAATAGTCCTGTGTATAGTTTACTGTTTGTAATTCAGATGTTTTCCTCATGCTCAGAGTTTTCATAGTTGCATATAAGAAAGCTAATCATACCTTGAAAATCTGAAGATTTTGAGAGGATTGGATTACAAATGCATTTACCAGACTGAAAACAGAATCCTGGTAATTAAACTTGATATTGCTCTGGGATCTGTGTGCCAAACTGGGAACCATTTTGAGTAAGAATCACGAAAACCTGTATTTCTGCGTTAACATTTTAGAGTTTTGCTTCTGCAGTGTGACAATTTGAGCACATCTCGCGATGATAATTTCCTTTGCTTTTCTGCAACAGATCTTCAAGACAGGCCTGCCTCTTCATATGCAGAGGGAGCAAGACCAAAAGAGAGCTCATTAAGCACTTTGAGGCTGAATGCATCCATGAACCGCCAGTTGCCTTCTGATCGTCAGCCATCTTTTTTCAACAGAGACGCTAACATGAGCTCTTCAAGATCCAGCTATTTTTCAAGGCAAAGGAGAAGTGAATTGGAGTCTCCCCAGAGGAGCGTGCAGCCAGCATTTTCTTTTACTGCCATTAGAGATGAAACTCCTTCTTCAAGTGGTTCTGAAAGGGTTTTGTCTTCTCAGAGGTCGTTGAATGAGGCTACAGGCGACAGCGAAGGGCGGCGCACAACCAGACAGCTGCTTTCTCGTTTAGCATCTAGTATGTCATCTACCTTTTTCTCTCGAAGGTCTAGCCAAGACTCATTGCATGCAAGATCATTAGGCTCTGAAGAGTCAACGGTGGTCCCAAGAGCTCAAGCCTCTACTCTGTCAAGCAGTAATGGAGCTGCAACTCCAGAAGTTCCAGGACTTCAGACATCTGAAGCTTCTCAGGGATTTAGTTTTCTTAGACGAAGATGGGGTTTATCCGGAGTTTCACAGAATCATCACTCTGATTCAGAAGGGGAAAGTTACAGACCAGACTCTGAAAGTAGGAGCACGGGATCCTGGTTATCATCATCTTTAAGGAACAGATGTACACCTCTCTTTTCCAGAAGAAGAAGAGAAGGAAGAGATGAATCCACACGGATCTCTACCTCTGATACAACTGCTAGATCACAACATATCTTCAGAAGAAGAGAGTCAGGTGAAGAGACCTCTCTTGAAGCATCAGATAGCCTTCCTCGGGCTTCTGTTAGCAGACCACCAACACCTGCAGTATCTGGTATTCCTACAGCTACTGCCTCCCCACCAGATTCAGCCCACAGTAGGAGAAGTTCTGGGATTCTGCCTGGTTCTCTCTTTCGCTTTGCAGTGCCTCCAACATTAGGAAGCAATTTGTCTGACAATCTTATGATAACTGTAGATATTATTCCCTCTGGCTGGAATCAGTCTGATGGACAAGAAAGTAGCAAGTCTCGAATACCCCCGTCAAGAGATCCAGAAAGACTCCAGAAAATTAAAGAGAGGTAAATGAGTATTTTCTTTTGAGATAATAAAATGTACCTGACTTAACATGAGAGGGTTTTCTGTAACCATGATGGTAAAAAGAAACTTTTAACTGAGGCGACAGCTCAGTCCTCTGTCATGTGTGTTTTCACTTTGGTCTTTAGAGAAACTTGTTTTAATCCTTGTAGTTTTGAGAATAGTTTGAATGGAGTTGTACCAGAAGAAGTTTGACATGAAACATGTTGATTCTCTTTCCTATTCAGCCTGCTTTTAGAAGATTCTGAAGACGAAGAGGGTGACCTATGCAGAATCTGTCAGATGTCATCTTCAAGTTCTGACAACCTTTTAATAGAGCCATGCAAATGCACTGGAAGTCTGCAGTATGTTCACCAGGAGTGCATGAAAAAATGGCTGCAGTCCAAGATTAATTCAGGTAAAGTAGACGCTAGACCAAGGTAGACTTCCAGTTACAGTGGGAGGTTTTTCAGGAGGATTGCTCTTGCTAATACTAAGGTGTTTATTTGGAAGAGGACAGTGCTTGTCATTCAGACAACGAAATATTTGAGACAGTCAAATACCTCGGTAGACAAAACGTAACATTGCAGAAGCATAGCTTGAGAGCTACGCTGACACTTTGGGTGAGTTTCTTCCCCACATTCTTCCTTATATGCCTGTGGTTCTTAAGATTTGCTTTGTTCATGTTGTTGCTTATGTTTTACACCTGTTATTTCTGGAAGTAACTTTGTGTATGTTTGGATTACACAGTAGAATTCAAAGAGCTCAAGTTAAAATTTTGTGCCAAACTTTCAGTAAGAAGCATATCGAGTCCAGAATGAACAGGAGGCAAAATAGGTGGAACTGGATAGAGAAAAAAAACCAAACCAACCTGGCCGTGGCAGGTAGCCACTGCATTGGTACTGGAGGCTTTCTTATCTCCTAACCTTGCTCTGCAAAATAAAGCCAAGAAATAGTTACAGTTGGTGATGGTTGTGTATTTGGGTCTTGCCTCATAGGCTGTTGCATCCTGACTCTCGACTTTCCCCCTGCCCCTCCCCACCAGGTTCTTCCTTGGAAACAGTAACAACTTGTGAACTGTGCAAGGAGAAGTTGCATCTGAATCTGGAAGACTTTGACATTCATGAGCTCTATAGGGCACATGCAAATGAACAAGTTAGTATGTTTTGCCACATTTGGTAAGTGTTGATTAGTGCTGGGAGGGCACCCTTCTGTAGAGGAGACCACATGCCCTTTTCAGGACTGTTACACACACAAAGTAACATCAACATGGAACACAATGTTCTCATTGGTATTCAGAAAAATTGTGTCTTCCTGCTGTGCCTCCTATAGCTGAACCTTCAGCAACTCTAATGTATCTCTTGTCCTTTTCTTAGTTGCAGATCTGTCAGCTAGTTTTGCTGGCCAGTACCTTTTGCCACATAGGGTGCAGAAAGAATACTAATACGATGGGATTGAATTTCACATTGTCATGAGCTGTCTTTGCTTTTGGCTGGTTTTTAACACGCTTAAGCAGTTGTTTTAAGAACACCATTAAAAACTTCCTTTGTTTCATTAGAGTGGTAGAAACTAACCTATTTTCTGACAGTTTCCTGATGCAATTTCCTTTCCCAAACTAAAAATAATTAAGGGCCCATTAGTATTATTCCTGTTATCTAAAATACGTTATCTTAGAATTACTGGATTATGTAGTATGTAAATCTAATAAATGAACCAAAGCCAGCGCTGTATCAGTAAACTCTTCAGAGGGTTTTCTTTATTCTCTGGGTTGTATTTCGTGAATGTAGAAAGACTAATGGAATTTGCCTACCTCAGAAGCTGAAAGAAAACACATTGGGACACCTGTTTTGGGGCCAAACATCAATCTCTCTTTTTCTTGCTGTTGAGAGTAAGCCCTTTCCGTAGTATGGGAGTGCCTGTCACTTGGGCCAGACTCTGAAAAGTCTTTCTCGACAGTGCCATCATCCTAAGTAGTAGCACTGCTGGCTGTTAGTTACTGTCATTCTTCTGCTTTGAAAGAAGCGAGAACTTTGAATCTTTTCCCAAAGAATTTATTCTAAAAAGTCGGTTCAGCAGTAGAATTCTGAAAGCATTTTTTTCTTAGTAGGGAAAACAATTTCTTAGAACATGACAGTACTTAGAACATTACAAAGTTCTTGTGTTTCCCTTAATTTTTGCTACCTGTAAAGTATCGGTACCACTGAAAAGGAAAAAAAAAACACCTCTGATTTTACTTTCCTGAGTGGTATAATACTCTGATTGTCAGAATCATTCTTGTGAACTAATCATGCTGGCTGAGATTTTATTTTGTAGACCTCTTTCTATCTTCAAAGCAACGTGTTAGATCTGGGGTGGATGAGAAGAACCAGAAGTACAAAAAGCTTTTCAGTAATTACAGATTTTTAGTGTTACATTTCCCTAATTCTCTTGGAGCAACTACAGATCAAATATATAATGTTTCTATAAAAGTGTAGTTGTTCTGGTTTTGAATTGTATATGCAGACGTATCGTTGACATTGTGTGTGGGTTTTTTTCTGATCTCCTTTAAGGCGGACTATGAATTTATCAGCTCTGGGCTCTACCTTGTAGTGTTGTTACACTTATGCGAGCAGCGATTCTCTGATATGCTGGGGACTGCAAGCGAGGCCAGCACACGTGTCAGAGTAAGTACGTAGGGGGTTTTATGGCGGGAGTTGCTCATACAGAGAACTTGGAAAGGGAATGTTACCTTGAGCGACCTAGGAGATAGGTACCTGGAAAGCATGCTGATGTAACAAACTTAGGTCTGAAGTAGTCTGGGTTTGTCAGTGCAGTTAACACCACCTTTGAGTGGAAACTGAAGGTACTACTTTGCAGTTACTCTGTTGCAATATCAATTTTGTCAAGGTTTATGAATTCATTCCTTCATATGTATATTGTCATGAGCATTGTGAATTTATGCAAAACTGAAAGGTTAACCTCCCTCTGCACAGAACGTGCCATTGAGGATGTTGGACCATCTTACTTAATTAGCTTCTTTGGTTATGCCAGTCTAGACCTCGCAACACTTGTCTGCTGGATTGCACCAGAAGACGTGCTTGAACGTTACACTCTGAAACTGAGTAGCTACAAGCACGCTTTTGTGGTGTTACACCACACTCCTATTAGTGGTATTTGAATGTATTCATACAGATATTCATATACATAAATGGCTCGGCTTAGAAATGCAGTAAGGACACATTTTAACAGTAAGAGATCATCACACAGAGTTATTTCTGTGTAGTGACTCACTGTGAAATTCTCAGACCTACACATTTGTTTGATACTGGATGATGAATTGGTGCTCATGGTCAGCTGAAAAGCTGATGTTCTTAGTGTGATTAATGACATACAAAAAAATAGACAATATTAAGGTTGTCCAACGCTTATTGGAATGGTTGCTAACAGATACTGAGTCTTCAGGATAGAGCCAGGACCGTGCTCTAGTCTCTTACTGTGATAGAACAGTGATCCTCTTTTTCTGTGCACCTCTAATGTAGAGCTTACATTCCATGATCCACAAGTGAAACGTACATTTTGGTCTGCTGCAAGTGTAGAGACATGGAAGACAATCTGATGGGCATCCAGTAGAGGTTACTGGCTTGAGTGAAACCCAGAAACAAGGTGTTTTCGCTGGTCTTTCACGGAAGCAACGCTACTCTAGTGAGATGCTGCACTTCACACCAGCCAGGGCACTGACGCCTGTTCCATACCCTACAGCTGAGCTGGGGAAACTGTAGCATTGTATTCTTGTTTCATTTTCCGTCTGCCACGGAAACCATGATGGTAGATTGTCACTGACAAAAAGCCCGTTGAGACTTTCAGTTACCTCAGGAACTTGTGTTCCGAGGGGTTTGGGCTTCAGGTTTTGATGCCACGAGCATTAAACTGCCACCATTGCCTAATAGTAATCCTGCTCTCACACTTTTTATTTAGGGTTAAAATCCTAAGTGTATTTATGCATTTTTCATGAACCTCATTCAGTCAGGAGGGCTATTTTCCCACATTAGTAGTGAAGTAAATTAAATGGATCCAGCTAACGTGGTCATTACAGGTTGTGCTTTTCTCAGTTACGATTTCTAGCACCAGTTTGCATGTGCCACTTTCAGAATTGATGTTTTACAGACCATAGAACACGAAGACGATGCCACTGACTGCTACCAGACACATTTGACGCACAGCAGAAGCTGAAATAACTGTGCAGTAGCAATTTGAAGTCTAATGTGGGGATTTATATTAAACTTTGCATTGATTTTTTTTTGTTTGTTTGGTTTTTTTTGTAAGTTGGGCAAATGAGTTAGGATAACCGACACCTGGGATGGAGCTTTGGGATGGAAAAAGGGAAGAAACGGTGAAAGAAAACTTTGCTAACTTGTTGCAGATTTCTGCAGATAACTTTGCAACTTTTAAACTACTTTCTCTCTGCCTTGTTTCTAGTTTATTAACCTTGCAAGAACTCTTCAGGCACATATGGAAGATATTGAAAGTAGGTGCTTCCCCTCTTCCCCTCCCCTCCCATTAGATCAACTCGAAGTTAAACGAGTACAATCCTCCTTGCCAAGATTCATAATGCGGAACTTAATTACTGACAATTGGACTTTACCCAGCAGTGCTTCTTCCATTATCAGTAGAATTATTCTAAAGGGGAACTGGTTTTAATTTTCCATGATTACTTTCCCAACAGCATAAAGTTGTTTACGCTACAGAGGTGTTTTTATGCAAGTGATAGCAAGGTCCCTCACTGGTTACAGTTTGGTTATTGTAATTCTAGTAGTATGAAGTTAACGGAACTGCTGGTGACCTTCAGGTTGTGGCATTGTACGTGAGGCCTAGTTGAAAAGGAACTTTTAAAGTTGAATTTTACTTTACTTAAATTGCCATACTTCTCTTGCCGTTTCCTCTTCCCTCCTTGCCCCTTTCTTATTTTTCTGTGCGCACACACTGTTTGGTTGTGTGTTGATCAGACTGTCCACCTCAGCAGTGAGATTCAACAGCTGCTAAATTTGGCGAATGACTAGCCAAATTTTCACCTAATGGCTTCTTCAGTGTGCTTAAGTCCAAAACCATATGCTGACTTCTGGTAAATATGTCCTCAGTCTGAGTGTTATTTCTGGACATGATGAGCAGGCATTGGAAGGGTAGCTAGTGTGCCCATGAATGTCAACATTGAACATTTGTATGTGAATTTGCAGTGGAACATATTGTAGGACATAGCACAGGACACCTTTGGAGTACGATCAGAAGTGTGCTAAGTTTTAGTTCACAGAGCAGATGGTTATTTCTGCATTCAGAGCAGACAAAGATGGACTTCAGAATTGATTCCTGTTAACGCACATCCTTACAAAATAACGAATGACATATTACACAGCAAATGAATCTGGATTTGACTCAGGTTTTATCTAACTTGCAAGTGAGGAATACTGAGTCTTTGATTTCTTACTGATGCTGCTTTAGTTACATTTCTAAGAACTGAGGAAGTGAGGAGACTGACCTTGCTTCTTTCTCTGCTCAGAGATGGAGCAAGTAACTGAAGCGTTAATAAGTTCCTTGGCTGTGGAGTTTGCTTAAGAGGAATTCCTGGCACGGACAAGCTAACAATTTACAAACCTGTTGTAGATGTGTATACTGACTCTTCTTTATCATAGTTGTTGATAGTTTTTATCACAGTGTTCATTTTTTTGCATATGCTGAAGGAATGGGGGTGGAGAAGGAGCTGCTTCCAAGTAGGTCTGACTTAATTGCATCAAGCAATATAAACTCTTTTTTAGGAGTCTTTCTGTCTGTTTAGAATGCTCAGCCTTTCTGGAGATGTTAGTATCCACATTGTTAACATTGTGAGTCATTTATTTCCCTTGTGTTGGGTGCCTCTGTCATGGACTGAATATATTCTCCTCTGACTACTGTTGGAATTGGCCACTGTAAACGCTACACAAAAGTTGAATCTCTGGCGTAGTTAAGTTTTCTTCCTTTTATTTTGAGGAAGAACAGCAGGAGGAAACTGCGTATTGTAAGGTCAAATTTTTACTTGAGAATGCTGTATTTCTCAGACACGAGATGCATTTAAAAACTAAGCTGTGCAAATACACAAGCTTTGGGTGGGTATTGCAATCAGATGTTTAATATTACGCATTACCTGAATTTCCACTACTCCCAAGTGCTGTGATTCGTCAAGGCCTCTGACTACATCATGTTGTTCCAACAGCTTCTGAGGATGATTCTGAAGACTGATGCCGGTAGAACGTCGATACTGCAAGAGAAAAAAGGAATTGCTGCAGAAATGCTGAACTGGCAAGACCAACATCAGCGTGCATTTTGTTTTTTCCTCCCCTTAGTAACGGGCTCATTGAATATTACTGTAGTTTTGAAAGCGTTGTTGAGTTCAAAATCAGCTGCTGCACAGTGGAACTCAGTGGACATGAGAACTACTCAGCATGTGTGGAGATTAGAGACATAAAGCAACTTCCCTTTTTAAGTGGTGAGGGTGAGGTGCTTTGTTTTGGAAGAGATATGAGTATTTAATGAAGCTGTATCTCCCATTTCCTTTCCTTCTTACTGTAGTCAGATTCCTGGTTTTGTCTATTGACTTTTGCTCCTCTACAGGCACCAAGTGGTTATAGTGGGTTTCAGGGCGAGGGTGGGCAGGGAGGGTGGGAATGTCCATGTACTTTAATAGGTTTTGTTTGTTTCTTTTTAAATGCCTCAGTTGCCACATCATACAATAACTGATTGCTTCCAGTGTTAATGGATGAACAGGAGCAAGATGCTGCAGAGATTGATTGGCTTTTGGTTTATTTGAAGATTGTTACTTGACTCAAAAAGCAATAAGAACTCGCAGTGGTCTTCTAATACTCCGTGTTAGCGATGAGGTGGTTTCTTTTGTACTGCTTTGGAAATTGGAGATTATATTTGATATTATGTGGCTGTTCCATTATGGAATATTGCAGGTGTAAGCTCTTGCATTTCAGCATTCCTGGCAGATACGCAACTTGATGATAAAGACCTAAGGTTGTTTAGTTCAATCAGATTTTTTTAGGTCCCACCTTCACTGTTCAAAGCACTGGTTATCGATGTGTTTTCTAGTGTTGCCACTTCTTTATAAATAAAGATGATAGAGGTATGCATGTCTGCTGGTATTGTCCATTTTATTTAAACATGGATGTCTACCAGAGCTGACGGTTGAAAACCTAAGACAGCTGTAGCCTGTGGTAAATCTTTACTAATGTTTGTAAATTCTTAGGCAGGGATCTATTTCTGACCATTTTGAATTTAAATGCTTTATATGAATGGTAGTACAATAAATTGTTATACGTGCGTTGGAATTGTATTTGCCATAAATAGTTGATAGCTTTTTTAAGTTACTACAGTAACAGTGTGTCTGCAAAGACTGCAGAATGTGGAAATCCCTTGGGTCAGTTTATTGTTACAGTACCTACAAGTAACTTGTGTGGCAGAAATAGAACAAGGAGGAAGCAGCCTCAGGTTGCACCGGGGAGGTTCACGCAGGATCTGAGGAGGGATTTCTTTGCTGACAGGCACTGGAACAGCTGCCCAGGGAGGTGCTGCAGTCACCATCCCTGACGGGGCTTCAGAGCCGTGTGGGTGTTGCACTGAGGGCAATGGGCTGGTGGGTGATGGGGCTGGGACAGAGGCTGCACCCCATGAGCTTAAAGGTCCGTTCCAGCTGAAACAAGTCTATGATTCTGTGAAAGGATATGCCTTATCAGATGAAATTAACTCGTGATTTTAAGGGTTAACTTTGTTAGCATTGCATGAGATGCCCTGTCATCTGTGAGACTTGTGTGAGTGCCAGGAAAATGGCACATTCTCCCCTCCCCGTGCTCATTAGGGTAAGGTTGGGCCGAGGCGGAGCTGACCAGGAGGGGTGAGTGACCCCTCCCCAAAACCTCCCCAGTTCCCTCCCAGTTCCCTTCCCAGTATTCCCCCCAATCTCTCCCAGTGCCACCTAGTCCCTCCTAGCATGCCCCCAATCCTCCCAGTCCCTTCCAAGTGTC
>WBNH01002001.1:0-82163 GCA_013401255.1 Urocolius indicus
AAGTCTGTCATGTTTGTCCCTGTGGTTAAACCTCAGGCCACTGTAAGGGGCAAGGAACAGAGGGAATTGACAGAAATCCCAGTTTATTGTCATAAAGATATTCATAGGCTACAATAGAAACACTGCACCTCTTTGTGAAAGACTATTCAATCAATGGTCAAAACCTTTCTTTTTCTCTGCTTTTTTTTTTTGCCTTTCTCCTATCTCTCCACCAGTTGCCTTTCTTCATCCTCCTGTAATCATTTTTCTCATACACTGCAATACTGACTAGTAAAAATACATCCCTGCACCCTTCCATCCTTCCAGAAAGTGAGTTATTGTGCTGATTATACATGAGAGTCTCCCATGACATAGGAGTGTGTGTTAATCATACCTTGGCATTAACCGCATGAAATAGTTAAACCAGACCTTTTCTTTGACACCACTGAGATGAATTTGATGCTTTACTATGACACAGTACCATAAGAATTCACCTCCATTCACTTTCTTTAACGTAGCAGGGAAGGTATTCATCACTGCAAACACTTTGTATATACAGGACATTATAGAAAGCAGGATTTATTCTTCTATCTGTATTGTATTAGAGTACAAACTAGAATGATGCTGGGAAATAGCCACATAACTTAGAGACATTGAAATATTCTTTTGATACTCTGAGCTGAAGACAATTTATGAATTGCTACATGGCAGTACAGAGGCAGAACTGCAGTCAGTTGCAGCTCTCCACATTTCATGCTGCTCATGTTAGTTCACCCATCCACACGCCCCTAGCAAAAGAGAATTGCTTTATGCTCATGGGTCTTGATGAAGATTTTTATTCTGAATATCTCTACAGCTATATACACTTGCAGCTATGGAAGCATGATAGAGACAGCACCTTTGGGATAATTACACTCTGCACAAAATTATGGTTTATGGCTTAAACAAACATCATTTCACAAGACCTGTCAAACAATTGTGGATTATTTGCCTGTAAATTAATGGTTCAACAGTTAGAAACTTTTATAGAGAAAGAGTATTTGAGCATTTTGTTCTGCCAGATGCCTACATTTATTCTTAGTTGTTTTGATTATTATCTGTTCACTGAATCAAGAAAATATGTAGGCAGGATAATTACTTTCTAGGAAGTAACAATGTCGAAAATTAATGCAATGGCAATGGTAAAAGACAGTAAAAAAGTTACTGAATAAAGCCAAGCTGATTTACTCTGTGCAACCAATCAACTGTTAACGCAGCTTGGTTTTAATTCTCTGCTTTCTTATTCTAATCCTTTTCTTTTCAACTCAAAACTGACATAAGTAGTCAGAGTGCAGAACTGGAACTGTCAGTATCATTCAGATACAAAACCAAACCTCCAGAGTTTGTGGGAGTTTCTCTGTGTAAGTTTTTTTGTTTTGTTGTGGTTTGGTTTTTACTATAGTATAACAATAACTTGACTTTCAGTTTAAAAGAAAAGGTATATGAGCTTTATATTTCCCATTAGCAATGGGAACCTGACCTTCAAATAATGTGAAACTTTCTTAAAATTACCAGGCGGAAGGCAGTCCCCCACACTTCCCTGATGGTTGTATGCTTCCCAGATAGGCCTGACAGAGAGGCCTCAGGATCACAGGACCTCCTCTGCCCATATCTTCAGGGAAAGACCCATTTTAGGATGCCAGCAGGATGGCAGCATTTAGGATGCCAGCAGGCACTTATTTAGCCCTGTCATTGCTGGGTGAAATGTGGCTACTCTTGTAGCTGTCTGTGGATTTTAAAGTTCCTGCCGGTATAGGATAAATGATAAGTGGCTTGTTATAAACAAAATTAAACGCTCAGATACAGATTGGATATGTCATGGTATGAAAAAATAAAGTAAGGCTCCTAAAAAATTTTTGCATCTTGTAAAATTTCAACTATAATCTCAGCAGAATCTGTGTTACATTAAATAGAGTAATTCAGTCCATTTAATTTAAATACATTAATCCCACATAAACCAATGGAATACCATCAAGGTATAAAATTGTGTACTCAGGCAAATTATTGTAATAAAAACCTGAAAAAAGTATGATTTGAACAACGATGAATCTAAATTTATGATATATTTACATGAGTATGCTGCATGTTTCATTGCCTGTACAATCAAAATAGTAAATTGGTAACAAACTTTGAAGATCTATTTGAATAAGGAACTCCATGTTATTATAAGTTTATCTTCATGGTCAATGAATAATTTTACGATTACTGTCACACCAAGATTAAATCCTCTATAATATTGTAACTCTCAAATGCAGGGATGTTGCTGTTCTTTATGTTCCATGCTGAGCAATTAACAGGATTGATTGCAGCTATAAATTAATTTAACTGAAACTATAAACTGATTTTATAGTTCAGATGACAGGTCATGGCATTCCTTACAGAGTGGTCTGTACAACACAGTAGCACAAGGTGCTGGCAGCAAACAGTGACAATACATTTTTCCAGACCATTGCACAAGTCTTATTTTCTTGTTTAGGTATTTCTGTCTGTTGTTGACCATATTTTAAGGCCTTTCAGTCACCATTCAACTCTGTTAGGAAGTATGATGTTGTTTATGTGTCATTTTTTTTTTTTCCAAAGCATATAAAATAGATGAAAAACTCCCCCACAGGACTTCAATTGACCTTGAATTTAAGGAGTACTGGCAGGAAGGCATTACTCAGGTAAGAAAGCTTTATTGAAATGGTTTAAATTCACTTCTCTGGCACAGTACATTGTAACATGACATTCAACTTGTAGTGTACCAACAGTGTATTAGTTTTTGCTTGTATCTCCTCTGTATTGATGGAAGAAGATATAGCTTTGACACGTTTTTGTTTAAACTTTTTTTTCAACAGTGTCATTCTACTTATGGCAGGAGAATCTAAACCCAGAAAATCTGTATCAGACTATCAATCATAACACTTCACCATTTTAAACTCCAGTGGAGCCTGGAGGATTGAGAAATTACTGAATATGTTACATTGCTGCTTTACATATATTAAAATAATGATGTCATCTCCATTCTAGATATAGGCAAGTAGCAGAAGCCTTTGTTTGAAATGATCATTAAATAGTTCATCTTCTTTTGTTATGAAGTTTTCTTTTAATGGGATTACTTCTACTGCTAAACTGCAGGATTTCTGTCAAAAAAAATAGTGGCAGACCAAATAATTGTCTTTTTTTGCATTTCTTGATGGCTGGCACATGCTCTTAGAATTCATTCCTTGCTCTGAAGGCCAAAAACCATCTGAACTAGCACGAGCTCTTAAGCATTTGTTAACTTTAAAGGCACTTTTAAGCACACTTTATTGCTGTTTATATTCAAGATAATATAAGTAATTTAGTAGACTGCCATAAACCATGGGAACATCCATCTGTCTAATGGTATCTCTACTCAAAGCAGAACTAAATCAAAGAAAATTACTTAGTAATACCAACTTCTTTAAAAAAAACAATCTACAAAACAATTCCCTTAAGCCTGCTCACTTTACTGCAATTTTTTAAAAGCAGCCTCTATTAGCTTTTCATTTTCACAGTAAAAACATCTTCTAAAAGCTTACTGTTAGAAAGAAGTAATTTCAGCAGGATCCATACTGATTCATACTCCTAAGAATCCCCATTTAGCCAACTACTGATCCTATTTCTGAGCCCTGTACTCAGCAATAGCAATAGTAAAATATGCTCAGGCGTGATTTATCATCACATCTGATTAGCCATTGTGATACTCACAGGCTGATAATCTTTAATCCTTACCTACTTTAAGAAGAAACAGCATGTATTAGACATGGTATAAATGGTGGCACAAATGCCACAGGTGATATGAATGTTGATGAAGTGCTGAACTCAGGATTTAAAAAAAAAAAAGTAATCTTCTAGGGACTTTGTCATGTTGTCATATTATTCTTTCATTTAACAATTTAAATGTTTAGTAAAATAATAGCCTGTGTCAAAAGTTTAAGTCTGACTACAATAGATTCTAACCTCAAGTCTGCCTTGATAGTGAATCAGAATGGCTTCTATGCATATAAATAAGACTTGGATGGCTGTGTGTGTTAGAAACACTGATTAAAACCATAATTAGAGAGAGCTCGGAAAGATGAGATATACTAATTTTAGTCTGAACACACATCATAATGATAAAACAGGGGAAAGTAAGAGTGAGGAATAAAAGAGTGCAGGCCAAGGAAAGTCACTGTCTTCCTCCATTTGCTAATACACAAGGAAAGAAAGGGTCTTCTGGTTTTCAAATGCTATTTCCAAACTTTAGACATATCTATTCAACAAAAATGCTTATTATGAGAGAAAAAGAAGAGACAAAAATACAAGAGGCTGTTACTTATGTGAGCACAGCTGGTCTTCAGAGCTACTCCTAAGACACATCCAATCTGTTTGTCCTTCTATGGAGCTTCATAGCCACCACAGTGTAGACAAGCTGAGGAGCTGAACACTGTAGGTCATCTCAGGAAACAGGGAGGGGTAGTTTTGGTCTGCCCTCTGCTGACAGAAGACACTTTGGTGGTCTGACTCATAACCCATCATAATGCCTACACCAGTGCACCTCAGTGCTCTGCACCATCTGCAGATACCAGCAGGGATCACTGCCTGTTATGTTGGTAAGGGACTTATTTATCTTACCCTCAACTTTTTTGTCTCTACTTCCCTAAAATCAGATAACTCATTGTCATATGTGAAAAGCTGGAAACCTACAATGCAATGTGCAGTGAATATAGAAAATAATGGTGCAAAGAGTTGCAAGCTGATCCTGTAAGAACACCCTTCAAATGGGAGTCAAAATCAGTCTTTGAACTGCAGCCACACAATATTTGAAGACTAAGCAGAAATTGTTACTAGTATTTTGTAGTAATCCAGTGACCTTCAAGCAAATGAATTGAAACAACCAACCACACACTCAGGAATTATTCCAATGAGCTTTATATATGTGCTAAAAAAAAGAGAGAAAACCATATTCATTGTGAGTTTGGTGAGACAAAAGACTCCATGGAGGAGGCAATGTTCAGCATTGCTCACAGAGCAAAGTCTCCAGTTTCACTAAGCATTTGAGGAAAAGAGCATCTTATCTGGGCCCAGCAGTGACTTTGAGGGAGAGAGGAAGTGAGGCTGCTGGCTCCTGCTTAGATTGAATTTCTTTTCTTACAAGGAGGAAATTTGAAACCAATCTCTGCTGTAATTGAGTCTTTGTGAAAATGAGAAGCTGATAATGTGCATAGTTCAGGCAAAACCAGGCAGCCCTCCTCACATCTGTCTGCCAACCTGCATAGGGTGAGAAGCAGCTGCATACCAGTGCAGCCTCTTCATCTCTGCTATTCTAACTCCTGTGCCTCGCCAAACAGTCCCATCTTGTGGCAGTGCAGCTCCCACCAAAACTTGCCTAACTGCCTTAACCTGCACAAGGGAAAGCCACTAATGCTGCCTAATGCTGTGCAAGTAATGATTTTCCTCTGCCACAGACTTGTTCTCATGCTTAGTTTAGATAGTCACTGGTGAAATATTTACTGCAGATGACTAACACCAAGAATAATGGGAAGTAAGAAGCAGTTTTACATGCTTGGGAACATATTTAATGACTTGCAAAATATTCCATTGTATTATTTTATAAGGCCATGGATCCCAGTAAACACAGTGCCACTAGAGTGATACCTTTGCTCTCTAAGCTTCTCAGTATGAAACAGTGATATTTTGTCTTTCCCAGAGATAAAGATATTGCATCACTTGCCTTTGCACAAAGCAAGATGAAGCCTGAAGTGATTTTCCACTCTGCAGGATGCAGACATCTTATCTCATTCTTACCTCTTCAGGTACATGTCTACTTTGATAAGAAGAATAATGAAGTCTGAAATGTGTGGGTACTATAATAAATATGATGGAAGTAGTTATTTGCTGGTCACAGCTCTTATCTTGCAGAAAAAGGATGACTGACTAAGCCTCTGAAGTACCATGCATGGTTTAAGCCAAGTTGTTTTTTAACTCTTTGTAAAGCTTCACGTAATGAATCATTCACAATACTTTCACCACAACATTAACACGTTAAACTAATTTTTGTTTAATAGTGCTCAATTTTAAAAGTACACACAGATTTGGTCTGATGCCCGATTGCTGCTGTGTTCTTCAGCATGTGAAACTGGAGCCTGAAGTACATACCAAAGCTTTATACACTTAAAGGAAAAAGCACAGAATATTCCTGTATCTTTTTTATTAGTGAATGTTCCATTAATCCCACATTCTCATAATTTAGAGACCTATGTAATATTCTGTATTATGGATCTAAATTGAATCTAAGTTGTTTTATTCACATTTCAGACTACTGAATACCATGTTTTATCTGAGTCTTGTAATCTTACAAATAGTTAGGTTACAAGTTTGGTAGTATAAATCACTACAGTTAACTGATCTCAAAAGAGAGCTGCATTCAGTTGTGTAGATTTAGAGCATTTCAACTTAAAATGTCACCTATTTAAGAACTACTATTTCTTGACTTCATTAGTAACTGAATGCAAGATAAATGTGTTAATCCTATAAAATGTGAGCTGTCACCTGGGCTTGGATCTTGGCCAGTTAAACAATCACATAGTGATGCTGAAGTTAACACTGTGCTGACTGAAAGAACCAATCTTTCCCACACTACAGAAATGTATTTCTAATACTCATGACGATTTTCTAGTAATTCACCATGGAAAACCAAGGGATAATGAAGCAACTTCTACAATAGATGGGATGCATGTGAAATATGAAAAATGTCCCAAAGAATGAATCTAATTACTTTGGAAGCCTTTCTCCTAGAATGAATGGAGCAGTGGCCAATTTCCATGCTGAGATAAAAATCAGAGCCAACATTATTGTACTAAGCTTGCTTTACAAAGCCACTGTAGGAAAAAATACTATGCATGCAGAACAATTATTGTATCTTGGCTGGGATTTTTAAATTTTGTTTGGTTTTGTTTTTTGCTTTTTAATAGCAGAAATCATCATGCTTACAAATTGATTCCTTTCTCCAGGATTCAGGATATTAAAAAATATCTTTTAAAGAGCACAACCTAATAAAAACATAGTTATAGCTTCAGTATGAAGTCATCCTGCTTTTTTACTCAGTCAAAAATTTCTGTCTGATGACTTCAGAATGTGAGCATTCAGAGATGTCCAGAGATACATGATGGTTTCACTATTTGACCCCAAGTATATAAAAGATTTTCTAAACACAATTTAAACTCTCCTACTAAAGAAAAGAGTTAAATAATACAAGAATACCTTGTTTAGAGAAGACCAATTGTATGTCACACTACTGACAGAACAGAAACTCCCTGAGATTATACAAATGTCTCTGAAATATGGTGCAGCAAAATTCATGAGGATATGTAACTTTTATCAACACTTACTTAAAATTCTTTGCCCAGCACAGCTATACCCTTGCTACCTATGAATAATGTGAATATTCTTAACCCATAACAATTAAATCTTTATGTAATAACATACAATAAATTTTCATCAGATAGTTAATATTATGAAGTTGTTTTGTCTCAGAAAACCTATCTGCCTTCTACCCCCTTCCAGCTCTGGCCACCCAACTTCCATATGCTCTATGCTCTTTCCAGGTTTTTTATCTTGCTAGTTTATTCTCCACAGATTTTGTTTAAATTGCCATCTAGCCTCTTTCGTTTTTAGTGCATATCCTCTCCTCCCTTCCCTGATTTTCTTCTCATTTTTCCACCTGAATTTTATTGCTCAAGCCTCAGTGAAGCTAGTTGTCTTTTGAGGTGTTTCTTGTGGCCTCCTGGATTTCAGCCATGTTCCTCAAACTGTTCTTCCCTTAACAATTTCTATTCTCTCCTTTCTCTACTTTTCTCTACTCTTCTGTCATCCTTTGGGCTTAGTTATCTTCAAACATTTCCTAATTTGAAAGAGTTTTGGCACGTTGCTGTTTCATCGTCCAGAAGACATGTTTAATTCCTATGCAGTCTGGCAGTAAGGGCCAGACAGAGGAAACATTTCTATTTCAGAAAGGCTATTCCCCAAGGTTGCTTTGCAGACTCAGACTCTTCTGAGAGGAACACAGATTCAAAAGAATTGCAGCAGAGGAACTGGTCAGCTTAGCAGATGAGCATACACTTTCTAATAGCACTTCAACTGAGAATCCCCAGATCATCCTTTGTTAAGTTCTGTTTTTGTCAACTTGTCTCACTTCAGTTAAGCAGCCTGTACCTTTTTCCCAATAAATATGACCAAATAGCCACGGAAAAAGGATTGTTCTCACCCTGACATTCCTCTTTTCCCTTTTCTGGATGGAGGGATGTGATAGGTTAGTGGGTGACCTCATGCACACATTCACTTGTCCTTTCCCTCTCTAAACAAGATTAAGGTTTTGTAATTTCTCAATATGTGATTACTGTGTCTTGCAGCTAAGCAAGATTGAACTAAATTATTCACTACTGGATTTCCAACAAGTGGGAGAAAACTCTAAGTTCAACTACAGGAGGATTATATGTTTTTCCCCACAAAGTAGAAAAACCTCAGCCTCTTAAACAGAAAGGAAACAGCCTCCACAGTTTCTCTGTGGAGGTGGAAGTTTTCAATAATGGCACAGTGACATCTGTTATACATTTAGAGAGAAAAATACCACTTTATCCAGACAGGTGTAACAATGACTATGAATTATTAGGCTACTCTGTAATTTTTTTAGTATTGAATAAAATGTTTGCTGTGAGGCTTGCTCTTCCCACTCAGTAGTAAATTGGCACTGGACAAGTAACTTGCTCTACTTCTATGAACAGAGGACTTTTAAAGATATCCATTATAAACAACTACCACTTATAGGAGAACATTGATATCCTAAAAATTATTTTCTTGCAGACTCCAATGTCTCCTCTTATTTAACCAAGCTTGATTTCTTCCATTAATAGAACTTCTAGTTTATCTTGAGCTTTTCATAGGAAAACCATGAAGGGAAGCAGTCCTTTGAGTGAGGCTTTTGAGAAGTGTTTAACATCAATCAGTGTTCTAGAGAACAAGATATTTCTTCTAAGGAGACCTTCCAGGTGGACTTCATTACACAAATATCTGCTTATACACAGAAAGATTTTTAAAGTGTCTCTGTAGGGTTGGGTTTTTTGGGTTTTTTTGAGACGTTTTCTCCCTTTCACCAAGAAGAAACCACAAGAAATTAATTATAATCATTTATGAGCCTAAGAAGCAGGTCTTCACAAGCTTCACATAGTTTGGTTAGCTAGATCCATGGTTTTGCTTAACTAGTTAAAATAAGTCAATCTTAAAAACTCTTCACCAGTGAAATTCAGACTGCAGAAGAGAAATCTCACAGAAAAGTGTTTCAGGAAATATGCAATTTCATGACTAAGTTAAGAAGGCAATGTGACTAGAGACATATTTAACTCTTCTCTGTAATGCTTTACATGCCTTTCTGCTGCCTACTCTGCCTATTCTGTTACTCAGTTACTGTACCTGATGTCAAAATCCAAGGAATTATGTGCAGAAACTCCATTTCCAGCCACTGTCAGAATATTAAACATAGATATTGATGCTAAAATAAATAATTTTCTGGGGTATTTTTTGAGTGATTCTTGTGGGTCAGATAACTCCAAAACAGAAATTAGGCTGGTGACTGGGAGATCATTGCTGAATTCAAAGCAACTGTGCTAACCAGGTTTTACTAAAAGGTGTTTCATTAGGTCATAATAAGAAATGTAATTTCTCTATCCATGCTTCAATTTTCATATGATTGGAAGAACATATTTAATATATTCCTGCCCGCTAGCAGCTAGTACAGACATTTATTAAATAAGTTTTGGAACATATCAGAGAAATCTTAGATCAAGAAGTGTGTCATCAAAGGCAGAACTTTCTATTCAATGCACCACATACATTAAGAGCAGCATATTCTATGATTCTATATGCTCCCTTCAGGATTTTTCCTCTTAACTAAATAAAGTCCTTGTCACTATAAAGAAAAAACCTTCGACTACTTTATGGAATTGCCACTGTTCAGATATACTACCGTGGAAGGTGTCAATTCCTGCAGATAGCAGAAATTTTTAGATCTCTATAAATTTTCTACAGTTAATATGCTTTTTGCAAAACAAGCAGGCTTTGGGAAAGATTTGCACTTTAATTCTAGGTAAATAACAATAATTTAAAGACTCTACCTATGTCATCCTTTTATTCTCCTGACTTCTGTGAAATAGAACAAAAAATACCTATCAGCAGGGTTTTAAAAGCAAGCTACAGAATGAAATTGAAAATTCATACCCTGATGAAGGTGTTCATGGGTAATTAAATATTAAAAATCATGTCGTTCTGCAGGAACAAGTCTGTTCCAGCTTCAGGTTCTCATTGGAACTATTTATATTTTGCTCTTCAACCAAAAAAATTTGCACTGATATAATAACCTATTCTGGTTTCAATCATTAACTTTCCCTTACAGCAAAATATTGCAGAAACACTGTACCTGTCATACATTCACAGGGCAAAATCTAATGATTTATGAGTATCTGACAGTAATCTGATGCTTTCAATTTGTCAATCAAATGTGCGAGCTGTAACAAATGCAGACATCGTTTGCAAAGTGAAAACATACCTGGGGAAGCTCAGTCTTATTTAGTTACTTCACATATGCATGGATGCACCAAAAAAAAACCCTTTAAGAGAAATAGAAAGATTTCTTCCTCACAGCCTATGCATTCATCTGAAGTTCCTCCCCATGGCCTCACCCCAGGGGCTGCAGCATGATGTGAAACCCCACAGGATTAGGGCTTCTCACGCCCAGGCTCAAGCTGGGAAGATTAACACTGCTCTTCCTTTACAGAGCCAAACCAGTGCTTCTCCTGTTCTGCAGTTGGTAAATCCATATGCTGTTTTATTCTTGCATACCTATATAATTCTTTTTCTTCACCATCCTATTTTCAGAAAGAGAAAATTGTAAAAAGGAAAGTTCTGGAACTGATCTTTTGTCTTTGTCCTGTTTTTGCATCACCTTTTCTGTCCTCCCTGTGGTGTCTTTCCAGTATTATAGCAATATGACACATTGCTTAGGCCAGACTCTTGGTTACTGAAGTGTTTCTTTCTCTTAGAGAAACTGGACATTTGTTTGCCATAAGTCCTGCCGCACTCATTTCAGACTGTGGTAAAAGTTTGCTCAGTGTCCTTTAAGGACTATTAACAGTAATAACAAATATTCTTGGGGGATCACAATGTCTTGTTATTAAGGCAAATGTTCTTTTACTCAAATAGTGTTGTTTACAAAGTAATTTACTCTCAGCATGTTATCTTTACAGCTGCGAAAGACTAAGGAAGCGCCTCAATCCATTCATTTTCCTTTAAATCCACAGTTCCAAAAATCAGGAAAAGAAAATCCACATGGAAAGTAATGTCTCTGAAGATCCATTCTGGAGCAACTGTAGCATAACTTAGAAAATAAGTTCCTCTAAGGCAGCACCTGGAACAGAAAAATGAATGACTAACCTGAATGGGCTTCCCTGTTCCTCAAAGTGAATGCCTCCTTGGTGACCCTGACAGAACATTTTGCAGAGCCATGGAGTATGATCTGATTCTATCCTTGCAACCATCTCTGCACTGACAGTAGAAATCTTTTTGTGTTGGTGCAAACTTACTGTGTTGATGATTTTATGTATTCAAAATGACTCTATCTGAAGCTCGCTTCTGTATATTCACAGGAGTTTTTCTAGAGTTATTTCATGACAGGGTGTACTTTGTCTAAAAGTTAGAAGGGATTTCATAAATGGGTCTGTAAAACCTCTGCACTTGATGCTTAGTGAACCGGTAGAAAACCATGAGGCTTACTCTTGTTAGATCACGCTAGAAAAATGGTTTCTGAATTATAATCCTAATGAGCATTTGTGTTTCTCACAGGATTTTTATCTCACTCACACAAGACTGCTGGAAGGCCATTTTACAAAGTATTTAGTGACATCTAGCCATACTTCTGAGGCAAATTTGCATTTGACACTAAAAATCACAGTGCTATAGTTTACAGTGGAAAAATAGAACAGATACTAAAGCTACTGTAGAGTCTCTGGAGACACAATTATGATTTATTTCTGGTATTCTGAGTAACTAGACTCCGCATTATCACAGTTTCACTTTAATCCCCAAAGTAAGTGGATTTCTTCTCAGCACTTCCCAGCTTGTGTACTCACTAACACATAGCATTGCACATAGAAGAGTACTCAACGCAATTTCCTTACAGACCAGCATGTTGTAGAGATATAAATATATACAAAGATATATTGCACCACTGGAGAATCAAGATGACTGAGTTGACTAAGCCTTTGCTAGAAAAAAAAATGATAAATTCTTAATCCTTCTAAGTTGTGAACTTTAACTTTTGTGCCCTAAACTTCCATGACTATCATGAGTCTTATGACAGCTAGTGAGTTCTTAAAAGGTCTGATACATCCAAAATTCTCAAATTTTGATTGAGAAATAGAAATTCTAGTGTTCATATCTTTAGAAAAAACATGATCATAAAGACTGACAAAACAGCCTTTTAAGAAAAACTCTGTAATTTCTTTCTTTTAATACTATGATTTGGAAGGTGGCAAGTCAGAGTTATGATTTCTGATCAGTAACTCATCCCTTGCAATCTGTTATCATGAAGACCATTAAAACTCCCAGATAAGATTTCCTACTGTATCTGGAATGTGGGGGTTCCAAATCTAACAACGATAATTCCATATTTCTTATTTTTCTTTTTAAAAAAGCAAAAAAAGAGCCAACTTCCTAACATTGGCTTAAGTAGTGATTTAAGTTTTCTTATTAATAACTCGCTCAGAAGAAGATAGAGTTGCAAGGAAGTGTTGATCAAAACACTAATCAGAATGCAGATCCTTTCTTGAAAGGTAAATATCATAAACTTTCTTGAAACGTGCTGTGGGCACACGTTTCTGACAATATCTTTATAAATCTGTCATCAGACTTCGCCCTTTCTACTCCGAGAGGATGTTGCCTTTGGTTTTCACATATTCAGCAGGATGCCACCACCTGCACTGGTTCTTCCTACTTCTTGGGTCAGACTCTACACCTGTGCAATCATCCTCTACTTGCTTCTCCCCTAAACTCAAGCAATCTCACACTTGGCCCCTTATGCTATCTGTAGCTTTTCCACCTGGGGCCAAGAGCCTTTAAACATGCTTTTCTTCATCAGCACAACCTCAATGTCTTTCCACTTACTGCATTTTCCCATTGTTGAGACTTTATCCCTCAGCCCAGTTTCTTATAGTTTTACTTGTTGCTTGACATTTTCTCCCCTGAAAAATTTACTAAAGCATGTATATAATCTTTTAGGACATATAGGCCTGATTTCAATTTAAAGTAGCTAACTGTGCTATCATTAGCAATCTACTTGCAGTAATATAGAGTGCTCTCCACAGGATAATTGCCTAAATTAACTGACTTTCAAGGCATCGAATTATCCTATGCTATTTTGTTTACAACATATACTGGAGATAGCTAATAGTAAACAACATTGCCAAATCCACACAAGCTGCGTCAGGTAAAAATGACATAGCAGTATCAATAGTGTAGGCTTATCCTATAGGAACTGGGACTTATTTACACAACATTATTTATCTGACACCCAGATAACTGTAAAATCCTGCATTCATCACATCCTATGTTTGCTCTGATGGCTAATGAGTCAGAGTGCATCTGAGGTCAGGCTGCAAGCATAAGCCAAATCCAGCCATTGCTTGATCCTTCCATATGGGAACCCAAAACTGGAGTCTTTCACTGGTGGAAACTGCAGATGCTCTTTCACTTTCTGTAGATTCCCTCTCTCTCCACACATTATTCCAGACAGCACTGCATGGATACTGCAGTACTTCTCCTATTTTTAACAGTGTGAGGCACTTGGCTGGGAATTCTCCATGCTCTAATGTGTGTTTGATCAAAAATTTAACTACCTCTTATAATTTAATTGTAAAATGAACACTTCCTGCTCCTGCAAATGATGTTTCCATGGAAACTGCTCGTGGTACTGTTGCCACAGAATGAAGGGGGTTTATTAATGGATCTTCAGATTTTTTTTCCTGAATGTAAAAAAAAGAGCTCTAGCTTGAGGCTTCAATATTTTTAATTTGTTGCAGAAAAAATATATTCAGAGAATGAAGTATATAAACCAAGCCTTAGTACTATAAGAGTACAGTAGCCTAAATTCTTGGCTCATTAGAGCTTAAGCTAAGAAGGGATAGTTGAGGTGGAGGTAGAATGACATTTTGTATTTAAAATTGATCATGCAAAGTGATGAAAGATAACTATTATGGCAAAATATAATTTTAATTTCAGAAGTTGGTTGTAGGCTGCACTGACCAGGGACAATTTGAGTACAGTTGGAAACTCCTGAAAACCAAGTAATTGATTTCATCAATGTCATCAATATAATCCTCATTGTAGGAAAAGCTGAAAGCAAAGTCTATCTCTCTTCTGTCTGGTATCATCAAAAGATAAGATGGTTGGGGTGGTGCTCAGGGTTGCTCACAGCCAAGCCACCTGGCAAGTCTTCTCTATTAATTGATTTCTACTATATAAAGGAGATGTCATACTCATCTGAAAAAAACAGCCCTTTCTGAGGCCCACACAAGGTAATCGCGGTTGTGGGCACTACTCCGCACCAGTGGGCTGCCTGCAGTGACATCTGGCCAGGCTGCCTATGCTTACGCTTAAACTGGGTCTCCAAAATAGCACCTACAACAGCTAGAATTAAAGATATGCTTTTAAAAAAAGACCATGAACGGGCAGAAGTTATATAATGCCCATGATCTTGAAACCTGTGTAGACTTCTAATTGGTAAGACCTGAACAACAGGCAAAGAAAACCAGACATAAAACCTGTTTTGACAGTACAATTTCTCATCCAAGAAAGAAACAGAAAGGGCTTGTCCAGAAGTTAAACTAGCATTTTAAGCAGAACTATATCTATGTTACTGAACACATGCATGACAATTTTGCTTACTTTTCTGTTAGTGAATGCAAAACAGTCTTCATCCACCACTTCCTTTGCATTTTTTTCTGTTAATTAACAGAAGAGAAAGCATATTAAAAGGGGTCAAAGGAAGGCAACTTTCTGATGATACAAGATGATACCATGGTGGTTGTTAAAGAAATCCCAGCACAACTTAGCTAATTATATTTAGAGGTCTCAATTTGTCACTTTTGATCTAGGATTATATAGCTTTCTTTCCTCTTCTTAATTGACTAGTTCAGAATTTTCCTGAATATTAAGATCTTTGATGCAGCTGCCCTTGTTCCCTTTCATCTGTTTGCAGAACTCCACTTAACAATAGTAGCAAGAGTTAATGACAGCTAAAGTCTTAGCATTTGTGAGCAACAGTGCCAGCATCTTCTTTGACACTGGCTATCAGTCATAGCAGCTTCTGCTGAAAGAGAATGTTTCTCCAGTTGGTCTTCATGGTTTCTTTGAAGACATTGGGGATAAGGTATCTCAAGTTCTCTCTTGAACATAATATCTGAATTCTACCAGGCAGCAAATGGCTCACAATGAAAGATCTCTACTGTGCAGTTAGGAGGGGTCTAACATTGCTAATACTAGATGATCTGTACAAATGACTAATGCTACCTGAGTTAGACGACACTGTAAGAACATCTTTAGATATTGCTGCCCTTATTCTTATCTTCCAGTATGCTATCATTGTGTTTTCCAAAGCCTTACCTCTTAGATTCTCTCCTGGATGATGACACTAGTGTGAGGTGTTTGCCATACAGACTAATTTGTTGTTAATTACCTGAGGATCTTGAGGAACAAAGGTCTATAACACTTGCAACTGAGAAAGCGCTGCTTGACTACTGGCAAACAGTGTCAAAAAATATTGCCAAATTTTAGGATTTTTTTTTTTTTTCATATATAGGCTTGACTTTATGGAACAGTTTTTTCAGTTTACTCTGCTGATTTGGAAATGAGGAGAGTTAGCAGCACTTTGCCAATATCACAGACTACAGTAATCCACTTGCTAGATGAGGAGTTCAGATAATTTTCCTTTAGCCTCCTGAATTTTACAGATTTTATGCCTGAAGAAAAACTTACACCTGTCTGGAAAAGCTATTTCTGTAACACTGTTCAATGCAGATAGGAAGAGAATAAGGACCAGCAAAGAGAGATTTAAAGCTGGCCTTCCCTGCTGTTGACTTCAGACATTTGCCTTTAATACCACAAAGCTCTATGTTCCCTACTGTACAATCACTTCCCAAGTAGGATGGAGAGATTGAATTTGCTTTCACTGTCACTGGCTATTACCAGTCACTTGATAAATCAAAAGTATCAGAGAACATCCACCATGTCTTCCTTGTACCTTGTGTTGCCCATTCCCATGCTTTCCCTCTATGATGGTGGTGATGATAAGGTTGAATACTCCGTTAAGGCTGGTGCTGCCAGTGAACTGTTATTTCCACCTGATGTGCTTTGAGAGACCACCTGCCAACTGTGTCACGCAAGTGGTTCTTTTCTCTGATCATTTAAAGCAAAACCAAAATCAAATCCATAACTATCACTGCACAGAAAATATTATTCAGAGCCAGGTACAGAAATTTGATGGATGCCAAATTAATTTAAATCTCCAGCTATTCTAGGAGTCTTTTAGGGAGCCAACCTGCAAGACCCGTGCTTTCCTGTGTTGCTTCTGTCATTACCTTGAAGTATAACGTCATAACTTAAAGCTAAAATCTTCCAAAAGTAATTTTACCACAAGCAAAGGAAAGAAAGGTTTGTAACTCTATTTTACCTTAACTGGAAAAAAATATCTTTTTTTTTCCAGTCATTTTTAATGCTGTCATCTCAGTTTAGTTCTTTTCAATCTTACAGGACAGTGAAAACCACCCTCCTCACCCTCCCACACAAATTCCACAACAGACAACAAATATATTGTTAAAGTAAACAATCAGTTAATACTTTGAGCTCACTAGAGCATGGATCTTCTCTGGCTCATTGCATAGTCTACAGTGGCCATATGACTCTTATCCTGAGTCAATGGAAGCTACCTCTGTGCTATTCTGCTAGGACCAGTACACAAAAATAGTTTTCTGAAGATATGACCTTGGTGATTTTTACTCCACCTGATGAAACACTGTTTCATTGAGCCTTTTTTGTGTCCTCTTTATTAGTTATCCCATTTCTTGCCTTGTTTTTTTCACCTTCATATCCTTGGTTTTTTATTTATTGGACTTGGATAAAGCATTAGATAGATGTTACATGTCTCAAACTCTTTGTTCACTGGCAGGCATTTCCTTTTTCCTTTTTCTTTTAATACTGTAACCACTGTTAGTAGTTCTGTAAATATTACTTACAGCATCTGACTTCTCAAAAGTAAGCAAAATTAGTGAGAATAGTTTAAACAGCTTTGACAGATTTTATGCTGACAAGACTGTAATATAAGTGTAGTTTTACATGTAGAACAAGCTGAAAATGAAAATAAAGGCTCTGCACATACAAGCAGAACATCATGGCTTTAAAGTCCATTAGGAGGAGTGCTTCTGGATATATCCCATCTTATTCTTTTGACATGGATCTTCTTTAAAAAGCAAATAATCTATGACATTCAGTGAGATCTTTTTTACTTAAAGTCTTGCTACAAAGAAGGAATTTTAAAGCAGATAAATAAAGTAGCCACCTCATTTTATCTAATGCATGGATGATGTGACTCAGCTCTGCTGGCAACAATTACTTTCTGAAGGCTGAGTCAATTTATAGCTTCATAAAGAGCAAATGATAATGACCAGTGCATATACATTTTGTTTCTGATATTTTATTGATCTGTGTAGGTGTCTGAATGGTGATTTCCCACTGCTGGTTCCAGTGAGTAATAGCTTGAGAGTGCTTTAAGTATCAAATATATCTGGAAGACTTGTTTTCCACAACCAGGGGAATCCTTTTGTTTTAGCCCTTGCAGGTTTATTGTATAATGAATAATTGAAGATGATGAAATGAAAGGTTAGGTATCCAAGTAAATTTCAAACAGATCTGAGAAGAGTTGACTAAAAATGAATGGAAAAACAATGACCCCAAGTTTGTCTGTTTCATTAACATTTAAAAATTGGTAATATTCTCATAACCATATTACAGTGTGCAATAAACAGATCATGAAAGCTGATCTGGAGATATTCCATGTACTGATGCCATCAGGATTTCCAATACTTTGTTTAGTTTTCTTGGCAAAAGTCCAAGGAATAGAAATCATTCTGATCATAAAGGGCAGGTGCAAGGCGATATTGGTCAAGTAAGGTTTTGTAAGGACACAAAAACCACTTCAGAGCAATTTATTTCATGAACACTTAAATCAACAGGATTACAGAGACTTACAAACATTTCCTGATTCATTTGTAGCTGTTGGCTACACGCTTGGCTGTGTTTTCTCCAGTCTCAGATACAAGCCTGTGCTCCGAATTGTTCCACTATAAACAAAGGATGTCTTTACAATACCTTTAAATGAATGGATTGCATATTTATCTGAGGAATGCTGAGGCCAAGCTTCATCCATAAAAATTGAATTATATTGCTCTACTCATTTACAAAACATCTTCCTGTCTTTCTACCAACATAACATTTTCTTTAAAAATGCAAAGACTGTTCACATAATGTTCTCCATGTTGAAAAATTCTTGCAGTATTTACAGCAGGATATGACAATTTCAATAATGTACAACTCTTGGTGAAATTCAGCAAGTTACAGAGGAATTAGCATAGACTATCACTCACAATTTAAACTGTAAGGAAAATTAAAACAGGCAAATAATCATCCTTTTTAAAAATAAAAACCAAACCCTCAAACACCAAAATGTCAAAGAATAATGCTTTTGTACAAGAACCTTCCTGTCCACAGTGGGTCCACAGAGCAGCACTATGATTACTTATTGCTAACTCGGGTTACTGAAGTTTAACTAGGCCAACTGCTGGGTCCTGCATCTGGGCCACAGTAACCCCATGAAACACTACAGGCTTGGGAATGTGTAGCTGGAAAACTGTCTGGTGGAAAAAGACCGGGGAGTATTGATCAACAGCCAGCTCAACATGAGCCAGCAGTGGGCCCAGGTGCCCAAGAAGACCAATCGCGTCCTGGCTTGTATCAGAAATAGTGTGTCCAGCAGGACCAGGGAAGTGATGTCCCCCTTGTACTTGGCATCGGTGAGGCTGCACCTCAAATATTGTGTTCATTTCTGGGCCACTCGCTACAAGAGAGACACTGAAGTGCTGGAAATTGTCCAGAGATGGGCAACGAAGCTGTTGAAGAGTCTGAAGAACAAGTCTTACGAGGAGTGGCTGAGGGAGCTGGGATTGTTCAATTTGGAGGAGTCTGAGAAGAGACATGATCACATTGCCTGAAAGGGGGTTTTCAGTAATGAATGACAGGATGAAAGGAAATGGCCTCAAGTTGTACCAGGGGAAGTTTAGGATGGACTTTAGGAAGACCTTTTTCACTGACAGTGTTTTTAGACACTGGAACAGGCTGCCCAGGGAGGTGGTGGAGTCACTATCCCTAGAGATATTTAAAAGATTCATGGATGAAGTGCTGTGGGATATGGTTTAGTTTAGTGATGGGTTTGGCAGCATTAGGTTAGTGGTTGGACTCAATGATCTTAAAGGTCTTTTCCAACCAAAATGATTCTATGATTCTATGATAATAGTGAGAAATTAATAGCATCTCAAACAGAATCATTCATTCACCAATTCTGCCTTTGTGGACTAGTTTGCACTGCCATTTTTATTTTTCCATTTTGGAGCAAGGATAGGCAGCTCTGCCTGGCTTTTCCACAGCCTCTCCTGTGAATTTGACTCTCCATTTGGTGACGGAGAAAAGCAGATGGGCTGCATTTACAGAGCACCTCTGTTTTTCTCTGAAAAGACCCCAGAGTACTTCAGAAATTTAACATATATCAGCAGAAGAACAACCCCAAGCCATGAGAGCAAGTGAGCATTACTGAATGCAATTCTATCCATTTCAGTTGATATACTGAATTTATATGAATAATTTGCTCTGATGCTGTGAGAGCTGATGAGTAGCTCAGGGAAGGAACAATTCTGTTTCAATAACAATGATCTTCTTTTCCTCTTAATCTCTGAAAAATAAGATCAAGTAGGCCCTGCAGGCAAACCATGGAGAACAGGGTGCCCATGAGCCTGATAAGATGTCATTAAGCTAACAGTTTGCAATAATGTTTAACGAGCCAATGAATCTGTTGTTTTGTTTAGCTGTATGAACTATTTTTCACATGACAGCTGTTGGATACTGAGATTAATTAAGAAATTGTTATGTGTCCTCACAGTTTCAAGCGATTGACTTTGAGGAGCCTTTTACAGCTCCCATCTGAAAATTCTGAGAAAATATTCTAAAAATACACTAAAAATTCTGAGAAAAATAATTTTTTCTTACTTTCCTAGTAGCTTTTATCAGATACTATCTTAGAAAACAGTTATATTTAAAGGAAGTTTTCCCAGAGTTACAACCTTTTTCCTTTCAATTCCTCTTACAGGTAAAAATTACCAAGTTGTGGCTGGCTTAATTTTTGTAAAGAAAAATATATTTTAAGGAATACAGTAACTGTAAAAACATATGCACATATACTGTTTAAACACTGGTTACTGTTAGGCCACTGATTACTGACACATCATCTGTTTTCTTCTATATATTAGTCCCCAGCAGGGGAATATAACAAGCTCATGAACCATCCGATGTGGTAGTTGTCCGAAAGATCTCGGACTGTAATGCAAGGGGTAAAGAGGAAGTAAAAGGGCTGACACGGGGCAGAGTGAGAGGAGGTGCTTATGCTAGCAGATATAAGCGCATAACATAAACAATAAAGCAGAAACTGATCATCATCCATACCGTATATACAGTGATCCATTCCCCTCAGCGGTCAGTGAGCTGGGAGATCAGTCTGGACTGCCAGGTAGTGTTGCCAGCAACGACAACACATCCCACACAGGAACAGTCATAGAAATGAGCTTCTTTTGCAGTACATATCACCACACAGTCACAAATAGAGGAGAAATCAACCAAGTTGTTTTGCCATTCATTATAGGAAGAGGTAAGACCAAAGAAAATAATTTACTACTCTGTGGGTTTAACGGTTTCCTCCTGTCCCCTGTTTTTACCCAAATATGTACCATAGAAAGGAAAGACCACAGAAATACTACCCTGGTGGGTTTTGTGTTTGTTTTGATATAAGGACCAAGCTATTGTAATGCTCTCTATAACAATGTTTGTATGACTTCTCCTAATGGAGTTTTCAAGTCTGTAAAAATACACTGTGTGTTTGATGGAGGCCTCAGTTGCTCCCGACTAAGGAGTCACGAGACCAAGTGCTGATAGAAGCAGGAACAAATTTCATAAGGTTTCCCATCACTGTGCTGAAGGTGATTTACCCTGTTAAACTCTGCTGCTGGGTTGGAGTTTGAATTCTGTGCCCGGACTCAGTCACTCTCTTTACAAAGACTGTAAAACCATCCTTGTCAGAAAAACTCTTAATCCTCTCTTTTCTGTCTAGCAAAATTGTAACTATATTTATTATATGCAATGTGATTTGTACTAGAGAGCAGGAGAATGTGCTTTTAAAAAAGCACGTTTAACACTTTGGGAAACAAAGACAAGCTTTGAACAGGTTATCTGCCTTTCAAGTGTTCTGGGTGACAATTTTCCTCCATTCCCTTCCTCCAAACACCATCTAGTCAGACAATGTTGAAGGTCTGAGCATTTCATGCTAGACAATACATTTAATTGCTTTCCCAGTTAAGCTGTTCCTTACTAGAGTTAGAAAACAATTCTACTTATATAGGAAAAAGTATTCTTTAAGATAGCCTCTATTCCCTCCATAGCTTCCTTTGAACTATGTGTGGGGTTCATCACAACTCCTCCTTCTTTCTCATGACTTCATTCTCTTCCCTGCAAGCATAGTCTTTTTCTTCAGTCAAGCTTTTATTTTCTGTACATTATCGCTTCCCCTGAACTCCTTCCCTGAGCTGCTTGAAGACATCACAGATCTCAGGTATTTCTAGGGTCACCTTAAAGCTTACATTATTTTTCTCAAGCCAGTGGAATTACAGGTCAAAAAATATTCTTCTTTTGATGCTATGAAATGGCAGCAGATAAATTCTAAAATGTGTGACTCATTATAATAAATGAGGTTACTTTTTTTGTTGTTGTTTTGGTAGAAAATTTTCTTGACTGTTAGGACCATAGAAGGGCAGTAGACTACAGGATGTAACTATCAAATGTGAGCTGATAGGGATCTAGTTTTGTGTCTTTCTTACTGTTCTTCGAGACTGCAGCTGAATTTCTGCTCTTTTTGACACTTGAGATTCTTATCATCAAAACAAAATTCTCAGACAAACATTTATATTGCACAGTAACCTCCTCTACATGTGAGTTATGTGACAAGCATGGGTGAGAGGATGTAAAGAGGTGATTTATTCGCAACCTCTTCTGCCTAGGAACTCTAAGCACTTAATAAAGAGAGACAAGCGCTATTTCAGAGTTATAAAGCAAGAGAAGATGTGGTGTTTTGTTCACAATCTCACATCAAAAATGGAAACATAAATAGACCTTAGGTCTCCTAGAAATGCCTTCCTCCAGAAAGATCCAGAGGACTAAAGGCTGTGGTCTCTAGGTGCTCTTCTACAATTGGCTCCATATCTTGAAATGATATCTTTACCCTCTACTTACATTTCAGTGTTTCTTGTAAGTCTGTTTTATTTAAAAATACTCATTTAAAATAGTCTGTTGTACAGTGCTTTAAAAACGGTGAGAGTGATTTTTAGTGTCTGCCCTCCTGTAACTCTGAATTATGTGCAAGTCTTGTAGGCGTAGGTGAAAATGTACTGACAATGAAAAGCTGTCTATGAGACTGTCTAGAAATGTAACCAGATGCAATACATTCATTTCCAGCTTCAACCAGATACCTATCAAGGAACACCCGGCATATCAATACATTCATAAAAGTTACCTGACCATTTATTTGANAAAACCAGCAATAAGAAAAAAGAAAAGAGCACAAATCACTCGGGAATAGTATTCCAATAAAAGAGCACAAAGATGCAAGGTAGTATTTTTGGTCCTGGGCAACATTTAAGGGCCCATTATAATTTACAAAAACCATTTTATTGTATCCAATCACGAGTGTAGAGCCCCAGATGGAGTAAAAATATTCTGAACCTGAAAACCAAGTGAATAAAAACTCAATAGCATTATTTTAGACCAACAAAATTAGAAGTTATTTTTGAAAGTGTGGCTTCCTAAAAAGAGCCCAAACTTCACAGGAAATTGAATAAAAAAATAAATTAGCTTTATCAGACTTGTTTACTTTTGGGAAGACTTTAGTTTTGTTTAAGATGCATAAATAAAAAATTGGAGGTGTTTCCTTGTAAACCTGACAATGGCAGACTTCTTGAATATAAGGCACTGGGACAGTTTTGAGATGCAGATTTTTTTTTTCCTCAGTTTATTAGGAGTTACATTTTCTTTGAACTAACAGCAAAGAGAAAAAATAATATTGAACTGGTTGTAGTACAGAGCTAGCTCTCATACTATACAAGGTGGCTTAGAACCTTATTTATTGAGTGCTATTGACACTTTCAGCTGAGACTTGAGTACTCTGATAATACAGATGATGTAAGAGAAATGCATACAGTGCCAACACAATTCTGAGGATCCTCTTAAATCTGTAAGAGACTGTCTCTGAAGGAGCTAAGAGAAGATGAGAAATGACATCAGAATACACTTAAAAGAAAAAAGATAGATTGATCCACAGTCACATTTTCACTGACTTGAGAAAGTTGATGGATCTAGTGAACTGTGCACAGCTTCCCTGCTATAATCACCTGGACTATGTGATTTGTGCCCAGCCAGCACAGAGAGTGGGTAGCCGTCTTTGTTCACACATGCTTGGGTACTTCCATCTGCCACTCAAATCTTTGAAATAGCTCAGCTTTCACAGGACCATCTGCACTGAAACATTTCTAGGAACTGGTTGCATTTTGAGACTACTTGGCATCCCTTTATCCTCCATTTAAAAAGTGAAGGCTATTTCAGGAGAAGAACAGTTAATGAAGGCTTTTCCAGCCTACTACAATAAAACATCACTCTCTTCATGCTTCCAAGCTGCAAAGAAGTTAAATCAAATGCTCCTGATTGCTGGTCAACCACATGGCCAGAGCACATAGGGTGAGTGCTTTCAGAGCCCACAATGGCTTTTTCTGCTCTTCCCGGGATATGGAAAGTCAATAAATTCAACACATAAAAAGGTCAGAAGTTATTCTATTTTTTTTTTTTTTTTTACAGAAGTGTTCTCTTTCTGTTAAAGAAATATGAAAAATATGTCCTAAGGACACATGGTACATTGGTACTTCTTTTTCTTTGCTGTCATCAGAATGTACCCAAAATGTGTAAGGCAGGCTGGAGAAATACCTTTTTCATAGGTATCATATTGTCAGATGCACGTTCTACCATCCAGATGCCAACATGTTCCCATGTTGTTAATAGTCTGGGAACCCACTGGGTACTGTCTGTGAGGCAGTGAACAGCTCTTTTCATTCACTGTATGGAAGCACCATGATTGTTTCCTAAACTTTGAGAGTGAAAGTGAGCCCATGGGTGCAAGCACAGACCCAGGGCAGACAAAGTACATAGGAATGCCCTGAGGAGCTGCCTCCTGGGTGCTGCTGACCACCATGAATTGGGAAAATTAGTTAGTTAGATTTGACTAGGTGACTTGCTGGATCTATTTTCTGGTGTGCTTTTTGTTGCATTTTAAAAATTAAATTATTAATGTGTAAACTTTTAGTAGCAAGGTAGTCATGTGATTTTTTTAATAAACAATTTAATAGTGAGAAAGTCTTTCTGCTTGACTGCAGTTAGTTATGCCTTTAAAGTATCCAGGAAAACGTATGTTGAAGTATATCATAGAATCATAGACTTGTTTGGGTTGGAAAAGACCTTTAAGATCATGGAATCCAACCAGAAGCCTAATACTGCCAAACCCACCACTAAACCATGTCCCTCAGCACCTCATCTATACATCTTTTAATATATTTATTTACAGGAGAAACCTGCATACCAGACCACACAGCTTGTCTGATAATGTAAGTATATGCTACTCTACTAGAGCATTGCCTTTTATACTTTCAAAATTAAACTTACAGTAAACCAAAGCAAAATTTGAATATAGTAAAGCTTATTAGGAACTGACAATTATTGTTTTTTAAAGCTACTACCATGATGTAGAAATGGTACATAGGGCTCTTGCACATGGGTAAATTGCAACATGTATGATGAATCTTTCAAATCCAGCTCTCTACTACATTAAACTCATTTTATGGCTATGCAAGACCATTATTGTTCCTAATGAATAGTAGATAGGCAAATCCTGTCAATGAAAATAAGTGCAAGTCATTTAGTTGTTAACTTCATTACAAATCAGATTGCTTTGAAGAAAGAATATGATTCTATTAAAGATTATCTCTGTCATGGTTGTATCCTGAGATTCTTATTGGATGCTTTAGATGTAAAATAAGAGCCCCTGCCTCAGGAAGCATGCATGCTCAGAAAGACATTGAACCAAAGATCCATGGCAGTGAAGTGTCTTTGACCACAGAGCTACCAAAGTAGAGGAGGCAAAGTATGTGAGCATGTACAGCAAGCTTTCAAGTAGGAAGATTTTAGCTGTTGTTCTTCGTTTCCAGGTTTTCAGTTCAATAATAAAAGTAATTAATAGGATGATTAGCTGTTCAGTACAGACAGGATGCCCACAAGTGTAAACTGCTAGATTAGAAAATGGAGACTAACAGATTTCCTTGGTAAATATTACGTTGCTGACAATTCTACTTGCTTTAACGCACAACATAATGTTTGATCAAAGGAGAATGTGAAATATTCCAGTGCCCAGAAATTAATAAGTTTTCTGTGTGGAAGTATGGTGTCTATTGAACAGGCTATTGGATTTATTTCAGAGATATTAATTATCTCTAGGCAGACAACAGTGAACTACATTTAAATTGATTTTTATTTCATGAGCAGTGAAACATTATGGAAAGATAATAAAATGAGATAATTTAGACTAATATTTCAGATAAGTCCCACAAAGGCAATGAGCATTTATAAAACATTTTCTTTTACCAAGATATTAATTTTAAGATGAATTAATTTACTTGAATGCTTGAAAGACAGCTGAATGAGGTAATCAAGCAGAGATTCAATACGTGTGAATGTCTTGGAAACAAGGAAAGAGCCTACAAATCACAACTGCTAAGGTACAGGTTTAGATTAAGTGCAAAAGGAGAGGAAATCTACCACGTAAGACCATCTGTGAAGTGCACAAGGGTTCACTACGCTCTCAAAGGACAAGAAAAGATGAATAGCAGATTTTTTTCCTACCATCTCTTCCATTCTGTTACTATGTTCTGTTCTGCCTCACAGCCATATTTCAACAGTAAAAAGGAAACAAATCCATTCATTTGCCATGCATTTTCACCCAGACTTACACTTTGAATTTTTGGTTACTTTTAAATTCTTCTCTCCCTTCACTGTTCTAAATACATTCCAAATTCTGATTTGGTATGTTCATAACACATCTACTATTTTCTTCAGTTGATCTATCTACCACATACCAGCAAAAAACAACCTACTATAAATCTAGCAGTGAACAATTATCTGTTGTGTCTTACAGTGTTCATGTATTTGACCTGAAGCTAAACTGAAGCTAAAAGTATAACATTTGGGCTTGGGTTGTTTCTGACAGGAAAGAAGAAAGCATGCTGCAAAGGCACAAGAAAATGTCTTCGGGGTTCAGAAATCAGTGACTAAATTGTATTCTGAGCAGCACTAGAAGTTCATGTTGAATACAGGATTTGCTGTAATTACATAACCCCCTATAAAGGTGCTACTTTCAGAATATCAGCTTAAGAACTTAGAGATCAGTTATATTTCTTCTCCACAGAATTATATTAGCAATAAGATAGTCTGTTCAAAATGTTGGATCTGAGAGGATATACATCTAAATTCATAGTTTCAGAACTGGTTATGTTGTCACTTTTATAACATATAACAAAAATCAAGGGCAGGTTCCTTTAACAGCATTAACAAAGGCTTTAACTAACTTGAGAGCTGCAGGGGAGGTAATATTTCAGGAACCAGATACCCCAGGTCACCAGATTTACTTATTTAAATATTTTAAGTTAGAAGAAACAACTAGGTAAGTAGCTGTTTTGGTTTTTTTTTATTCAAGCCTGACAAACAGGAGTTGTTTGAGATCGTAAAGGTAGTGTGCACGTAATTTAGATGAAATATATAGTGAGCAATAGAAATTAACGACAGGGAAGGTAATAATGGTGGGGTAAGGAGGTGGCATTCCTCCAGAGGTGGAAGGAAAGAAGAGCAGAAGCCACGATATGCTGCAGAGGGAGCAAGACCACTTAGGCATTCTGACTTGCTCCTTCTCTGAAAGAGCAGACAGGGAGAGCATAACAGATGACAAGGAGAAGTCTGAGTTGCTCTTTTGCATTAGCATTCACAAAATATGTGACAAGCTGCCTTAGCCTATTAATATTAGCAGGTAGGTGGAAAGTAGGGCAGAATAGGTAAAGGGTAGGATAGAGAACAGATAAATTGACTGTATTAAAGTCAGTAGGCCATGCTGAAATGTACCCTAAAGCCAAAGGAATCTCTTCTGAATCATTATCCTTGACAAGTCACGGTGAAGGTGCTGAAAGGCAAGCATTATAATTTCCTTAACAGAAAAAAGGTCCAGGGAATCATATATCAGCTTAATTCATACCCTGAAAGATGCCAGAGCAAATGTTAAATGATCAATTTGTAAGTACATAAAGGATGGTAAGGTGATAAAGTAGACACGGGAGTTTTCATGTATATAAAAAATGGTTAAAAAGGCTATAGTGGCTAACTATTCTCCAAGGTTGCTGAAGGTGAAACAAAGAATAATTGGCTTGTTTCACAGCAGGGAAAGGTTAGAGGCTAGACTGCAATTTAGAGTAGTTTCTTCTTAGTAACAAGGACAGTAACATTCTACGTGAGTGCCTACAAAGGTTATGAAAATTAAGCTGGAGGTTTCAGTAACGTGTCAGGTAAATATCTCCTAAAAAGCATTTAAATGTGACTTCTCCTACCTCAGAGCAAGATGAAAAAATAATGAAACGTGAGACATCTTCCAGCTCTTTATTTCTCAGATTCTGTGCTTCATATATTTTGGGAGAGTATTTTCCTCATGGTTTCCAATGCGTTTATATTTTCATACAGATTTTCACATACTGTTTTCAAAGGCAGTCTCAGATGTCTACCGTGACTCTTGCCATCTCAGAACTTTATAGAGACCTTCAAGGTACTGAATGACTATAAGACCTCAGCTCATCATTCTTCAGATTTTGTGAGAATAGTAGCTCTTAAATTTAAAAAAAAAAGAAAAAAGTGGGGGGCAGGTGGTATGGTACAGTTCTTCTCAAACTTTATAATCCTTGCTCAGTATAAACTTAGAAGAGCTTTTAGTTACGACAGTCTGTAGTCTGTTGGTTTACAACAGCATGACTGAAAAAAGAATGTGATCCATGACTGTGATGTTCTTGACAGTGCTTGGATAATGTTAAATGTTCCTGCCACCCTGACATACATCATTTCACATTTCATGTATGACAGGAGAATAATGCTGTCATCATGTTGTTACTATAGTTGTATTACTATGTGCTGATTATTCCTCAATATACGTTTTTAATGCATTCGTTAAAGTGATAAATATAAAGCAATTCTATCTTTTCTGTATTTCTCTTATACTGATTTTTACACCAATGGATTTTCACAGAAGTCTCTATCCTAGGGTTTTTTTTTTAACATTGAAATCATGAGTATTTGACTTTCAATCTATCAATACCCAAGCCTAAATTTAAAAAACAGACTCTCACTCGACTGACCTTGTTTTGCATCTATACCTACATGTACAATTTTACTCATTTGAGTTAGATCCAGATATTCTGCTAAACATCACTCAGTTAATACCTTATCCTTTACTTAGATATGCACCCTGAACATGAATATAAACGATGCAGAATCCGACTTTATAAGTAATTGACATAATAAAATATTTGGGTGGATTATCATCTTCAGCATGAGGATACCACTGAATGCCTAATGTCCATAATTTTGCAGGATTATGCTCCATTAAGTAATACAAATGATGAGATTTGTATCTGCAATTAACTATTGCCATACACACACAAAAAACCAGGCATACATTCATTAATACCAAAGTAGATCTGTATGCTGAAGGATGAGCAAAAGCATCTTGAAAGAAAGAGGCTCAGTTCTTCTCATATCTATAATGTGTAAAAAACCCATATGATTTGTCAAATGTAAAATTGTTTTAGTCCTCTAAAAGTTCTGGAGAACTTGAAGAACTGTCAATCAGGAACCAATGTGACATGCATCTGAGATTGTGTTAGGTCATGAAAGCACAGCAATATAATTCTTTAGGTATATAAAATATGTAAATTGTTGACCGTTTTTTAGGCAGCTTGACTGTTTGCTGTGATACTCCTAGAAAAATGTTAGTCTGAAAACCAGACTTTTAGACTGGGAAGTGACCACGGACTGTACTATTTTCCCTGACTACATGATGATGTTGTTTTAAAAATGTTTTGTAGGAGAGAATATTTTCATACTTCTTGTGGATGAATTAATAAAGTATTCTTTGACAACTAGCTAACACAGAAGAAGATTAAGAGCATTTTTTTTTTCACCATACCAATCACTTAGAAACAATGATGTTACATTAATTCTGTAAGTGCAGTTAAACTCTATCATCACTACTTTATTTCAAACTGGACATTTTCCCTTCATGCAAGGAATAAAGACAAGGTATCTTCTTTGCCTGTTCTCCACTGAACTTGACCATGCTCTTTACCTCCCAGTCCTCTTTAAGACTATTATCTTCATCAATTCTGTCATAAAATAAAATAGAAATTGTATTTGATCTTGTGAAAGGAAGCAGTCAAGACAGATGTGTTTTACTCTGAATTTGAAATACTATTTTAAAGTATTTTTGTCATTTTTGAAAAGTAGGGCTCCTACAGCAAAATATTGGTACCTGAGAAGTGTCACGCAAACTGAGAGAAAGAGACTCTGCACTGCTGAAATGTATCTTTTTAAATTCACCAGCTTCCCTAACACTACAGTGATGCTGAACGGCTGCTGAACTAATCAGTTACTGCATGTAACAGTCTCAGAGGAACAGCTGCACAAATAGATTGAACATTGTAGAGATCACAGGTGTTGGGATTTTAAGTCAATCATCTGTGCAAGCATAAACATTTAAGGCCAATGTCTCACATAACACTCTCTCAGACAGCGTGGAAACAAATTTATCACATTAGTTTTAGCCACTTACACTAGCCACCTGTACTTTCCAAAAGTCTTATCTGCAGAGCCAGAGTGCAATGTCAACAAATCTCTCAAAAAATCAATTAGGTTAGATGGCAATAGTAGAAGAATTATTTGTGCAGAAAAGCAGTAACTGTAAGAACAAGAAATATACTCATAGTGAATGCCTTCTCTTTACATTCTTTTTTTTTTTTTTAAACTGTGAAAATGCCCCGTATAAGGAGGGCTGTACTTTTATCCTGAAACTGTAAAAACCAACATGGCAGGTGAATGCTCAATAACATTATATTTCTGGTATGTGCCAAAGAAATGCAAATGTTTTATTTTTCATTTATTACCAGTGAACACTTCATGTGAAATGATGAAATAATTTAAGAAATTATGATTTCTTCAGTCAAAGCAGAAAAGTATAAAACGATCAGTTCAGAGTAAGAAGTCAGACAGAATATCAAACTCTCTATCTTTTATACTACATTCAAAAACCAAAATTGTATTATTTTGCAATTAAAAGCAGTATAATGATATCTATAGAATGAGGCAAAATAACTTTTGGAACAAGCTGGTGCGTGAAAAGAAGCATGAATACTTGCAAAGAGATTGTTACCCACTGAGCATCATATTAGCACCACATTGTCTGCCACAGCACAGAGATGGAAAACACTGCAAAAAAGGAATGGTGAATCCCTGCATGTGTACCTGACCTTACTGCAAACATCCAGACAAAGTGAAGGAACATACAGTAAGGCCCTAAGAAGCTCACTCTAAAATCTAGTGGAATTGGTGTAACTTTCTCTGGACCTATAGAGCAAGCAGTGAAATCTTAAGTGCTAATGCTGTTGAACACACACTGGTGTATCCTCTATGAATTTTACAAGTATTACTGATGTTCCACAATTTGATGAACTCTTCACAAAGACCTGAACTACATTTACATATACTTTACAAAACACAGTATAGATACACAAGATATTTGGAGTCAAATTCTGATACTGCTGAAATCAAAGACTGAAATCTTATTCACTTCAGAGTAAGCATGATTTTATCTGGCTATACACAACAGGAGTCTGTTAGAAAAGCTGCAGCAGTATGGTCACTCATAGTTCTGCTTGAAGGTCAGAGTGCATCCAACAACTCTGGACACGAGAGATATTTGTGAACATAAAGAAAAAGTATGCTGCAAGTCAGCCATCAGGGCTTTTCTGATCAAATCTGAGTTTCATACGACACTAAGTTTAGACATAAGTTTCTTGTGACTAACTAGGCAATAGATACCATAAATGAAGGAAATGGTGCAAAAGTTGTAAAAGACAAATAAGCCATAAAAGTCCTGTATTGACAGAAAATGCAGAATTGGAGGAAGAAAGACAAATATTATGCCCATGAAGTTTATTTTAATTAAAGCTTCTGTACCTGGTCATCATCATAATCCTGAATTTAAACTTCCTTTTTATTAGGAATTAAGATGAAATTGTTTCTGCCCAAGGTTTGTAGACTGCTAGATGAGAAAACAAGACAATCTTTTTTTTTTCCTTAGTCCAGAGGCTGTATTCAAGTGTTGAGCAGCTGTCCCTCTTCTCCCTCCTTTTTACTGTGCTAGAGTAAGTGCTTCAGTAGCTACACTGCAAAACAAATTAACATGTAAATAATTAATCCCACAGTGTATGCCTGAGTAAGGTAAGATATTTGACTGGGCTAGAAAGCCTGATGCGAGACAGGAACAAAGTGGCAACTGCTTAACCAACCTTGCAGTAAAAATTATTTGTAATACTCACATGACCATTAAAAGAGAATGAAGTAGATATTGAACTAGATTAGGTAAGTGGAATGCAGTTCTGAAAGGCATCTAACAGCATTCAACTCTCTGCATATTATCTAAGGCAACCTAAGTGCTGTCCTATATCATATCGATAATAGCCTCAGATATCTCTTCAAATACTTATGAATAGGAACTCTGGATAAATCTTTTTCCCAAAACTCCCCCCCTACTCCCACTCTAAACACAGAAGATGAGATGATGGAGAAGGGCTTCTTCATATCCTGTAGGAACCACTCTCAGGAAAAGGTGATTAAGGATAGGAAAGTAAAATGGATCTCTGTGTATTTTGCAAGCTTACTTCAAGAAGAAGACTGCCAGACCACGTGGAAGGATGAGAGCTTTTATATTTTCAGAAACACTATATGAAGTAAAACCACAGTAAATTATTGTCTGATATTAAATCATTGAAAATACTATGTCATCATACCAGATGAGAAGGTGTACTTTTCCTTTTAATGCTCCTTGAGGTCAGGATCTTGCTAGATAGCTGTGGCAAGTCCATTTGTACTGCAAAATAAAAAAAATTCATCCATATCTGCAAGATTAGAAACAACAAGGAAGGAAGGAAGGAAGGAAGGAAGGAAGGAAGGAAGGAAGGAAATAGTTGGTAGGAATTGTTATGTGCCTAAAAGCAAAGAATGATAAGAAATCCAGCAGATGTTGTTTGACTGATTTCTCTGTATGACTTACCTGTTTAAAACTTAAGAAAGCAGAAGAATCTCATCTAAATTCTGAAAATATCTAGATTAAAGTTTTTCTTACTAATATTCAGTAAATTCTTAATTTCTCTTTGCTATGGTTGGTGAAAGATTATACCAAACCAACCACTATATCTTCACACTCAGATTCATGATCAAGCCACCAACTTAGATATGGTAGTTTCCCAAAGATTAATTGCACTTAAGCTTAGACTATTATATCTGAGCTAATAATGTAGATGCCTTTTAGACTCAATAGACTAGGATTCACCTGCTCTGTCTTGAACAGCTATCCCAAGATAAGTCAAAGTGCACTCCAGAAGCACCTGTTTCTTTCCATTGACTTTAGCATGAACTTAGGCAACTAGCTCAGAAATAGGTCTCTCTAATACAGAGGTCTAAATTTAGAGCAGTGATTCCCCACCAAACTGCACATCTTAACCCATGGCATGCTGTAAGTAGTCTGATGCAATGAAAAAAGAGAGTTAAATAACATTTATCTGCATTTTTTGTGCCAATCACATGTGAACAAATGCCAAAGCTCAGCTGACACATATTGACAACTTAACTTGCTGAGCTACGGTAACCTGATTGAGAGAGTGAGCTGTTAATCATGCAATATCCTCCAGCTCTTAGCAAGAGAGCTAAGAGTGACAAAAACGTTTAGGGGCTGTTTTGGTTGCTTTTGCTGTTGGTAGTTGGTTTTGTTGGTCTTGTTTTGTTGGTTTTTTTTCATACTTACATTGTCATGGATTTGGAAAGAGGAAATGTAATACACTAGTCATAAAATAATCAAACTTTCACAGCACTACATTATCTCTTCTTTTTTCCCCTCAGGTCACATCTGCGCAGCTCCAGCTATCTCAGCCCTTCTTCATTTCTCTCATGGTTATGTGAGGAATCAAGAAGATTGGGTAGCAGGCTGATGTTGATTATGGCTGAGCAGTTGAGGTCTGGATTCCCAGTCATGAACTGGGATATCATATGTCCAGCCAGTTTTCATCTATCTGCTTCTCTGTGGATTTTTCTTATGGGATTTTGCAGCTGTCTTATTGTGTCAGCTTTTAAACTATTCAGTTCTTCACATTACTCTCATACATACTGGTAAAGGGAATGGCATTCAAAGGGAACTTCCCCCCCTCTCCCCCCTCAGAAGACACATCAGCCACTCAGTTAAAAAATGCCAAAGTATTTTCTTGATATCAATTTGTTCTGTGATATAGGATGAGAAATGCTTCCCAGAGCCTTGCTTTACCTGACATTGTAACAGCTGGGCTTACTCAGCATTGTGTACAGCCATCCTTCACAACACAATAGAGGCTATTGAACTTAATGTAAAACTAACATGCAAAAAGCATGCACTTGCATGCAGTCTTAAAATCCATTCCAAAATACTATTTTTTTATGTGAATTCTCAACTCTCATTTCAATTGTTTTCTATCCTTCCATACTCATATTTCTACTGATTCAGTCCAAAACTTACAGAGCTGAATAGGTAAGGTTATAATATCTTGTTAGATATAAACACATGTATATATAAATCTCTCTACTTATTAGTCCTTTATATACTCAAGAAAAATCTTGATACAGCCCCAAATAACAAAGCATAAATGTCTGGTCTGGTTCTGAACATCAGTTGATATAAATGAACAAGGTTTCTCATAGCATTATTTTTTTTTAATAGCTTTTACTGGAGCAGACCTTCAGATAGCAGAAACTGAAGCAGGGCTGGTATGAAATGGTAAAATTACACTTACAGGAGCTATGTAAATTAAAGTCTGAAGAATGCATAGAATATTTTCATCTGTATCTTAAGCATACTTAAAGGTTCTTCATAGTGAAAGAGGGGATTCTAACTTATCAGGAATTGTAAACTCAGCCAAAGTGGGCTTGCTCATGCAAGATATTCACAGCAAGGTACTACATCTTGAAACAATATTTCTACAGCTTACCTGTTTTCAGGACACGCATACTGTGGTTAAATTAGCAAAGCCCTGCTGAGATAGAGTTATATTCCCAAAGTGGATCTGGAATCATTAATACACGTTTATTTATACCAGCATAAATGTATCCTAGCTACCTACTAGGAAGTTTTTACCATGAGCAAAGCCTTTAATGTAAGGCCTTTGCAGGAGTTGATTTTGTCAGTTTAACCTTGTAGGGATGGCTCATGGCAGCAGGGAAGGAGGAGTGAGAGAGAGAGAGAGAGATCATAGTCCATAAAACTCTCTTTCGTAAATCCTCCCCACAGGGAAACAAAGTGTTTAAGGAAAGTTTAAGGAAAGCTTAATTTAGTGAAAACTCTAATTCATTTAGCCTTGCCTCACATGGTAGCAATACAAAAATCTCCCTCCATTTGTTGTATTTGGCCTCTGTTTAAAGAGATCCAGGTTAAATTTCTCAATAGCTGTTAGTTGAAGTTCTTGTTTCTGAGCATCAGATGGAAAGTTCCACAACTTTCACCTGCAACCTGCTTCCTTGTGCACATCTCATCTTCTGATATGCAAGTAAAAAGAGTTTCTTCTAACAATTCTCTCTGTGTGTTCATCACTTTGTGTAGTTCTGCTGTCTTCCTACCACCTTCCTGCTCTCCGGGAAAGCTATCCATCACAGTAAAAGCACAAAACGGTGTGTGGCAAGGCCAAAATTTCCTAGGTTTGTGAAAATGATTTTTCTGCTGCAGGTTGTAGCAAAAGGAACAAAGGCATAAAACTGCCAAATCCTTATCTGCTGTAAATTAACAAGATTATAGATATATTTGCTTCAGCAATTTCATGTGTATGCCACAAACTGAATCTTCAGCTAATTCCAGCAGTGGAGAATTTTAAAGACTGAAAGTCAAACAACAAAAGAACCTCAAATATTTCAAGATATTGTCTACCAACTCAGTAAGTTTACCTCTAAGCCCATTTTTATTTTATAATGTGATGGCTGTGATATGTGAAATGGGAATGTGTTTGAAACCAGATTCAAGAGTTTTACATGCTCATTCTTTTCTTGCTGAAACAGACAGAAATAGATTTTTCAAATGTCATTTGTCAGAAAAAAAACATGGTTAACAGGGCAAAAGACATAACTCCTTTTGAAAACGCTGTCATCTAATTCCAATATCTTCTAGCCTGTATTCAGAGCTGTGCATGCCACTTTAGCTTAATACCCAGAGATCAGATCCAACTGAGAGATTTTTGTAAAACAGAAAGTTTAAAAAATGTTAGTTTTGCTCCTCCAGGGGCTTTGCAGAGATGAGCTACTTTGTCTCATAGTTAACTGTCAAGTTAAATTACAATGAAACAATTTCAGTACTAATGGTACTCCCACTCCATGGTTCTTGGTTATGATGTTAGTGACTTGCAATTTGAGACTATCTAGATCTACATTAAAATGTCCTTTTATTAAAAAATTAAAATATTGTAAGTATTGTATTTGAAAATTTTTCATAATCACATAATTTGAAGCAGAGGCCAGATTATGATTCCTAAGTTAGAAACATTGTACTTCACCTTTCCTGAGGTTGGATGGTTAAAAATCTTAGTTATATATGAGTAATGTCAGGTAGACTTGTAGCTATATCTGAGTGTCATTACGGTCATCATCATCGGTGACTTTTAGTGGAAACTGGGAGACCTTTGCACCTATAGTGAAAACATTTAAATTGAAATACTAAGTAAATGCTCACCAAGAACAAAACATAGCAGCTGGCATAGATACTGACCAGTTTTAATGGTTCTCAAGAGATCATCTTGGACAACAAACTTACTTTCTAGATTGAAGACCAACTACATTTATATCTGGAGCTAAAGAAATGCATCTGCAGCTGAAGACTTTATTATTGAGCAGGGCTTCATATGAGGCTAGAGATATCCATAAACAATGCAATCATGTTAAAAATATACTAATTCAATATCCAGAAGCAATAATAAGGAGTGAAATTCTGATCATGTTGCTTGCAGGAAAGGTAATAAGTAAACCTGTGATAAATATAGAAACTTTACAAATAGCCACATCTTTTCAATATTAAGACACACAGGGAATATCCCACATTTGGAGACTGCAAATAAGAGCAGTGATAAATGTGGCTGGTTCAGCCTTTTTGGAATTCTTATTCACCTGACAATTTGAAGCCCAGAGCACTTTGTTACTTTCAACGTTATTTTTATGTTATGTTAAGTTTTGTGCTAAAACAGATTGCCTTTAAAAAACCTCAATAGTTTTACTGAATTTTCATCTTAATAAAAGGCTTATGTAGATTTCCAGTCAGCTTCTGTAATTTACAAAACACTCCACAATAGTCTTTCTATCCAGATTGTGCTGCAACTATGGTACATTTTCTGTTTAATATCTATATATTTAGTGACACTTCATCTGGCTATAATGATGGATAAGTTGCTAAAAACTTGGCATATGGTTAAAAGAATTTTTCTTTTACAAGCTTTTAATATACAATTATTTTCTTGTTCTGCATGTTTATATGTTACACAGGTAAAGCAGCTAACAATATACCTTTGTAAACTATGAAAGTTTGTCATCTATTGACTGACCTCTAGTGGAAATAAGGTAAAATTTGGAATATGTTTTAATTTGCATTAGATATTATGAGAAATATGAGCTTTTAGGATGCTAAAAATATATTTAATTTGCATTACCTGTTTGACTGTGTAAAAATCCAAAACAAATTTGAGTATATGTGACTTTTCTTCTCATAGTACATCCACATACATTCTTGGAATGGCAGAATGAAACCAGCCCTCAGAAAAACAACAGTGATTAATCACAATAACTATTATGCTGTACATTCAGAAACCAGCTCTTAAATTTTATTCAAACTAACTAACTCTAAAATGGCAGTGTGTGAAACATGTCAATAACACAAACCCAAGGTGATGATGTTCTGTAATAGGGTACATACCCTACAACCTTCTTGTGTTGGTCAAAATTGCTGTCATTATAAATAATCACAAAGTCTATCTCAGCAACCTCATACATTTTCATCTTTATGTATCAGTTTTATCCCTCCACAGATGCTACCTTCCCACTGGGTCCATATTGACTCCATTCTTGGACAAACATTGGTTCTGTACAGGATCAGTGTTGAGGCATCACCAAATTGTAACCTTATGTGTTTTCTTACATTTTTTTTCTTCATACCATGTTCTCCAACTTCTCCTCTCCTGTAATGATATAGTTGGTACTTAAAGAAATCAGAGGTAAATGTATACCTGTTCAGGGTGCACCAATTTTGTTTCCTTTTTTTCCCAGATCTGGGAGTAATTGACAAATTGCTCAATAGCAAGAATGCTGAGCATATTTCACTGCTACTTATTCATCTTGCCTGTGTCACCTTGCCTGATTACTAACAAAATTCCACCTCCTCTCCCCTGACTCTGTCAGATTCCAGATACATCTTTGCAATTAAGCCTTTGGTTCTGTAGCATATGGCTGTTGACAGTTTTGAATGAAGGGAACACAGTAGCATCTGGAGGGTTCTGATTAGAAAATATATTGAATATAAAATAAGCCAAAACAATTTCTTGTAAAGATGCCTCTTTCAGACAAAACTCTCTGTTACTAGAAAAAAATATTAATGAGTAATTTCTAAGGCTGCTGCTTCTGAACATGTTGAACTGGCTATCCATTCAACTCAGATCTTTCTTGTTTCTTTCTTTGCCAGCTTTCAATCTTGCACTACTGCATAATGAGATTAGAGGAAAGACAAGCAGTTTGTGTACTGGAAAGAGTTAGGAATAATAGGACAAGTCAGTAGTATGTAATATTTGACTTAAAAGAAGAGATATTTTGGCTTCAATAAATGGAATCCTCCAATATTACTACTCCAGATCTTAGAATTCATAACAACTTCTAGATCATCTGTATTTCCTCTTCTGAGTTTAACTTTTTAGTTAGTACTCTGGACTATTTCCCATCCTTTCTGTCTCCATACCCCCTCAAACATCCACCACCCCAAACTAAGTCAGTGTGCCTTCTACTCCTACCACTTCTGCTTATCAGAGAAACTCTCTTTGATTCCCGCTCATCCAAGTCACCTTCACCATCCTGGCCTCACCTGCATCCTCACTTCTGTTCTTCAGCATCCATTGTTCTGCATATACATGCCTTTACACATTTATACATTTCCTTGCTTAATGCAAAATACAATAGACATTTTATTTTGCTTTTCAAATGCATTCATATGAAATGAAGATAGCTCCTACTTTGAAGCTGAGACCTATCCAGCTACCCAGCTACCTGAGACACTATCATTTTTTAATTAATTCACATATTGTTCTTCAGTTTTTGATTACATTTGTTTCATAAGTAGAGTCTAAAAAGTCGTTCTGGTTGGTTCTTAAAAAAAAGTTTGTAGCTGATTGATTTTTTGCACTGGAGTAATAGAGCAGCTCATACACTGAAGATCTTATGCCCAGTACCACAAACGTTGACAAATGGTATTATTTGATATAAGGAGAATAAAATATCTATGTTTTGTTGGGTTTACTAAAGAAATTGATACCACTCCTGGAATTGTTATCATATTTCTGATAGTTTTCCTTTTTTTTTTTTTTTTTTTGTATTGGCCATCCTTCCCATTAGAAATAGGGTGAAACTGTAAAGACTAGAACATCTCAAGTTTTAGTAAAGTTTTAACAATGCAATGAGAGGAAGGGGTACTGCTTTAATCTTGACTGGAGGACAGTTTTATACAATACAATTCCATGCCATCTAGACTATATAAAGATTATGGAAAGGAACAGTTACTTAATTAGAGTTTTCTATACTTTCTTATTTCTTATTCATGCCTTTCCCAAAATTAGACTTTCAACAGGCATTTATCTCAATTCTTTCAACCCTTGTAGTTATTATTGTGCACTCTGTCTTAACAGCTTTTCCATTCTTTATAGTGGGATGGAACTCAAGCTGCTGAGTACCTTAGACTTCTAATGACTTGAGTGAATGTTAAACTTTGACCTTTCAAGTGCTGAATATCTCATAGATGAGGCTACAGACCTTCAGTTGAAGCTATCATCACATCATCACTCAAGAAAAATGCATCACCTCACAAAATTTGCCCTAATGAGTACTGTGAAAAATAATCCCAACACTGAACATCAGATACAAGACAATTCAGAGCTGTTATCTTTACCTGTATGACTTTTGCCTTTTTTATTCACTCATAATGTCATGTACAGTTTGGGAGAAATACAAAACCCCTTTGGGACAGAGTGGGTAATGCCATGGTCTTGCATTTGGCTCTGATAGTCAGGGCACCTCCTTAGGTGTTGAAATCATTATGACAACAAAAAAACAGTAATGAAACACAAGAAAAGAATGTCCTGGTACTGTCTAAAAGAATTAATTGCCAAGAGGAAGGGATGTAAAATAATGTTACAGATAAAAACAAGGTATTATTTTGAAATGTTCATTTACAAAGGACCCTGTAACATCAGAAATAGTAGAAATATAAACAAATGGGCTTAGGTGCATTTGTGTGAATCAAACTGGTCAGATCAGAAGTTATTTGCCTGTAGATATGAAATTATCTGTAAGAATAACTCGGTCACTTTTACAAGAATTTATTTGGACACATACTTATAAATACCTATTTGGCAACTACACCTTTGGACTTTTTAATGTAAAATTGCAAATTCATCAACCTTGTGGATTTAATGGCAGAATGGTAGTTTGGGATATGGAATCACATAGGGATTTTAAGTTTCCAGAAAATAATAGAAGCCCTGAAAATCTTACAGGCAAAGTGATTTTTCACAGTACTTTTAGAAATTAAATGGCAAACCTAGCCAAGAATAATACACAGAATGCAAAATTTATGCACAGTTACATACTATAGCCTTTTTTAGAGACACTTGTTATTTTCCTAAAAGATTTCTCAGGTATTTAACAATGAAATTAAAACATTTCTATAATTTAGGGAAATTCTCCCCTGTTCTATTTGTTTCCAGACAATTATTCACAGATTTCTAAAAATACAAGAACTTACACAACTCTGATTTCCCTAGTAGAATGTGTATCATATGATCAGAAAGGCTATGCCAAAATTACAGTTGTGTTTTCTTTCCCTCACTTAGACTATCAAAGGCTGTCTTTAGGAAGATCTGACCTCATTTACACTTTGCAATCTCATGTTTGCTTTATTTTTTGTGATGAAAGGCTTGTATTTTATACATCTAGAATATGAGCTACTGTTTACTAAAATCTCACAATGGGTTGGAAGAGATTTCTAGAGATCATCTAGTCCAGTCCCCTTGAGAACCCTTGCAGGTTCACCTACATCAGGTTGCACAGGAACACATCCAGGATGGTTTTGAAAACCTCTAGATAAGGAGTTTCCACAACTTCTCTAGGCAGCCTGTGTGTCCTGGGTTTGGTGAGAATAGGATTAACTTTCCTCAGACATCGCAAGGGGGCATGGCCAGGCTATTCGATACACTGTGATGTTATGCCCAGGATATGAGGGCAGCTGCTGGGGTGCAGCAGCATGTACAGGAACTTTGGCTTTTCAGTTGGGCAGTGACACCAGGCATCACTCGTTTCCCATCTTCCTTTGCTGACGATGTAGCTGCTGCTTCTATCCTTGTGTTGTTCTATTAAATTGTCCTTATCTCAACCCACAAAGCTTTACTTTTTCCTCCTGATTATCCTCCCCATCCTTTTGATGTGGGGAGGAATGAGCAACTGCGTGGTTTGGTTATTGTCATCTGGGTTTAAACCATGATGCTGTGCCAGGGCTCCCTCACCCTCACAGGAAAGAAATTTCAGCACATAGTCGAGTGGAACTTCCTGTGTTCCAGCTTGTGCTTGTTACCCCTTTTCCTGTCACTGGGCACTACAGAAAAAAAAGACTGTCTCCATCCTCTGAGCACATGCCCTTTAAGTATTTGTAAGCATTGATAAGGTACCCCCTTGGTCTTCTCCAGAATAAAAAGCCCCAGGTCCTGCAGCTGTTTGTCATAAGAAAGATGCCCCAATCCCCTGATCATTTTCGTAGCCCTCCATTGGGTTCGCTCTGCAAGTTCCCTGTCTGTCTTAAGGACTCCAAAACTGGACACGCTATTTCAGATGAGGCATCACTAGGGCAAAGTAGAGGGGGAGCGGAACCTCCCTTGACCTGCTGGAGGTCACAATCCTCTTGATGCAACCTAGGATACCATTGGTCTTCTCAGCCATGAGGGCACATTGTTATCCCATGTTTAATTTTCTGTCCACCAGAACTCCCAGGTCTTTCTGCAGAGCTGCACTCCAGCAGGTCAACCCTCATCTTGTGCTGGTGCATGAAGTTCCTCCCCAGTTGCAGGTCATACACAAATTAACAACTTCAGTGTGTGGTTTAACTACTTCTTTCAGCTTTGCCCTTTTCAGGATTTTGCCCTGCTTACCACTCTTAACTTCTCCAGCCTATGTATTAAATCAATGTATAGTTACTCTTAGGAAATTTCCTTTTGAATGAGAATATCCTCATAATTTTCCACTGGATCATTAGCAATCTAATCTGGGCTCGCTTGAGATATGAAAATTAGTTTTTCTTTTGTTTCGCTCACAACATTTTTCACACATTTTTCACACTTCCATGGTATTGCTAAAGCAATGGACATTTTTGTTTCACTTTAGTGTTTGAGATTGAACATGGAAATAAGGAGCTGCAGCCCAATGTATGCTCCAGAAGGCTGTGCAGCTACGCTGGTTTGGGCATAATGAATACAACATCAAATGCATAACCTCTCCTGTATGAACCCAGTTTCCTGCAATTTGAAGTACAACCATGGAAACTGTGTGCAGTGAAACATAACAAAATACACAAAAAATTTTTCCATTGAAATTAGGAGTACTGATTTTAATGAAACAGGAGATCTGAAATTTCAATAAAATGGGGTTTTTTTGTCCTTTTTTTCTTTTTCAATTATTTTTTAAATTTCTAATATGAGTTTTATATAGGCACCATAATCATTCTTCATAGAAAACCTGGTTTCCAATCCTATCTGGCTAAAACCACGAAGAATTACTAGCTGCGAGATTAGCTCTCCAGATATATCAGTCTTGAAAGCTGTTCAACAGATTGTATGCAATTTTAAGCTTGAGATTAACTACTTTTTTTTTTTAAAAAAAAAATGAACACATTTAAGAGTCTTTTTAGAACCATTCAGTCATGCTAATGTGAACACTGTTATTTTCTACAGCCAGAAGCATCAGACTATGCTGGTGCTAAGTAAAAAGAATATTTAGGGAGAAAATACAAGGATTTATGTTAACCTTTGAAATATGGTTTGCAAAATGTCTCTGATAATGTTTTAATTGGACATATCATAAATATAGTGAGTAAATACAATGTGCTGCTCTATTTGTTTGCTCTGCTTTTGCTGTTAGTATTTATAACCATTAGACTAAATCAATGGGCACAGCTTCAGATCTAATTAAAAATCAAATTCCACAAAAAGGAAAATTTGCAAATTTCAAAACCAGTAAGAGGCACCTACTATCTTTCCCCACCCAAGCATATACACTTTTCACATGATTACATTATAGATTTCATTGCCTCAGATTTTCTAAGTAAGTTTAAAGAGAACAGGACATTAAGCTGATATGAAATATATCAGAGTTTAAAATCATACCAGAGGCTGTCTGGTATGATAGGGTCCATTACAAACACTAAGGATTGCTGGCTAAATTGCCCTTCTTCATTCTTTTACTGTGTTGCACCTTCCTCAAATGCTCAAAGCTGCCTCCAGTGACAAGCAAGATGTTAAACCAGACAAACCCCTGGACTGAGACAACCTGTCCATCTCTCTGAGAGGCTTCTGCGCAAACAGCTGAACTATTTTATTGCCTTGACAAGTTGCTCTCAGGAGACAAGGTACAAGAAGATGGAAAGAGGGCCTTTGCCACTCATATACTCACTGACAGAGCCCAGAGAGTGGTGATCAATGGCACGGAATCAAGTTGAAGGCCTGTGGCCAGTGGAGTTCCACAGGGATCGATTCTGGGGCCAGTCTTGTTCATCATCTTCATCAATGACCTGGATGAGGGGACAGAGTGTCCCCTCAGCAAGTTCCCTGATGACACTAAACTGGAAGGACTGGCTGATTCCCCAGAAGGCTGTGCTGCCATTCAGTGAGATCTTGATTGGCTTGAGAATTGGGCAGAGAGGAACCTCATGACGTTCAACAAGGACAAGTACAGAGTCCTGCACCTGGGAAGGAACAACCCCATGCACCAGTACAGGCTGGGGATTGACCTGCTAGAGAGCAGCTCTGCAGAGAGAGACCTGGGAGTGCCAGTTGATAGTAAACTGAGCATGAGCCAGCAATGTGCCCTCCTGGCCAAGAAGGCCAATGGCATCCTGGGATGCATCAAGAAGAATGTGTCCAGCAGGTCAAGGGAGGTTCTGCTCCCCCTCTCCTCTGCTCTGGTGAGGCCTCATCTGGAATCTTGTGTCCAGTTCTGGGCTCCCCAGCTCAAGAAACTATTTAGTTTAGATAAAAGGAGACTGCGTGGGACGTCATTAATAAGTATCTAAATGGTGGATGTCAGGAGGCTGGGGTATCACTTTTTGTATTGTATCTAGTGACAAGGGAAGAGGCAATGGAAAGAAGCTGGAACACAAAAAGTTCCATTTAAATATAATGAAATTCTATTTTACTGTGAAGGTGAGGGAGCCCTGGCACAGGCTGCCCAGGGAGGGTGTAGAGTCTCCTTTTCTGGAGGTTTCAAAATCTACCAGGATGTGTTCCTGTGCAACCTAATCTAGGCACATTTTTGGCTCATAGTGGGTTTATTATAAATCAGGACTCCCAGGTCTCTCTGCACAGCTACTCTCCAGCAGATCACCCCCAGCCTGTACTGGTGCATGGGGTTGTTCCTCCCCAGGTGCAGAACTCTGCACTTGCCCTTGGTGGACCTCATGAGGTTCCTCTTTGCCCAACTCTCAAGCCGGTCAAGATCCCACTGAATGGCAGCACAGCATGAAAACCATATGTTTTTTTCACAAATAGTCTCTTGATCAGAGCAGGAGATTTTTTTTTTTAAATTATATTTTTTCTGAAGGCTCTTTAAAAATTCTGAAGATATATATGATGGATAAAAACATATGTAAATGAAGTTTTATGTTAGAGAGCTCATTGGATTTTTACACTTTATGGCAAAAAAGAGAAAAATCTTTGGCACCTAATTCTTCCCATGTCACATATGGATATCTGGAATTATTTCACTGTAGTTCAGGGACTCACTAAATTTTAAGGGCCATGATTATATTTTTGCATCTGTCTTTAGCTGAGCTACACTGAAATCCTACGGTTTCAGAGTGTCTTTCCCTCAAGAAGAATTACACACTCCCAAGAAACTGGAAGAGTTATCATCTGGCTCCCACTCACTTTGTTCATCCTCTGCTTGTGTCCCAGCTGTTGATATAATTACAAGTTTTACAGTAGCAAGATCTAAGAAAGAAAAGGAGGAATAGAAGTGACTTTCTTTGCTCTTAAAGTAAGGAACATAAGGAACTGCATCAGTCAGCTTCTGCAGTATCGATCTCAGATCTCAGGAAACACACCTACAATACAGTAATTAACAAAGAAACTAGGGAGCTAAAGAGCAGGTCAAAAGTGATTCATTATCTGCACAGTCTGAATATCTCCAAATCCATCTTGAATTAATACCAGACTTTAATTCTGTGTAACAATTAAAACCTATATTTTCAAACAGAACAGATTTCCAGTTCCCTCTAAAGACAAGTGTCAAAAAACATGGTTCTTTTGTCTCAAGTTACTCTGGGTCTATTATATGCCAGGAGTTTTTACAGCTGTATGTTAATTTATGAGCAAGGCCAGGAAAAACTAGACAGTCCTTTTGAATTAAGTCTATTTATATTATTACTTTAAGTATGATTAATTCAATTATATCTTCTTTATTAATTTATCCAACTACATTAATCAACTTTTTATTAATAGGAAAGGTAACTAGGATTTTTTTTTCCAGTAAGAAGGTAATTTAGACGAAAATCATGATTATGTTTACCAAGATACTCTTTTGTTCCACAAAATGTTTGGATAGTTTAATCAAAATGCAAATTATACCACTAGAAAGAATAAAGGAAGGTATTTAATAGCTAATTATTCCAGGAATGCACAGACCTTGCTGCTAGAAATTTCTTTTGGAAGATCTCACTCTTAAAGTTCAATCTCATAAATCATGGATTACATTGCTATGTGCTTTTCACAGGGGCAAATCTTCTGGGAGCATATCTACCCAAATCTTCATTGCTTGACTTGCTGAATGCATGGCCCCACACTTTTCCTACACTTACTGAGCATTGACTGAACACTAATTCTTTTGGAATTTCTCTTTCTGGCGATGGGCATAGCATAAAAATACAGTACAAGTATATTTTACAGTAAGGAGTAAGACCTCCTTACAGTATAAATAACTCAATATGAACAATCTCTTTATCCAGAATCTGTTTTCTCTACTGCAAGAGGATGAGGTTGGTGTCTACCAGTCACAATGTAGGTCACATTTTGTTACTCATACTTTTCTTCTGGACATTGATGCTCGAACATCTTATAGCTCTACATCATCTTCTGTCTGTGTTTGTTATTCAAGGCCCTGATTTTCCCTTCTAGTTGGTTCTAGTTGGTATTTGATCTGTTCTGTGTAACAAGACAGTGGCCTTTACAGCAGCTCAGTTGTATGTCTATGTCACAACATATTTCATGGCTTGTCATGCATGTTCCCATCTATCAGCAGAGGATAGCAGCAGGATCTGGGCCTTGCTTGCGTTTCAGCAGTTATCTCATGGCCTCTCCTTCAGAGATCAGTTCCACATGATTAATTTCAACATATTTGTCTGCTTTCTGTGTACTTCTTCCCAAAACAACTGAAGAGATCAGAGAAGAAATACGTTTTCATGGAAGTTAGACAACTTTCTTCATTTTCTCTCCAAGCCCTCAGGCTTTCAAATGTTTGAGAGGTGAGGTTATGTTTGACAGCAGAGCAACGTCTTTCTGGCTTCTGGGCTCTTTGATTTTAAAGCTGAACTTTGGCATCCAAAAGCATTATAGAAAAAAAGTATTTGCAATCTATATAGATAGTTCAAAAGAGTAGGAACATATTAGAAATACAACTTGCCTGCCAAATATACAATAATGATTAGTCTAACTAAGTCAAGCATCAAAGAGTAAAATTTTACTATTGAATATCCACATTCCTGTTTTGAGAGTCTGTGGCACTTGAAGTGTAATTCTCTGGAGAGAGAGAGAGAGAGAGAGAGGATAGAGGATAGATGCTTCTGGGCATCTGCAAGCTACCTACAAAATGACAAGCCAGAGTTACAAAACTTACTGTTAAGCCCTGCTGGGAACTACGAACTTGCTACTGCTCTGGTTTTGCTGTGAAGCTTGATCTGATGGGTTGGACCCTGAAAGGAAGAGGAGCAGGGTAGTCTGCTTTTATTGGCTGGCTTCATTGCCAACATCTCCTCTACCTTGCCTCTCCATTTCTGCCTTTTTGTCCTTGCCATTTCTCACTCTTGATTTAGCACCTCAGATATCAGCTCCAGCATGCCTGAACTGAGCCACACCCATTTACTACCCTTATTAATCTCTTCTTTGGAAACAATTCAACTTCAACTGACTGTTTAAATATGTCTTTGGACAGAGAAGGATCTTGAGAGTGATTAAAAGTTGCAAAAATTTTCTTTTGGTGGAAAACCTGTCTTCCTGTCACTGCTCCAGCAGCTGTTTAGGCATTTAGTTACCTGTACATGGGAAAAAGGAACTGAACTCCAGACCTTCACCTCTACAGGCCCCCCAATTACCAAATTGTATTTGCTCCCCCTGAGGTGCTAGGAAGTCAGTCCATGCAAGGGGAAAACCATGGTTGACAAGCATCATCTCAAAAATACAAATAGTCTGGTAGCGTTTCAGTCTCACAGGAACGAGGGATTTGAATCCACTCGTGCAAAAGTTAATTTAGGAAGCCACTAGCAGCCAATTTCCACAGTATGGAGGTGGGCAACATTTTACAATGCATTCAGCCTCTGATGAATTTGTGACTCTTTGAAATCAAGTGGCTTGAGTTCTGAGAGGGAGCAGTGCTGTTTTATGCAGAGAAACTCATGTAAAGACTCTACATGGTATTGGAATATGTGGTTTATATCATATACAAATTAATTTTATTGTAGTAGTTCCTGCAAGTAAAAATACGTATTATTTTTTGGGTAAGTGCACAGTCAATGTTTACTGTCAAGTGTACTTACGTTTCAGTAATGTAATTTTAAACCACGGTGAATTTCAGATTTCTTCAATAAAAAGTAATTTTTTTTTGCTTTTGCCAGATTGTAGCAAAAAGTAGATTTTACTTAAAAAGACGCAAACTAGATTACATTGCTTTTTCACTTGTCTGCTGCAGCACAAAAAGACCAAGCTTAAACCTGACTACTTTCTTCACAGTGATGTGATTTGTCATTCATCATCTCTAATGGGATGTAAATATTGCTGTCACACTTTCTTTTCTGTCCCACTGGGACTGTAAGCATGCATGAGCACTTGAAAAAGATGTCAGAAGATCCAAACTCTAAACCAACATTTTCAAATTTGTTTCAAACATCTGCATCAGAAATAAATGAGAAATTCTTGGTTTTGATCATTCAAGTTCTTCTGACTCTGTCCTCAATTACACTAAAGGGTACAAAGAATTATTCCTTTACATTGATTGCAAATATTTTTATGTTCCTGACATCTGGGTTATTCAAGAATGAGATCCTGTGGATGTTGTAACCATTCTAAGGGATTCACATGAATTCTGCTATTTACACCAATTAAACTGTCAAATCATACACAAAAATCCCCAATTGTTTTATCACCAAAAATTCTTTTTTCACCGATCACATGGATTCCCCAGTTTGTTTTTTTTTTTTTAAAAAGGATGTAGACTGACATTTCTCATGGCCTTGAGGATGATATAAAGAGAGAATAATGAGAGACCAACCACAAGGACCAGTGTGTGGGAATATCTTCAGTCAGTGTGCATTTAGGGGCATATATTCTCACTAGCCACATAATGAGTGTTAACATGGTTAGTAAAAAAATTAACAGCACTATTCATACTTAAACCAGCAGAGCAGAAGACCTCATCACTTACAAGGGAGAAGAATCATCAAATACAGTCCTCAAAATCAATGTCTGAATGTAAACTTATACACTAAATGTTAGGAAAGGACATTTGGACTAAACGCAGTCAAGTTGGCAAATACTTGAGCATATCTATGGAATGAAAATGCGACGTGTGTTTAGATATCCATCTGAATCGTAGTTAAGAGATTTTACAATTTGGGTGTAGTATAATATTCATCATAACAATTTAGCAAATTTAGACAGTTCTTTGAAGCCAAAAGAAAAGACTAATAATTCTGGATTTAAGTTTAAGGTTTGATTCTCTGGCAGATTTAGCTGGTTTCAGTTGAAAGCAATGAAAACTGAAAATTGAGTCCTAAATAGGGAATGACAAACTAGACTTGCAGGAAACATTGACTACACTTGAACCTGGAAATGACATTGGCGTATGAAACATATTTGGTAAGTCTCCTCACTGAAATATCAACTTTGTAAAGGATTACTTATGACAAATTTGTACTGTAGCTGAAACTCCTTTGCAACATAATTCCAGGAAGGATAATTTAGTCAGACACAGCAATTTGTAACATATATGCAATTCTAGAATATTTCATACATCCTGAATTTATGTTATTCTGCCATACACAAAAATTAACTGTTTTAAATGAATAGAAGAGTTTTCAATTTTTCATTGATCCGTATGATGAACAGATGATTTCTTATTGTGTTTCATTTTTCTTTTGCCTTTTTTTTTTTCCTAAGAAAGAAAACTTTTTACTCTACTTTAAAATCTTTCCACAATATAAGAGGGATTTTTGAGAAATTTTGGTCAGGCATTATAAGAATCTAAAAATGAATTCTGTCCATTCGAGAAAGAAAAGCTACAGATATTGGTCGCTTTCCTTCTGTGTTTGGGCATGAAAAAATTAGTATTTATCTAGCCCTCTGGACTCAACTTTTTATCCATTATATCTGGTGTTTTACATCACCATGTCATCTTCATTGATGCTTCACCTTGCTGGCCCAAGAGGGAATTAAGCAGACTGCACCAGGGATGAGATGCAAAAGGAAGAAATCTGTCCCAGATGAAGCTAATGGCAATATTCCTGCTACCTTCTAGTGAAAGCCAAGTTTTATTGGCAGTATTTTGCCAAGCACTCCCCAAATTGTTAAGTACAATTCATCTGGTTTGAGTTGGTCTAAACCAACACACAGGTTCGTCTAAACTCCCACAGTTTCTGAGCAAAACAAAGAGGAGCTATTATCTCAAGGCATAATATTTGATCATAAATCCTTACAGGCCTCAATCCTCCTCTGATTTATGTAAATTTATTTCAGATATAAGCCATGAGAGTGCTGCTTGATCCAAAATATTAGTTATGCTGTGAAACAAAGCAAAAAGCAAAACAAAGAGAAAAGGTTCAACTGCTTGACACATGAGCTGATTGAACTAATAATGCATTTTGTCACCTAGACAAGCGCAAAGATTCAAAAGAGAGGTATGTTTGCAAATTGGAGCAAATCTTTACCAAGTGCACCAGGAGTTCCAGTGGGAAAGCATCCTAATTCTTTTTCCACCAATAAAAAACAGTAACTGGGAGAGCTGACTAGAGAGTTCAGCAAGGATTTTTATAATGGACACTTTTGCTCTTTTGTTTAGAGTCTGGTAACTGTGAGCTGCGCTTATATCTCAAGCTTCTGAACACAAAATTGTTGGCAAGGAACAGCCTTTATCTGCCTTTGAAAAATTGCTGGTAATATTAGTGGTCTTTCCTGATTTCAAGTCACAGGAAGAGTAGCGCTTTTTTTTTAATTTTAAGTCAACATTGTTACCTAAAATGTGCCACAAGTTATCTCAAGTACCCTACACTCATTGCAGAAACAACTCACAAGTCTTGGCAGTAATGTTCATAGAGATTTACCTCCCTATAATCCAGCATGGAAATGGCTTTCAATAGCTTTGATTTGTACATATCTGATTGTTTTATGTAACATTTGGCAAACCTAATTTAAAACCACAGATTTCTTATAAGCCCCATGTTTTTCAGGTATCACTGAGTAAGCGAACCATATCTGAATCCAAGCCTCGTTGTTTCTTTAATATCATATTCTGGGGCCTGAAAGAATATTATTGTAAAAATTGGACCTGTAATTTTATTTGTCCTAAACATTAATGCTGCAATACTTCTAGCACATCTCATAGAGTCTGCACCTATGAGTTACACTTGTCTTTTCTTCTATGTGGCTCCCTGGTCGCACCATACCACAGATTCTTGCTTATGCTGTTTAAATGTTGTTTTTTATTTTTCTTGTATTTAAGCCTTGTTAACTTCTGGGCCAAGTGAATGCCTGGGGATACTGATATCCACCTTCCTCATCTCTCAGCCTTATTACAGTCTCAGTGAGCAAAGCTGTTTGGATAATCTCTCTTCAGAACATCCATGATTGAAAAAGAAAAATAAGAAATTCCCTCAGTAATTCAAGTTCAGAGAGGAACTTTACATATATCTTTGCACATATTCTATAATTTTATGTTAATTGTGAAATAGAAATGTATCTAACAGAAAGTACTAAGTCTTCATTCATATAATTCTTTCTGAGGACAAAGGCAGGCACCATACAGTCTCAAAATAGCTATATTTATATAGATTACTATCTATATAGCTAGTTTTTTTTCCCTTCAGCTTTTGCAAAGCTGAAGCCTATTGGAGGCAGTTTTTTATTGATAGCCAATTCTAAATGACTGTTCCTCCCAAGACTTCACAACCTATTTTCATATTGCTTTCACACTTTCTGAATCATTAAAATACAAACTCAGACCCCAATATAGAATCATTAGCTCTCCAAAGAAAACATGTGAAAAGCCTTAAAATCTGAATGTATGAAAAATTCTATTCATAAGGCCACTGACAAGATTCATCTTCAGTTCCCAAATGCTTTCTTGAATCCAGAAATTTTGATTTGAGAAAGTTCTGTTAGTACAACACAAAGTTTCTCCAGAATGAAATATTTTGAGATTAAAACTATGAAATATCTTATTTATGGAGACTATAGAACAAAATACACACTTTTGTTTATTCAGTGTTCAAAATTTATAGGAAAATAGGAAACAGTAGCAGACATGCACCTTCTGTGACCTGCTGGGAGGTTTCAGACCTGACCTGAGCAATGCGTGATCACAGTGGCTGTCTCTGGCTTATTCACAGCATCCTCAGAGGATTCCTGCCCACACTCCTCCCCATAGCACAGTTGCAAACTTTTCCAACACACAGAGCGCAATTAGTGGTCTGCTCTGGGTGAAGCCCATAGCTTGGGTCCTTGCCCTTGCTTACTTTCCCCTAATGACAACAAGAATAATAATTAAAAAAAAACTCATCTTGAACATTCCAAAACCATAAGTCAGTCATCAATTATGAAATGTGAAACTTCTTTTAAAAACAAAACAAAAGACTTTGTTTCTACCAGCCATGAAAAACACATAATAAAAAAGCAGCACACAGAAAGCAGTTATTCTCTCAGGACCCATTTAAGTGCAAGCACTTGTGTTTGTGTGTGTGTGTGTTTACCAACAGCGAGAATCAACTTTCAAGCATGAACTTCAGAACAACAGTTTTGTCTGTTGTATTTTGAAGATGCACAAAAACTTCTAGTCATATTTTATAATCTGTATTACTAACATCAATAATAAATTTTTAAGAACAAGCAGAACTACCTGAATCTATCTTAATGTGATACTTATTTTGCAATTCAGTGAGAAGGAAAAACTAGACTGCAGCAATAGTAAATTCTTTTTATAACCCCAACTATCTTCCAGTGATTCATATAATTTTCCTATAGATACTTCACTGTAGTAGCTAGTAGTATATTTCAACATATAAATCTTGATTTCCACCAGGCATTAAGGCTCCTTTCCAAGCAGCTGATGCTTCATTGTATTCCAGAAGCAGTGCTGCCTCAGAGCTGTTGCTGAATTAACCTGTCCTCTGTAGAAGCTGCTCCATGATCCCAGATGAAGCACAGTTCCTTGGGAGATGGCATTCCAAATCTGACATAATAAGTTTGTGGAAGAGAGAGAAAGGTCTCGTGTAGTAGCAAAGAGCTTTAACAAAAGGATTTTGAGTCTGACCAAACGAGTTACGACCAGTATGCCCCTTCTAACGGCCACAAAGTACAAACCAGATCAGTTTCCTAAAGCATCACTGGTAATGGAGGTACCAGCTCCCAAACATCTGCATGCTCATGAAGGAGCATCGTGGTGTGTGGTGAGCATTTCCACAACACTTTTGTTATGGTACATTTATCACAGGATAGAAATCTCAACAAGTTCAATGGAGTGTTGAAGGCATCTCTCTGTTATGCTGACATGATGATTAATGCCTGCTCTGGTCACAGTAGATTCACATTTAATTTACACCTGTGTAAATAACTGAAGATGTGTCCAGTAGGACATGATCCTGCTGGAGCATAACCCCTTTGGCACTTTTCTACTGATGTTGGTGGGAGCATGCAGTATTCAAGTCCTGACTGTTTTAATAATAATATCTCTAAGCCTCTGGAAAGTTTGTTTAAAAAGAGAAAAAAAAAAGTTTCCTATCATTTATTGCAACTTTGATATTAACTTAAGCACCCACACCAAGGTTACAGATGTATTTCAGCATGGAGAACAAGAAAATTCCAACATCCTTGTTATTTTATTCAGCCTACTACAGACAAATAGTCTACAGGAGATGATTGTCATCTCACTCTGGTTTTAAACAAAATCAAGAGCTCAAACTTCAATAGCATACCTCCTGGTTTACATAATCTCCAAGGTATCCAGTAACCTGTTTCTGACCACCTCCAGTCTCTTTGGGCAATACATGATGGGCTCTCAGACCTGACTGGTCCTAGCTGAACTCATATTTATCATCCACCTTCAACCTACTGACAGCAACAATGGTAAAATATATCTATATTAGTAAAACCTCTATGTGCCCCTGTCTTTTAAATATTTGCCTCTGTGTTCTTCTTCTTCTTGCTTTTGTGATGCTTCTTCCCTGGCTGTCACCTGTGAGATCAATGCATTAATTTAAGAAATCTTCCTTTTACTGCCCAGATAACACAGATACCAGAAAATTGTTATATTCTACAACTCTTATTACAGGTTTTATATGGTGGATCCATTTCTGCCACAGAAAAGACTCAGAAGACTTTTCCTGATGTATAACCTTTCCACTAAGAAGAGGAATGTAATTAAAGTGTACTTTCCAGAAGTCTCTGCTTTATTCAGAGATGAAGCCAGACCTCATTCCTCACATTCTTTTAGTTTTACAGTAATTGTGAATAAAATGGGCTGCAAATATCTTTACAATTGTTTTATATTACTGGCATAGATAATTATCTGATTGTGCCAGCAAATGCAGGCTTAGCCTTCAACCAGTGATCGCAGCAAAATGCACTGAATGTCTTGAAATGTGAGTGGGCAAGTATAAACTTTCTTTTTCTGTTTCAATAATCATGATCATATCCATACACTCATCAATATTTTAATCATTAATAAAAGCTATCTTTGTAGACTTTCTTTTGAAATTTCTTTAGTATCCTCTTTCTAAAGAGAGAGAACTTAATCTCTTATGCTGTCTTGACACATTCTGGTTCTCATGAGTAAGCGTAGCAGCAGGAAATAAAACAGCCTAAAAAATTTCAGTGATCGAACCAAACCTCAGGAGAGAAATCCTTCTATGTAAGGACATATGGATTTTCCCTCAAGTGGATATGATACTGGAGTGCACTTCATGCTATATTAAATTCTTATTCTTTGCCCTGTCATGTTAAAAAAAAAAAAAAAGAAAGAATGTCATTGTACTAAAAATAGTCACTTAGGTGGAAAAAAGGGTGCAAAAATTTCCAGCCTATGATTTGTTTGTGAGAGTCAAAGAACAGCGCTGGGTAATGAATTATTCTGTGTGAATCATCAGAGTAGAGAAAAGAGATGGGACTCACTGCAAGGCAGGGCTGTCTAATTAACACCTCTCACCTTTAACAGTCACCATCTGGAGACTTGACATCCCCAAACTCCTTTGCACACAATCCTCTCCCATGGCTCCCTGTAACAGACATAAGGCACACCTTTCCCTGCCACCACAGGTAAAGTGCAGATTTTCTGTGTCATTTAGTCATTGCTTCCTCCCCAAGGTGTTTGTTTCATATGTTTTAAAGAGTTCCTGCTGCACACATGGCAGTTTAAAATTAAGCCATTTTGCTCTCAAGCATGGAAAATACCCCTCAGTTTTCAAAGCCCTGAGCTACGGAACAGCAAAGACAGGTTCTAGAGGGGAAGAGAGAGAGGCTTTATATGTGCAGCATCTTTTCCAGTTTAAGAAAACCTTACAGGATCTCTTTCCATGTCTATATTTAACATAGAAATTTTCATATACTTGCCGTAATACTACTAATCTTAAATAAAAGATGTGGCATATTTTAAGAACATTTAATTAAACCTAATAGTTGAGAGGGGTTTTTTTTTGGTTTTGTGAACTCAAAGCAAGAAATGTAGAGAGGAACAAAAAGACATAGACCATAGTTAAAGAAAAGCAGAAATCACATTGTTATCTCCCTCTATATATATGTAACCTGACACATGATCAGAGCAGGGATAATTGGTGCCATTTGACTTCTGTGCTGGACAGCTTGGAAAATTTAATCATACCTTTAACCATACCTTACCTACACAATGATAAGTGGGTGTATATGCAAACACACTTAGTAATAATGGTTTTAAAGATCTTTATACTGCTAAAATGTAGAGTATTGGTATAAAATATTTCTATGTTTCATGAATTGCAAGAAATACCATAAGTATGTTATTCAACAGTGTGTTGTAGGGGAATTTTAAAAGGTAATATATCTTAATTAAACTATGGTTGTGAAAGTAAATCATGATTGTTCTTGAAATACAATATCTTTGCATAAACCCATTAGAGCACATAGCCAAGGTAAAATCTGAGCATCAAGGAGTAATGAATAAGCTCTGGTATCATAACTAACCTCCAGACAGCACAATCATCCAAACAGGTGATTTCTGGCCCATTCCTGTCTGCAGTCAGTTTAAACAGGATGAGCTTACATTGGAAAACCACCAGAGATTGCACAATCCAGACTGTCCTGCTTATTACAAAGTTTCATGATGTGCTATGGCTGCAGACTGGCAAAGATCTATCTGCTTCACATTGCTCCAGTCACATTGGTGAAATTATGGCAAGGATGAATTTAGGCTAATATATCTCATGCAAGAGAAAGTCTAAAGCAATAGAAAAAATGACAAATGTCCATTTTAGGGAGAGTATTGTTTTACTTGTTAACTTAGCTCTGTTAGAGCAATATCATTGACATAATATAGAGTTCAACAGTCTTGTAAGGACTTCTAATTCCTAATCATTGCTCTCAGAAACTGTGTAAAATATATCAATTTCATCCCACATGAGGAATCATTACCCTTTGACTCTGAATTTGCAGAACAGAATTTAAGTGCTGCAGTCTGTTTCCCACATGATAGAAGACTAAATATTTCCACGAAGACTGCCTAGTCCAAGTGATATTTTTGTTATAAAACTTTAAAAATATCGGGAACTTTTAATGTTCCATTGTGCTGAAAGCATCCTTTCTGGATATGCTGAGGCATCTCAGAACCTTTCATAGTCTTCCAATCACAAAATACAGAATAGTCAGTCTTCCTGTGCATGTCTAAAAATATTATTCACAGTTGTCTTTGGACATACAGTTTAGGGCTGCTATAGAAAGAGCTGGATGTAGCTGCCTGTGGCTATGATGTGAGAGGGAGGCTTTGCAGTAACACTGCAACTCTAATCAGGAGACAGGAGCAACAATTGTAGTATACCCTTCTATCTCTCATCCCATCATTCCTGTGCTCAGCCACAGAAACATTTATCACAAGAATTTCTCCCCTTTTCTTTGTTCTTCTGTTACTTTCCCCTAGAAGTATATAGGATAAATGAAAGGTGATCTAGTTAAAACATCTTTAGTCCTCAAAACCCCAGCAATAGCTAGTGTATCCCCATCTGATGTCCTGAGAACCAGGCCTCAGCTCCGATGCTCAGGTTGTATTGTGAAGTACAATCTGCAACAGCAAATTCTTTGTGATATCACCACCCTAGGCTTTTGGGCCCCAGATGTCCTCAGAAATATTTAGGAGAAGTAAAAATAACTGAACATAACACATCAGGTCTAATAGTAAGCTAATCTATTACTAGATCTCTGCTAATTTTTGAAGCTTGCACGTGATCAATACCAAAACATTGGAGGATGTTCTATATACCATCTGGAAGATCCCTATAACAGAAATCGTGTGACACTTTATACCTCTCTATAAAACAATGCATTAGTAATCTTCACTAGTATCCACCAAACCATCAGATTCTGAGGTCACATAGAACAGCCAAGTATGATCACAACAAGGCTAGCAATTTATGCAATTTGTTACCTTGGACTGTGTGTCTTTTTGCTGAGTTTTACTCAGAAATACTAAAGGAGAGAAACTGTATAATGAACCAGTGATGTACACATACAGGTACCACAAGCAACACCATCATACTAATGTAAGAATAAATTTATTCAGATTTCAGACAGGTAGCTGAGAGCAGGGACAAATCTCTTAGAGGGTTATGCATTCCAGAGCTGCTACATGTCAGTCATCACTTCTCAGAAACCCTTGATCTTAGTCTGACTTTCATGGGAGTTTAAAGTCCTTTCTTGGCTACAATTTTACACGAATCATTAGTTACTTATAGACTTCATCTCTATTGTCAGTGGAGAGCTGATCTTCATTATCAGTAAAAAAAAAAAAATCAGGAAAACTATCCCAACAACAGCAAGACAGAGGTCTGTCTAGTTCAAATAATTTGCTATTAAGACAAAGAGAACAATTTCAATGTACGAGTTAGGGTACCTTACCAAGTGTCATCCAGTCCTACTGAGATTCATGCAATAGTGGGAACAAACTTGATAGCTAAACTGGAAAATCCACCTGCAACATCAAAAGATGTAACTATTACATAATTCACAACAATGGATTAAAGCCCCTCACACATACCCACATCTGCCCCGAAAGCATCTTTTCATCATATACACATCATTAGAAAAAAAAAAATGTGGAGGCTATTTGATATTAGTTATGGCTGGCCAACCAGTTAGGTTTCTACCACTTCAAATTGCTTTCCTGTTTTGGTTCTATGGAAGTGACTGTGAAAAAACATGTTGAGGCAGATGTGGGTACTTTCCAAGCAGCTCTGCTCTACTGATACATTTACATCCTGAACTTCAGAGAGAGAAAAAGAGCATCTGAAAAGAAAAAGGTTAACCAGTATTAGCTTTTTTTTTTTTTCTCTACTTCTTTTTTAGATAGCTCTGGAAATCCAATGCAAACGCAAAGGAAGCAGGCCCTCTTTCTCAGCCTGCCCAGCAGTAGCCTCTTTGGGGAACGTGCCAGAAAGATGCTGCCACCTGCAATGTGACTACTTCCAGATTCTACTGTTACCTTCTGCCTCCCACAGCCTGATTCCTTTTAAATATCTAATGAAGCAATTCACACGATTGGTTAAGCTCCCTTTTCCATTATGAGAATCCATGAAATGTAAAGTGACCTGAAACTTGCCTAACAAAAAAAAATCTATCAGTGAATAATGGTACTTGTACTGGAAAGGAAGCAATTAGTCAATTCCAGCATGTAAATTTATTTATAATGGTGGGTTATAAAAACAAAACTATCTGTTAGGCTTTGCTTTCTGACTTTCTGCTGGAATTTGCTTTCAGAATTAACTGTGCATTTTAAAACATTGCCAGCTGTGGTAATGAAAATGGCAGATGAGCAATGACTGAAAATGGTGTCACAGTTAACATTCTTTCTGAAGAAAGCATGTGGGTGAAGTTATAGTTTATCCAGCACTTGGTATCTGAGCCTTCCATGCAGGACTCCCTCCTCTCTCATCACTTCCAGCCTCCCTCAAACACAGCATGTTTTGAAAAGCAGGGACTGAGACAAAGCAGAGGCTTGGCTCCTTGCCTAAGAGCCTGGGACAACAGGAGGCAGGAGGGAGGGGACCCTGGAGTGTGTGAGACAGTCTGTGAAGGGCTTTGAAGCCCAGGAAAGATGTAATTTTTCCACAGTAAGTTGTAACTTTGTAGTGAAAGTATTTGTTGGTTTTGCATAAATGCAGACTAGAGACAATATTCAAATCCACTGTGTCAAATTTGTATTGTTTTTGTGAGTGACTTTCAGAAACCATTACTATCAAGTAAGCCAAAGATATGCAGTGTCTGTCCAACTGGCTTTCCATAGCTAGGATGTTGTATGCTTTTTGCTGTTTTTATAAATGTACTAATTTCTTTCTGCTGCCTTTTGGATTTTAATTGCAGATGAAATTATTTCCAGACATTGTCTCATAACCCTAATTATGTGGTAACATCACAATTAAGTTTATCTGTGACCTTCTTCCTTCTGTCAGAAGCAAACTGTGTGGAGCTCAGATTTCCCAGTATTCAACCTCAGCACAGAAGCTCTTTGCCAGATCCACATATGAGACAATGAAAGATAATCCGTTCCAAAGCACCCAGCTAAGACTGTGGAAGAACTACAAGATGCAATACAATATAAATGCACGTTTGATTTAAAGGCAACAATGTAGACTAAATACAATTCTAACCACTCTTCCAATTGATTTTATGCTGTTGTAACATCTCTCAAAGGATATCTCTCAATCTGTAAACGCCTTTAAAATATAGAACGCATACTTGTAAAAGCAATGATTTTTAAAAGTGTAACATGACTTGAGTTTAATCTTTCCTGCTGAATCCGCGGCCAGAGAAAACGGAGTATAACATGACTGACTGCATCCTCTGTGGCTTGAGCTCAGAGAGAAAGCTGATATGGAATATTTTGGTCGGGAGAAAAAGAGGGGGAAAAAAGACTTTTTACAGACAAAGTACAGTTCTGTTATCAGGACTATTAAAGCCATTTACTGTAAAATAACAGCCTTCCAGATACTCTCAACATCCTGAACTCATTCTGCTGTTCTGTGGTAATTAGATGGGTTTCGAATTCTGTAAAATATAAGCCTGCTTATGGAAAAATGTTCTGCTAATAAAGATGTCTTGGAGTATTTGGTAAAAGCTTTCATCTCCATTCCTTTTAACATCTGCCACATACAGGAGGAAATGCAGCATTGCAAAATACTTCTGTACCTCTAAGTTGCTAGAGCTTAAACAAAAACAATGAAGAACAGAAAATCTATGAGAAGCAAGGAAGGCTGGAGTGGCTGCCAAGAACAGCAGGAAAATGAGAGTTCTGTATGAATTCTGGGAGCTGGAATGTGCCTGATTTTCCTAGTCCTTTGAGGCAATGAAGCATTGGTCAATGGCTACTGACTACAGCTCTACTTTATTTACTCTGTCATTCATTTCACTTCTCTGAATCTATTTGTGAGTGTAGTTTGCTGCTTTTCATAAAGCAGTAAGGAGACAAGACCTCCCCTCCACAGCTCCCCTGCTCCTCAGTGCTTACCAGTTAGCCATGCTCTTAGCATGGAGTACGTGACATGACAGCTCCTTGGTGCAGGGCAATGCTTCAGAGTTGCTTTCCCAGGTCACTGACTCCTATGTAAGGGTTTCAATCAGCAGCTCAGAACTATCATACAACCTCAGGGTATAGAAAGGTTAGTTTTCCTCCTTGGATTTCACAATGACTTTCTATAATTAACATTTTGAGATTGTTTTTAAACAAATAAACATACATCAGACCCTAAAACTCAAACTGAGAATTTGGGCACTGATATCAAGACCCTGAGGGCACTTCTCTTGTGGCCAAGAAGGCCAACGGCATCCTGGGATGCATCCAGAAGAGTGTGGCCAGCAAGTCGAGGGAGGTTCTCCTTCCCCTCTACTCTGCACTGATGAGGCCTCATCTGGAGTCCTGTGTCCGGTCCTGTGTCCAGCTCAAGAGGGACAGGGAACTTCTGGAGACAGTCCAGCACAGGGCCATCAAGATGATCAGGGGACTGGAGCATCTTTGTTAGGAAGAAAGGCTGTGGGAACTGGAGCTGTTTAGCCTGGAGAAGAGAAAAGTGAGCAGATATCTCATTAATATTATAAGCATATAAACAGTGGACATCAGGAGGTTGGGACATCCCTTTTTTCAATGATATCTAGCAACAGGACAAGGGGTAAGGGGATGAAGCTGGAACACAAAAAGTTCCATTTAAATATAAGAAAAAATTATTTGACTGTGAGAGTAAGGGAGCCTTGGCACAGGCTGCCCAAAGGAGTTGTGGAGTCTCCTTCCTTGGACGTCTTCAAGATTTGCTTGGATGCATTCCTGCGTGACCTGACCTAGGTGGACCTGCTTGAGCAGAGAGGTTGGACTAGATGATCTCTAAAGGTCCCTTCCAACCCTACAATTCTATGATTTTGTGACTCCTTGCATGTACCCTGACTGTGTCTCCAGCCCTGTCTCCTTTTGTTCCTGACTGGGTTCCTCGGGTGACATAGGAACTAGTTCATTAGGGGCTAACATGGACCCTGCTAGAGCAGCACCCCACTCTGACTGCAGTTCCTGGACACTGTGGGACTGCATCCATAGAAGGGGTCACACTTGGCTCCTAGCTCCTCGAAATACCATCACATCACACAAGCTGCAAGGGGAAAAAAAGACAGAAAAGCCCTGGAGGTATTTCGGTGTATACAGATGCATCATTGAAATAGTCCATCAATGAAGAAGATTTAAGAACTAGAATACGTCTTTTGAGAAAGGCAAGACTTATTTACAAGATTTACAAGCAGAAGCTTTATTAGAGGGATTTTAATGGCACAATACAGATGTATGGACATATAAGAATTGTAATGGTACAATATGGATGTACATCTATTTATGTACATACAACAGTTATTCTCCTTTCTCTAGAGATAAGCAAAGCTCTAAGCTTCAAGGAAGCATGAAGTTCTCTAAACTCAGTTAAGGGAAGAATCTTTTCTCTGATAATTACCTAACGTTTTCTGCAGCCCACAGTGTTAACCTGCCAGAGTTGACTGGCAGCCATTCTCTCCTAACCAAGCCTGGGTGTAATTGTCAGGCAAAGTGAATTATTTACCTGCATCTCTAGAGCCCAATGAAACACAAACTCAGTGCTCACAGCAGACTACAGAGTGTAGACAGTTCAAAACAGATCACCTCATCAAATCCCCTCTCCACACACAGCCATTGATTAATAAGGCAGCTCAAGGAAGGTAACTGTCACACATCCAAGTGCTGCTGGAAGCTTTGAGTCCAGTTAAACTACATATTTTATGACTGAAAAACTCTGTGGAATGGACATGCCAATGGAAGTATCTATACCATATTCCAGGGCTCAAAAAGAATTGCTCACTGTGACCATTTCTTTCAAGACTGAGCAGATAATAGTGGCATTATAGCAATTCCTGCTACTCCAGAACATTTCTCAATAAGTCAAAGAAAAATATATGCATAAGCAAAGATAAAGCAATCAAACAACATTTTTAACATCCTGTATCAGACATATCTATGGTGGATGTTCTGCATTTAGTAAATTTGGATCACAGTCTCAGGTCTCCTGTTTTACAAAGAGTTTGCATCCAAAGTAGATTCAGTCCACATTAATGATAACTGACATTAACATTGCAGGGGCTGCAATGTTTTTTCCTACTGTTGATAAAGACAAATCCTGCTTGCATCTGAACATCAGAGTTGTTTCGAAAATGGTTTGGAAAAACACTCTAGTGTTTTGTTTTGGAAACACTATGGAAATACTGCTTCTCATTTAAAAAATGGAGCCAAATTCTGCAAACCACCTGTTTTGGTTCATTTTCTGGGTATTAACATGAACATGAAGTCCTTGTTTGCTACAATTTCAGGAAGTCATCAGCTAGATTTTCAAGGCTGAAGACTTGACATGCCTATCACTCTGTGTCTTCCTTGCTCTTATATCTTTCCTTAAGTATTAGTGACCATTTGCGTCAAATATGCAGTACAGGGTTAGATGGACCTTGTCATGGTATATCTGTTCTAGTGTGCGAGTAATTTAACAGAAGCGAATTTCTGAAATAGATTTGCTATTCTTTCAGAAACAGGTGGGTTTAAATGTAATTTCTTTGGAAAGATGACTTTTTTTTTTCCCTCCTCTTTTATTCAGATTACTTACCTTGATGTTCTTACTAAAGGAAGTATTTTAAACATTTCAGTATGGATTCTTGTACTGCTTTGAATTGAGACTACCAAAGAACTTAGTTTAGGCTATTTAATTAATATATTAAAACCAGTAATCTTAGTAATCAGATGTCTGAGATGAGATGAAATATTCCAGAAAAGAACATCATAGAGAGGTTTATCAACTGCATTATCAAAAAAAAAAAAAAAAAAGCAAGGAGAGTAGGGTGAGGGCAGTGAAACTGAGCCATACCCTAGTATGGTATCAAATATACCAATATTGGCAATAATTTCACAGTACATGCCATTGTGGGGGAAATGGTAATGGTGGAACTATTTGAGGAATGGTTCCTGTTGATTTAAACAGAGAGGCTTTGCTAGACTGGTGGCAAAAGCAAGAATAGTTCACACTTATGTTTGCTCATTAACAGGAATTCAGCAGATGCACAGTTTGGACTGAAGTTTCAACACGTACATGCAGATGGATGGTATATTCAGATAGAGGAAATTCAAGCACAAGAAACAGTAGGAGTGCTAGTGACATAGTGAGACAGCTTCCATCAATGCTTTTTAAATTTTTGTTGCCAAGATGCACTCTTTCCAATTTAACTGTTGCTCATATGGATAATTTCCTCTTTGAAAAGCAAAATCTCTTCAAAGCAAAGAGTAGCAGCAAACTTCAGGTAACATACAGTAGACCTGCGACAAGAGCATCAATAGATCAATGTCATGTATGAGCGACTGCTGGGACACAAGTGACGATGCTACATGGTTTTACATATAGAGTCTCTCAGTGAAAGAAAACTGCTTGTGTTTAAATGAAATACTCACTTCCACATCTATGATATTTGCAAGAGATGAGCAGTGATCAGAGCACCTTCTGCCTTCATGGGAACTGTGCAATTTATCCACTTTTCTTTAATGCTCTGATGATACCAAAAAATTAAAGGAAAAGATATGTTAATTTGATTTTTTTTTTGTCAGATGGGTTTGCGACATTCACAGATCTTTTTATTTCACAAAAAGTTGTCTCTTTTTCTCTTGCTCTTTTATCTGCTACATCATAGTACTGGAATGAGGCATCTAACAACCTTTTATTTGTTCTATCCCATACTTCAGCTTTCTATTCTCACATGACTTTAATTCACCCATCAGTACAAAATGTTTGATTAAAATAGACATGAGTGGGTGTGTGCCTTAATTGCACTTAAACCAGCAATCTAAAATGGGGTTAAACAAAATTACATCCTTATGATTAATTGCAGTACTTTTTTGTTTGATGTGAGTTACATGTTAATGATTGTTTTTAATGTATTCCTAATGCCTCTTCTTTATTTATCTGTCCACATAGGCATTTGATTAACTGCTATGAGTGAGTCTTTAAATAAACATACTTTACAAAAACAGAGGGGTAGGATTACAATAGGTCTCTTGAAGTGACAAATTCTGGCAGTGGCAGTTCAGCAAAAGCAGTAAATTGAGTATGTCAGCCTTTAATTGTTCTGCATGCTCATATAACTGATATTGGCACAAAAGCTCCATTCCGCAGATATTATGAGTATAAATGATAGAAGGAGGAGGCTCAGCCTGTACTGTATATGAAAATGTTCAAGCTATTAACTAGATCTTCTAACGCCTCCTTCCATTCCCTGCCACTTTAAACTTCTCTCTCATCTGATTGATGCTTAAATTTGGTTAAAAGGGGAATATTTTGTATGTGTGTGAGAGTACAGCAAAGGTATTGTAGACTATTCAATGGCAGATGATGGCCATTTTTTGGTTTTGTCACTTTCCATCAATGTGAGTGGTATCTGCAGGTCTGGTACAAGCTACCAGGGACCAACTATCACCAACCTTCAATTACTCACATACACACAAACAAACCACATCACTGTAAATATTTCACCTTTAAGAATAAAAAAAATATCTGAACAATGTATAGACAAATTATGTGAACCCAAGTTGACATATTTTTCAGTCCATTATATACACTCTGTTGGTGATCTCTGAGATACTTCTAAAAAGGCTACAAAATTTAATAAGGGAAGCAAGTTCTTTGTCCATAAGCCTACACCATTTGCATGGAATCCACACATCTGCTTGAAGGCTTTAGGAAAAAAATGTTTTATAAACAGTGATTTTAATAACACCACCACTTGGGGTTGCTTTTCTTTGTAAAAAGAGAGATCCATCAGACAAGCAAGATATAAGAAAAAAAAATGGCTATCAAAATAAAAGCTTATTGATTTTTATACAGTTTATCTTCTTAAACATAGAAAACTTAAAGCTAGTTTCTTGAAGCCACAAATTTCTGGTCCCAACAAACTAGCCACAGAAACCATATACACAAGATTATGTGCTGAACAAAGGGTTTTAATGTCACTCCATTTTTCAAGGAAGATGCTTTTCTTTCCTATCAATGTTACAAAATGCAAGTGCAGTTCCTTCCTGAAAGTCAGTTTTGACTTTTTTACTTCTTTCTAGTGAAATTTCATGGGAGACCCCCCTGCATTTCTGTGTCTCCCCTCCCCGAAAGGTAAAACACTGGCTCAAACACTGGTTGCCAGCAAACTCCTATTTGCTTTTGGAAGATAGTAAAATATGGTACAAATTCCCCTCTGAGGTGCATAGTATGCAGCTGCGATGCTGTTCTCAGCTGCTACTACATCTAAGAGGAAATTAGATTTAAGCCAAACTCTTCAATGTCAAAGAGTGACCACAACTACATCTCAGTGGTACAGGAGGTTTGGTTCCTAACTTATGTACTAGCCCTGCTGAGATTCAGAGATGTAGTGTGATACAGTAACAAATGTGTACTTTACAGTTAACCCTATAAGAAGAGCAAAAGGTGAGGGAGACATATATTTTTGTCTTTATAGCCATGAAAGTGGTACTCAGTGAGCAAACGAGATGGGCAGAAAATATGTTGCTTGCAGAGCCATTGCCTATAAATTTCCTCCTTTCATATATTAATTGGGTTTTTTCCTACAGCTTGTTTTTAGATTCATTTCAGCTTCTGGGTGCTATCCCAACAACCTTTCCTGAAATTAAAAAAAGCTTCCAAGAGAATTGCATAACACTCTGTCATGGTTTGACATGACAACCTTTTCGGGGAAGGGACTGTAAAGACAGCTCCTGTAAGTAGTTGCTTGAAACATTCCCCAGCTCTGAGCCAGACCCACTTCTGGGGCTGAGCCAATTAGACACCTCCACAATCACTTTTTAAGAAGAAGCCGGAAGAGGAGGCTTCTTTCTCCTTCTTCTTCCTTTTTCTTCCTTCTTCTGTCCCTTCTTCTCCAGCTGGTGGTGGTGCAAGGAGCAGGAACAGTGAGNTCTAAATCGAGTACTGGAGTTTGTTTTGCCCAGAACTGTAATTGTCAGTGAGCCCTCCCTGCCCTTGTCTTAATCCATAACAACCTCGCTTATCTTTTTACTCCCATTTCGCTGGGGCCTCTGCCATCCTAACAAAGGTGGAGGTGAACAAGAGCACCAAGCAAGAGACTGTTGTGGTGCTGCTGTGCTAGCTGGGCCAAACCATGACACACTCTCTGAGAGGTACCCTGGGCTGGCCTGGATAGTGCAAGTATTTTGCTATGCGTAAGGTACTAGGGCTTTAACCTGCACCTCATAGGTGTACAGCCAGATGTACACTGAGCTATTGAAGAGAAATAAGCAAGTTAGTAGAAAACTCACACTAGCCTTGTTAACTTGGGATATGGTCAGGCCTTTTCTTTGCTCTGCCTTCTACAGGCTTCATAACAAGCTTCTAGATGGGAGGGAAAGGCTTTGCTGCATTAAGAGCAGCAATAAGAGTCAGGAGCTATTCCCAAGAGAGAACCTGTGGCTTCTGCATGGTGAAGGGTTGCACTGAGAAAATGCTTAATGAAGAACTTCAAGCTGTTCATCATCATTTGGGTGGATGTTTTTCTGAACAGTAGAAGGGGAACAAATATTTTGAAATGCGGGGAAGATGGAAGATAGAATTGGTTTGACACGGCTTAAGATAGATAGGGCAGAGGATTAAATACAGTAGAAAGGGAAAGACCAAGAAGACCAACTGATGAGATAGAAAATCTCAGCAAGTATTTGAGTAGGAAAAATGGGCAGTGAACAACACTACTAATCATAAAAAAATGGAGATTGTGAGATAAAGGAAACATGGTAAGACTAGAGAGAGACAGCACACTTTTCCATTTCCTTTGCCTAGACATACATGTTCTGCATTAGAAACAGGAGAATCTCATCTCATTCAAATCCCACTAAAATCCTGACTATTTGGCTTATACATACTACTACTACCACCAAACCAACCAAAAAAAAACAAAACCCAAAAAGAACATCCCAAAACAAAACAAAAAAAAACCCACCTCAGTCTTAATTTTCTGCTGAATCTCTGGTAATGGAGGAGCACAACTTTGTAGTATGTCTGATAAAGCTAAATCAAAAGAGCAGCTTGCTTCTTTTAAGAGATTAATATGAGTGAGTCTGAATCCTGTTTGGGCACAGTTCAATTCAATATCGTACAGCAATATCACAACATTTCTGCTGTCATCTGCCCTTCTGAGAAACATCGTTGCCTTTCAGAGTCTTTATATTTATTTTAAAATAAATACAAATGCTTGATCATAATTGAGCATATCATGGTGTGTACGTCTTGTTCAGTGATTTTTTTACTTTTCAAGTCAGAAATATATTTACCACTCCTTACTTTGCAAGAAAATTACTTTAGTAGCAATTTGCCAATACAGTCCTCATCTCTTGGGACCTCAATGTTGCAGCTATTTGCTCGATTCCTCCCCTTGCCAGCATTTTAAGCCATAACCTTCTGTTCATTATTAGATTATGATAAAAAAAATCATAAGCTAAAATTAATCTTTGCAAGGCAGAAGAAATAGCTGCAAGACTCCATTTGTTATCAGTCATAATTTTATTCCCTCCTAGTCTGATAATTCTTCCATTTGTTCCAGTAGTTCACTTATCAGTTCCCTGAGGGTACCTCAGACTCCTCACTTCTTATCTCTTTACCACAAATGTGACATTACTTACAGAACAAACTTGAACAATGATCTCAGCCACTGTGTTTTCCTCTCCCTTTCTTTGTTAACACACAGTACTGACTCAGCCCACTCTTTTGCACTTGATATTCACTGAAATAAACAGTTAACAAATACAATCTGTTTTCTATGGACTTTTTATATAACCATAAGTATCACTTGTTAGGTCATAATGAATTTGAAACTATTTAACTATATAACATAAGCTAATTTAAATATTTTTTATGGTGAAAATAGCATTTTATCAGCAAACTTAAGCGCAAAGGCTGACAGCTGGGCTGACAGCAGTGTAACCTCCTGTCCTATGGGATTATTGGCAGGGCTGCTGATGAAATTCAACACAGAAAACACTCCCACTCTCAATATCTAGCCCAGGATGTTAAATCAGAGCACTTACTCTTGAACATTATGCTTTCTGACAATGTTAGACAAGATAACATTGCAGGGTCCCAGCTTGCAGGGTTGGGTTTATAAGGCATTATCAGTAAAGGACTACAGCACCATGACTTCAAGGACCATATGGCAAGCTAGCAAAAAAATATGGAATACCAGGATTATTTACCATAAAAACAAATACATAAACATTTATATGATAAATACATTTTGGTAAAACATTCTGCAGCTTGCTAGGAAAAAAGGAAAAGTTGTTTACTAAGAACAGCTGTGAATAAAGCGTAAATTGAAAAGAGTTGACCAAAGCCATACATTGGAGAAGATATGAGAAAAGTTGAGATTGTCCAAGAGAAGACTAGATCAAGAAGCATCCGTGTATAATTGCTGACAGAAAAGCTGGTGAGGAATAGAAAGTTTAGAGAATTTAGCCCCTTTATGGTGGTGGGAGAAGAGGAACTGAGAAATACTGCCACAGTCAAGCTGCAGAGTTGGAAATTGGCTTTACCATCAGAATACCAATTAGACTCCAGTTAACAATGCAATGCGACTAAATGAGACAGAACACTGTGTGGTTTGTTTGTTCGTTTGTCTGTTTTCTCAAGAAAGCATCTTTCAGAAAATCCACAGTGAAAACTGTTACAAATCTTTCTGATCCATAGCAAATGTCTTTCTTTGCAAGTGTTATGTGATTTGGTTACCAGTAGCTAGCAAAATGAATTTCTAGTTGCTGCCACATTACTACTTATGTGTTTCATTTGCAGTTCTAACCAGTTTACTTTGAGTTACATGCTTAGAGGGCAAGGTTAAATAGCTAATCCTTAATGAAATCCTTTCTACCTGAGAACTGATGTTTGCAGAGTACCTGAAGTTAACTGCATTCATTCAGAGCTCCTGGTGAAACAAGTCATATGTCTCTGGAAGACAAGTCCTTGTTTAAGTGCAGTGATCCTAGAACAAAGAACAGAACATATACAGAAATAAAGACCTAGTAAGTATGTTTGCACTGGATCACATCAGAGTGTTTACTGACAAAAACACATTTTATGTCGAGTGTTTTCATTCTTAGCTTATTGTGTCAGGGACAGTACCTCCTCTCTGTGGTTGTAGAAATCAGCACAGACAAGGTAGTTGCCATCAAAATTGGCTTTGAGAGCAGTAATTTAAGAAAGTATTTTCTATTGTTGAGAAGCCTGGATAATACAGACAGAAAATACTAAAATCCAATTACTGGTAGAGCAAGGGAGAAATTGCCTGCCTTCAATCACTCACATTACACTTCAGAAATGATTGTATTTTTGATTCATTTTTTAATAACAGTTGAAAACAACAGTTGTCAGCTCAGACAAAAGCTTCAGCTTTCCGTGGTAGTCCTCAACCAAGATCCCTGTAGATGCTGGGTGCAGCCTGCCCTTACCTTGCTAGCCCAAAGCACAGGTAAAGGGAGCAGTGCATCCCATCATGAAAATGAAGGTTGATAGCAAACCTGGGGAAGTACTACAAATTAAGACTCCATGAGCTGCCTAAATTAGGCTAGGAACTTTTCCAGTTTCGAACCAGACCAGAAATTAAAATATAAAATGCATGGTCTATGTTCTCCAGTGTATACCTGTGGTAGGTTGAAAGCACCATTTGATCCTGGATATAATAACAGAATGGCCTTCTCCACGTTTCCCTGAATGCTATCAGAGATTTTTGTTCCCCTGTCAGTGCCACGCACGTCCTTACAGCATCTACTTTTTCTAATTGCATGTGTTTTATCATCTGAGATTATTTCATTCCTACTATGGAAATGGGAAGCAGGTCTTTTCTGGCTGAGTGTTAATCCAATTTATGGATTTGTTTTTAGTTATTTTATTTGAATAGTAATACGAATCATTGCTAAATAAAAGTTTAATGTGAAGTTTAATTTTAAGTGTAAAATAATTTATACATTTAAAAATAGGAAATGAATGCACAGTTTACTAATAGAGTACAAGCAATCACATAAGTCTGTATTTTAAATTTAGTTACTGGGATTATATCTGGTTGGACTAAGCCTTAGCTGTAATTCTCATACGGTCAAGTAAGGCATACATGTCACTGCAGTTTAGTGAGCTGCCTACGCTTAAACCTGATTGAAGCTTAAGTAGATCAGGGAGATAGTCAGCCTGTGACGTATTCTCAAATGACAGATGTGCAAAGGAGTCTAAAAATCCCTCAGAATTTTATTATTTAATTTTAAATTGTTTATCTAGTCAGTCCAAACCAAACAAGTAATATTTGCTAATTAAACAAGTAGAAATGTTTTCAGATCTATTATCTGGTAACTCAGAAAAAATAACCTAGTTGTGCTTCTTTAGGATGTTTTAATGTCTTTAATCCATTTTTATGTAACAGAGCTTTAATCTAAGATAACTTGCAAGAGAGCAATGAACCCAAAGACCTTGAGAGTTTTGATTTTCAGATTCAATTTTGCCTAAAGGCACCGTATACTCTTAGAACAAGTCAGCAGAAGTCTTCAGATCTCAGTAGTAGCCATGCCTGGTTTGGTACTTTTTCATACTCAGTCCAGAAAGATGTCAGCTTTCATCTGCTCTGCTCTGTATAGTTCTAAAGTTCAATCAATCTTTGGTATAAATGTCCAGAGTGTTGTGCACAATTAAGAGTTCAACATAATTTTGTTCTTCAGTGGGACATTTTTTTATTCCTCATCTTTGTGGTGGCTATCTACTCACTGCCTTTTCAGAGACAAATAGTCCTTTTACCCTATTTACATAGATAATTAATAAAACAGCTTTAGCAAATTGTCAATTATCCATACCACAAATACCAAATATCCCACTTGTAGTTACTTGAACTCCTACAATTGACACAAATAATTCTGAACAAACACTTAAAAAACTCACAAAGATCGTACCTCTAAATAAAGACAGAGAATTTAAGTGGGAAATAGTCTAAGTACTCAGTATTTCTTTTGAAAAGTTAGATAAGGATAATGTCTGTCATGTTACAGATATAAAGACAATGGTAGAGATAAGATAATTCTTATTTCCTTGATTGCTGTTGTGGTAGAGATGAACAATGACTTAATCAAATACATGAAATATCAGAATTTGCTTAGTCTAGATTTCTACCTAGGAGTGAATTTTAGGCCCAAGAAAAACAAAAGCTTAAAAGCAGAAAAACATAGATACAGAGCAAAAAAAACAGAAAATGAAGTTTTGGATGAGGATGTCCCAGATTTAATATATTTCCTTTGAATTCAGCTGGCCTCAGATGAGGCTGCGTAAAACTGGCAAGAAAGTGTCACATACAGTGGTGTTTTTTGTAGTCAGTCTTATTCAGGGTAAAATGGGAGCCACCATACCACTGCTTTGTAAAATGAGACCTTCAATCAATCATCATTATTATGACAAAGGTAAGGCAATATTCACCTGAGCTGAACATAAATTAGAGACTGCACTATAATAAATCCTGCCTAAAATATTAAACTCAATGAAATTACATTCATTAATTCAAGAAATAAATTATCCCCTGACATGTGAAAAACTTTATGCTGTTATGTGAGAGCAACTGAAATCTTTGGGGATGGGTAATGAAGAACAATAGAATTTTTTTTGTTGTTGTTGGAAAGAAATGTGGAAAATGTGCCAAGTGTTTTAGAGAGTGCTCTCTAAGGATAGATTTGAAAAAAATGAAAAAATACTTTTATAGTCATAATTTACTGAATGGATTTAAATAAAAATAGATTTATTTTGTGTAGTTCTATCTCCTCATAAAGAGGGGAGAGATATTTGTTGAAGAGCATGTTGATTCTCAGGAGATATTAATGGTGTTCCCAGTAAAGACCGCAACCCACTGTAAAGTGTGTTCTCTTGCACAGTCTCCTCCACTTTGCATCCTCCTGCCAGTTGTTGAACTTGAAATCACTCAAGAAATGTCACACTAGAGATGGAACTGGTAAGGAAATTCCTTCCTCAGTTTACTTATTCTCCTCTTGCTCACTTGCAGCCTCAGGATGTCTGCTGGATGTATCAGCAGATTATTTCAGCAGTAAGCTGAAGATGCCAAGTCCCTGCTTGCAGAAAAGTGTCCAGCCACTAGCCATCCATATGGAGTGATGTTCAGCTTTATTTCTGCTCCAGAAACTTACCTATGTAAGGCATGAACACAGCATATACAGCAAAGAATACATGTTTTCCTCCTCCTTAACACAAACTGCTGGGCTGCTGAGCTATGTTCACCCTTACTCTTGCAATCCTGAGTTCTTCAATAGCCACTGCTCTGTTTGAAAAGGAGACACAGAGGATGTGTCTTCCACCTACCTTACCCTGAGCAGTAGGATTTTCTGAGAACTGAAGAAAAAATGGAAGAAATAGAAAAGATCTGTGGATTGATTTAAGCTTTCCTGCTTTGTGTAGGAGAAAACTACTCACATGGATATTGCTTCCCAGATTTTTTTGGACATTTTTTCCTACTGATCATCTGAGCTGGTTGCAAAGACAGTAAAGCAGAATTGTGTGTCAGACCAAAAAAAAAAAAAAAAAATTGAGCAGTGTGTCCAGATGATACAAGTCATGACAAAGAGACAACAATGCCAGTTGTAATATTTAGAAGGAATGTACATGTTTTGTGAAGGTTTGGGGTTTTTTTTTGCAAATGCTTGTAAAGCCAAGAAAAGTTGCCAGAGAGGTAGTAAGTTGACTATTAGGAAACAATTCCAATAAATACAGGTAGAGACATACAGGGGCAGATAACCAAAATAGTGATTCTAATTCCTATTTGGAGAGTATTTTAAGATCAGGGCATAACTTCAGCAAGGACAGGAATAAGTAAACTATATGAATTGTAAATGCAAGAGGCCTCTGAATGTCAGTGGCCTATAAACACTGGCATGCTTTCCCCGTGACACTTTTCATCATCACATCTCTGGCACTTGTCCAGGAGGAATATTCTCCTGTTTGCATTGGCACATGACGCACAGCACAGCAGAGTACATCGCAGAAAACAACAAGGATGGCTCTAAGGATCAAATGCCACTGCATCTTGCTTCTTCATAAAGAGGTATAGTGAAGCTGTCTAACACAACACAAAACACATAACAAAACACAAAAAAGCCAAGTTAAGGTCATAGCGCTCAAACTGGTACTTCCTAACAGCTGTGTGTCCAACTGCAGGGAAAAGAGCCTCTAAGCAATGTTGTACTGTTCCACTCTAAGCTCCACTATCAGCTCTTTTCTTCTCTGCAATCCTGCACATCTCCAGAACCTGGGAAGGTGTATCCACCAACAGCACAGCTCACAGGTACCTCACTGCAAAAGTCTGTACTGCATGGCTCATGGAATGGATGACTTACCAGAAACTAAGTGTTGTGGGTTCTGGTGGGCTTTCATTTCCTATTTCATAATACTACTAGTTAGCTGCACTGGAATGTGTGATGAATACAGCCATATGAGCTTAGTGGAAAAATAAAATACTGGGTATTATCCATATTATACTTTTAAAAGACTCAGAAAGCTGGCCAACTCAAACCCTATTTCCACTGAAACTCTCCAAAGTCCTTCCCAATGAAAGCTATAATCCCTGTCAATTGTCAGTTTTCAACTGAGATATTAAAATATTAATTTTTAAATGTTTTCATAACGGCAAAATATATTTTTTTTTCTTATTGTGTTTATATCTCAGAATGCAGAATACAGGCATCTTGTCAACATTTATTGAAAGACAGAAATGGGTTGCCTTTCCCAAGCAACATCTTAGCCTCAGAAAGGAAAGATTCTATCTGAATGAAAAAAGGTTATTTTGACAGCTGCCTTTTCTACCTGAATCCTACAATCAGTCTCTGTTTTTGCAAGTTTGCTGCAGTTAGTTCATAACAACAATAATGCTGATTCTTTGCCAAAATGAGGACACAGTGCCATACCATACGCTGACCAGAGCATCTCTCTGGGTGGGGGAAGCAGCAGCGTTGACATCCCAAGTGCTCATCCCACACCTGCCCTCACACCTACTCAGCTCAGAAGGTCTTATAAATTAAAGCAATAAACTGCCAAATCTCATCAAAAATTTAATGCTAAATCCTTCAGGAAAGAAGGCAAGGTGGCCAGCAAGCACATCATGACTCATGCTCATTTATGCATTTGTTTTTGCAGACTCCTGAAAACTTATCAATAGTTTGCTGCATATGCAAGTATAGTAAACTGCCTACAAAGTTATGCATAAACCACAAAATAATTCATCATTTTCATTGATATGCTGACAAAACCTTTATTAAACCAGCAAAATGGATCTTTCACTACGTCATTCTATCAAAAGTAAACAAGTTTCTGTTATGTTTACATAGTTTTGATTGAAGTGAGGTACAAATTCAAAGTTATCAATTCTCAGAAAGCTCAAGCTTTAGCTTAATAGAAAAGAGAATACATCCAACTCAAACTGATTTAGTAAATCTTTCTGACTATCTCAGAGTAAATTTTCTTTAGTATTGTGGTTCAGGTCTAGCTTTCACCTGTTGTTTGAAGGATCTTATATCATCAGCCTGTGGGAGGAATAAGATTAACAGCTGATATTCTGGGGAAGGAAAGGGAAAATGATAATTTTTATCTATTTTATATCTTTTTTTAAAAAAATTGTGTGTTATTATTTGCTCTTTTTATAGGCTTCATTACAAAGTACAACGAAGGAACTTCCATCTACTTGTGCATGATGGCTTAGTGGTTTTACGTGCAAAAGCAAATCCAAAAGAAAGAGAAGGAGAGGTGTCCTAGCAGAGAACTTGGAATCACCTCTTCCTTGGTGACAAAGCTCCTGACTTCCCTGCTGTGCTCCTGGGAACACAGTTGTTCCAAAGGCACATCACAAACCTGGCTTAACCGAAGGTCTCTACTGTTTACTGAGGCATTTAACAAAGTTTAGTCTTGCATCAAGATTATTTTTGGCTACTGCAGAAAGTGTTAAATAAATCTAGAATCAATTTTAATGCTAATTTATTTAAATTAATTGGATATATGTGCATAGTAATTGTGCTGAGGTTTTTTCCTTTCAGTTGTATTTCATGAAAGGTGACAACAGGAGGGAAAACATCTGTTCCAGGTGAATAACATAGTTAAAAGCCATCAGCAGGAGTGTGACACAAAGGCTGACTGAGCCACTAACGTTTCTCTACAAGCTGTGTCTAATAAAACTCAGTAACCTAATTCTAGAAACCATAAGAAGCCTTTGTTTCTGAACAGTTATGCTAATCAAGGTTAAATATACATAATCAGATACAGAACATAAATGGAGTGCACAGAAAAGCAAATGGATCAAAGATAGGAAGTTCTAATGAGGTACTTAACAGAGATCAAGTTCTACTTTCAGCTCTGCTGCTATAGTGGTTTCAGTGTTATTGCTCCAGATTTACAGCAGCATAGCCACAATATGAATCTGGGCCTGATCCAAGTATAGGTCAAGAATTAAATTATATTCCAGCAAAGGATGTGCTGTACCTGTATCTTTTACAAATCCTACTTTTTTTTTCCCCCATCAGGTCTAGAGTTATTTCACTCCTGTCAAGATCTTGGTGTAAATCATGATAGAATTAAATACAGTCAATGAATATTTTCCAGAAGTAAATATCAGAGCAAGTAAAAGGAAAAAGGACATAAATATATTACCTGAAGCGGCTACTTTTGAAAAATGCACCAGCTAGTCAAGATGACAAGATATTTAAAGGACTTCTTGAATGAAAGTTTTGTTATCTACGTAAAGGTTTATTCATCCCACAAATAATGTGTGCTCACTATCATGCTTCAAATAATTAAGGATGCTCAATCATTTTGCATGCTTTTGCACACTGCAAGTAGATATAATCATTTAGAACTGCTGCTTTATGCTTGCAGTGCTTTATGCAGTGCTTTCTTTAAGATCTTCTCCTTGCAGTGTTGTTAAAAAGAGAGAACATGCACATAAAGACTTATTAGAAGGCAAAACTCTTTAGATAGGCACCCTTTTATACAAATTTCTTTTCTTTTTCTATTTTTATTCCAGCTCACACTGCTTCTATTAGGTCTGATCTTAAGTCAGCACAATAGACAGAGGAATATATGCAGAGTTAATTACAGGCACTGGAGAACAGCCAAGAAGATATACTGCTATGAAACATTTACGCACATTCTGGAGGTCATATGAACAACGGTAATGGGATTCCCAGCTTCAAGACTGTGTGGAAATGAAAGTGGGGAACCTCCCATAGGAATATAAAACTGCAAGCTAAAAATGTAAAGTCAGACAATAGGGAAGGAAGCTTGAGGACTTATTAATGAAAGGAACTGTGCTGTAATGAATCGAACAAGCATCTTTTTTATTGATATGCAAAGAGTGAATTTTAAGGTACAGCATGTAAGTATGCAATGTTAAAAAAAAGGGAAAAACATGCTGCCAGCAGGAGAGCATTCTCTTTTCGATTTGTTGGCTTTGAGAGAAACACTCATGTAGTACATATTAAACATCAGGCAGATTTGTTCTGATCTACCTTTATGAGTTCCTTTGTGTTGATTTGATGTTTAAAATTGTGCAGCCAAGATCCAGAAGATCCTTGTTTGGATTCCTTGGAAAGGAATCCATCTTGATTAGATACCCCATTTCTGTTCAGCCAAGCTGCTGACATCAGGGATGCTTGGTGATGCTTCTCAAAACCTCCAGCAGGACAGACTAATGGACGCACAGGTAAGAGGAAAATTAAATTTCTCATGTAAAGTTTACCCAGATGGAGAAAGAGAACATAAACTGTGTGGCCTGGGGTGCCTCTGTGTTCATTTGGGTCAGGAGCACAATTTTGAAGCAAATCTCTGGGTTGATCCCACTCACTGCATTTTGGTTTATATCCCAAGCATACCTCAGCGCACAATTAATTCCTTATGCATCAAATTCAACAGTCATGCACTCCAGCTAAAGGCCAGCAAGTTCACAGGATCAGACCAGGGCTATTAAAAATAAATTCCTCCTAGGAATATGTTTCAGACATCAGACTCCTCAGTAATAACTGTTTTACCTTACAGATCTTCTCCTACTACTGAGCACTTTTGTGCATGTCAGCATAACCTTAGAGGAATAACTAGATCATCCAAATCAACCTGAAAAGGAATCAAGTGAGATATGAGATATTCCATCTCGTCTTGTCTATTCCCAGATATCGTATGTTCCTAGTTCTCCCTTTTTTGACTATTTTTCCACCTGTAACATCTCACGTACAAATACACCTGTCTCAAATAAACCTCTTTTATATTTCTTAACGTTTGTCATCATCACAGTGAGTCTCAAAATTGCTATTAGAAGACATAGATCTGTTCATCTCTGTGGGTGTACAAAGTTAATATCAGGAAATACTTTCTAACACACATACTCATAAAGATGCTGTTAAAGGCATGCGTGTGCTGCAGAATTCACTACCCAGGCTTCTAAGGATGAGGTCACCTATCTACAGATTCATATATCCTTTTATTAGAGACTGGGGAGGGTTTATATACTTAGAAACTGTTATGTCTACATGCCATTAGTGTATATCCAGTTCCGATTACTCAAAGGTTTGTCAGCAGCCTTTGAAAACACTCAAGTTTGTTGAGATGACCACAATTCAAGTTCCTCACTGCAACTAATAGAGAAATTGTATATAAAGAAAAAGAAGTCTCAGCCACACCCCAGACCAAAGTTTGGTTCCATAATTCTGCATGGAAGCATTAGAAATTTCAGTACCATCCATAAAAGACTAAATTGCTATCAGAGTTCCCATTTAGAGAGTAAGATTGGATCCACATCACTTAATGGGACCAGGCTCACTCTGTAAAACTTTCTTTGATCCTTAAAGGAAAGAGAGAGTATCATGAAGTGACACATCCACTTATAAACCAAGTAGAATATGTCTTCCTCTGCTCAGCAAAATGCCGATGAGCCGAATCACCATACATATTCCCTTTTCCAGGTGCTTTTGCTTTATCACTGTTTTCTAGGAAATTATTATTCCTGCTCTAGGAATTATTGACACACTCTTCTCATTTTGCTCATTGTTTAGCTTCTATACAATAACAATAATAAAGATAGGGACATCCTTTATTTCACTGCTATCTCTTCTTGGGATCCCATCAATAGGCTCGGCATGCTGGTTTTCTCTTTTTTGGTGTTTTCCCTCAAGCCCCTTTCAGGATTCAGCAACTTTTGGAAGGATCCTTGCTTTCGTCTCTCGGTTACATTTTCACTTGCTTCTTAAAATAAGTTTCTCATTCTGGTAGCTGTAAAGGAAAGCTTTATAGTATAATCCAAGAGCGTAGTTTCATTTTGTGAGCCAGAAAAGTAAAGGACAAAAAAATAGCAGCAGCTGAAGTATTTAATATGAAAATTAATTCTCCTTATTGTAATTTATTTGAGAGAGAAGGGACTGATAAACTTAAGCTATAAATTCTTGTGACAACTCATTTATTCAACCCACATTCTGACACAGCACTGTTACAGTGTTTGCAAACATTTTATGGAAAATGAGACCTGTGCATTGTACATGCAGACCACAGAACTCTCTCTAATTGTATAAAACTCAGAAGCTTACCAGGTATCTTTTCAACGACCCCAGAAACCTAACTGGAAGTATATGAAAACCTCATCCATTTTCAGATGCCACAGACTGCAGAGTAGCAACGGATTTCTCATCTGCTCAACTGCTGCATGAATTCTGGATGATATAAATTGTCCTGTGCGAAAACCAGCAGCAGCTGGCAAGAGTAGTGGCTTCTTAGAAGGTTCATAGCTCCATGTACAAAATAGTGACATAAAAACGTGGATGTACTTTGATTCAAATAATTAAGCATGCAGAATCTTTTCACATGCTTTACAGCACAGAAACACCACTGACTTCTGTTAAATTGCTGTTGCTTTCACATAAGAAAGGTCTAAATATATCCTCTAACCTTAAAACTTTTAAATCTTTCTCCTCTTGTTCAGCCAACAGTACTTTAAATCTATCTTGCTAACATCCTATAGCCATAATGTACATCCATGCCATATTGTGCTTTCCAATCAGATTTATATAATGTGTGGGATGCAACTATATCCTTAATGCAGGCCTCCAAGAGAAATGCACAGACTATTAAAAGCATTCCTTCCAATTTTAAATAAGATTCTGCCAAAATACTTAAATAGAGCTGGTCAGCAGACTACTCAGTGGTTACTGTGATGAAGTGAGACACCAGCTTAAGCTCTGTCTGCACCACAAATTTAACCAAGCTGGTAGCTGGTTAGCAGCACAGTCTGTTGATCTGGGCTCTTTTCTCGGCATAATACATCCTAAGCTGTATTTCCTTCCATCAACAGTGTATCTAAATGTGTCTACAGATCTAGGAAGCCATATGAAGCGGTGTGTGAATGGGGTGCTATAGACCTTCAGGAATGCAACAGGAGAAATTGTTGAGGGTTGTTTATTCTTTAATTAAGGCCAGGCTTTTAAATGTGAAAAAAATGAAAGACTAGTTCCAAGCACTGCTTTGCAAACTGAGACCAGGTGAGCTTGTCTTCAAAGAATTGGATGATTTACTTTCTGGTTCATATCCCTGGATACTACCCTCTCCTTTTTTTCGCAATGCTGACGCAGATCACTAAAACAACACAAGAGCCAAACGATAATTAAAACTTTCCATCACATTGCACTGACATTGTCAAGTGGGTGGATTCAATGACAGTAGTGGAAATACGAAATCCGCATCAGTTCCATTCTTTAGAGATGCAGTGCTGCTGGCACCCATACAGAAACGCCTACAAGTCTTGAGAGGATATGATAGTTGACCTAAAATATTTGTATACACTAGGTTATTCAAACAGTTTTAAAGATATTTCTGAGAGTGAGGCTTAGTTCTGTTTGATCTCTGGCTCTGTGCTCGAGAAACATCTTGCACTTAACTGAGAATTTGCTGGGAAGCTAGATTATACCCCAGTGTTGAATGCTTGGCCAAGGAGATCTAGGGTCTCTGCCAGCAGAAATATACACTGGGAGACAGGCTGCCTCGGCGTGTGTTACCAGTACTTCACCACATATTGGACTGATTTGAAACCAACAGTTAAATTGAGCACATTTCGCCATGAACCACCTCAGAAAGTTTTGAATTTATATGGAAATTTTGGTAATGTAATCAATATAGGGAGGGAAGCAATGGCTCACAGAAAAAAAGAATAAGAAAAGAAAGAATAAGAAAAAAAAAAGAATATCCTTCACACAACTGTGTACAGAGAGCCATTTATTCACATTTGGCTTTATCTTCCTTTGCACAAATACCTCCAGGTAGAAATGCAGAAGTTTGGAGCTTTCTTTCATCTTAGAAAAAAAGAAATCTACAAAATATGTCCTTTTTTGCTATTGCAAGAACCAAAGATCTGCTTTGGAACAGGATTTGAAGTTAATTATTTGCAAGTATTTGAAGGGGAGCAAACAGCAAAGGCATTCCAAAATATTGGATCTGACTTACAGCACAAAACAAACCCTGGGCCAAAATTCAGAGGGAAAGAAAACAATCCAGTAAACAAAACATTGAAAGAAAACTGCTAATATGCCCAGATAGCCAAGGAAAATGGCATCAGTCACTTGAGGCAGTAAGAACTGGTCTACATGGAACAAAAAAAAAGGTATTTCAGGAGGGAGCCTTTAATGTTAGGGACATGACCCAAACCACAAATGTTTTAGACTAGCATTCAAAAGTCATTGTTCACCAGCAGAAACATAGACACACGTCCACTTTATATGAAACTGAAGTCTTGAGGCCTGAAAAACAGGCCTTTACCCAAAGTTGACCTCTAGATGAACCTCCCAACCAAAGGTTTTATAAAAGTAGTATCTGATCATTAGTGAAGTATCTGTGATCATTAGTGAAAGATGTAGCTTAGACAGCATACATTTATAAGTTGATAGATGTTATGAGAATATCCTCCTTTCCTTGTCTGGAGGCAGACTGTCATGGTGTCTGACCTTGTGTGAAAATATATGACCAAAACAAATAGATAAGGAAACTCCCTTTGTTCCTCCCTGAGCTCCGGCAAGGCTTCGGGTGACATCTCAATGGAGAGAGAAACCAGATGTTCCTGCATTCGAAACAATGGAAGCTTGTTTATTCAACAACACAGAAACTGGACCCTCTTGCAGCAACTTTGGAGACCTCACCTATGAGTGGATGCACTGTGAAGAGAGCTCCCAGTTGCCAGGACAGGTTCTCCAGATCCTTGCTGTAACTGGGGCTCCCCAGAGACTGTGGATCTTCATGATGGTAAAATATTAAAGTAGTTGATGACATAACTTTCTTAATCACGGTAGCTAACTTTATGCATTAATATCAGTGCCAGGAGGTTGGGACATCCCTTTTTTCTATTGTATCTAGTAACAGGACCAGGGGTAATGGGAAGAAGCTGGAACACAAGAAGTTCCATTTAAGCATAAAAAAAACCCATCTTACTATAAGGATGAGGGAGTCTTGGCAC
>WBNH01002002.1:5962-68929 GCA_013401255.1 Urocolius indicus
AAAAAAGTAAACCAAGCAGCTGTCAGTGTGCTGGAGAGTGACGAGCTGTTGTCTCAGTATGGCTAATCAGAACAGTTAACATGCTACTCAAGTGCACAAGGAATACTTTAGTGCTACACTGCAGAGATATTAATTTATAGATTTGCTTTCGTTGTATTTTAAGTTTTTGGTGATACTTGTCTTCAGATTTAAAAAGTGCTGTTAGACTGAGTTAGCTGTACTCATGATAGATCCCATCAATGGCTTCTCTCTGGCTAGTAAAGGTTCCTTCCCTCCCCACTGCCCCCAGGTAGTAGGAGTTCTGTGGATAGGCCACAGCGTGTGTACCTTGCACTGCCTGTACCTGAAGCAATAATCCCGTCGCTCGCTCACGCATGCTGCCTGGATGTCCCCACTGGACCTAGGATGGTTTTCCCCACCCAACAGGAGTTGTCATGTCTTTAACAAACAAACAAAACCAGCTTAAGGAGTAACAGACACTTGAAGGTGAGCATGCTAGTTGTCCCCCTGGCTCTAGGGAGCGCGTGTGTAAGAAGCAGGATAATTGAAAGGAGAACGAAATCAATCACGTCAAGTAGGACCCGGTGTGGAAATCAGAGGGGCTCTTCTGTTTTCAGTTAGTAACACCTTTCTTCAGGTTCCATTGTGTGAGTGCAAACTAAACAAGTACCTAAATTCAGTTGGGTTTTTCCCCCTCACCCCCCCCCGCCCCGTGTTTTGTAACATATTTTCTGTGGACAATATCTTGCTGTTTATAAAAAGGAATCACTTTTATTCACTTAGAAGAAGTCACTGGTTTGCAAAGCCCCTTTTTTTGTTTCTTACCCCCCCCCCTAGTAATTGTTGTTTTGAGTGTGACATGAACTGATGGTTCTGAACTTTCTATCGTTTTAAACTCTCTCTTTGCTTCTGAACACGTATGTTCGAATCTAAAGTGGACTTCTGAAACCAATGAATGTAAGAGACACTGGTGTATTTCAGAAGGGGATGGTGTTGTCACATACTGTGGTTAATCCAATCAATCTAAGTGTTTACTATAGACCAAAAGGATAGATATTATAAAGTGTATAAAGTTTATACAGAATAATTATAGGATGTTTGTTTTGTACAGTATTTTTCAAGTACAAATACTGACAATGTATTTTGAAAGACATATATATATATAACAGAGAGGGGGAAAAAAAAAAGCTATTCCATGTTTAAACTATATAGCAAAGATATATATTCTCCATTATTGTACAGAGAGGAAATGCTTAGGGGGTTTGTTGGCTGGTTGTTTTTCTTTTCCTTTTTAAATCTTTCCTATATGAAGCCTACCACTGGCACACACAGACACGTTCAGTGCTTGTAAGGGATGTTTTTATGGCAGTAACACAGCTTTCCAGGAATTTTCCATGTTACTGAAAAAAGAACAGACTTGATCATTTTCCATCAGAAACACGTAAAGAAATTAGTAGGGACAAAGCACATCATGGGTTTGAAGTCAGCCCTCAATTGGACACTACAGTATTTTGTAAGGGCAGAAGAGTAATTCCATCACATCAAAACACTCATTTCCCATCTGCTGCTGCTGCTAGAATCTGTTTCCAGCTGCATTTTTTTTTCAACAACTCTCTCTATTCATGTGTGCAGTGACACACACTGCACCCAGTTAGTAACATGTGAGGAAAATATGGTGCTACATGTCTTGCTCACAGGTTGGTGTTTTTTTTGTCTAAGTGTTTTGACATCCCTTTCAAATACCAAGTTTGCCCATTCCATTAAATCATTCTTCATGCTGCAAGAGATCATTACAAAGGACTCAGCGCTCTGTTCAGCATTAAAAAGACCCTCCGATCAGTGGCATTGTTCCTCAAACAGACCCCACTTGTCAGCCTCCCTGAACTTGCCTGTGGACCATTCCTTCAGCAAATTGAATTTCCATGTGCTGCAGCAAAGTTTCAAGCCTACTAAATTATTTTCTGAAGGTCACTAGAAGCCACTGGATGTGTGAGTAGGGAAAAGAGGGGGATGGTGTTTGGCATGAGCTGCTGGAGCCACCATGGGAGAAACTTTCTTTTTGCCCTGGCTGTGTCAGAGCTCAGCCAGACACTGCCCTGGACACGCTTCTAGCAGCAACACAGCAACTTGCAACAGGTTATAATCGGCCTGAGGACAGATGTTAGGGACAGCAGGATGGGGAGCTGTGAACTCAGAGCCCTGTGACCACAACAATTCCTTTGGAATGCAAAAGGCAGCTTGGAAATAAAAGTACAGATCGTTTCTTTGTTTCTTTTGGGCAGGGAAGGGGTGGGAGATAGATGGTAGAGTTTTTGTAGGCTGAATATCAGAGATTTATGAAGTCGCAGCCACAGAGAGAGGAGCACAGGGGTTCCCAGCAGCTGCCTTGCCCAGGGGCCCCAAAGCTGCTCCTGGGCCCATCCCGCTAGGTGGGAGGGTTGGGAGCCAGGCTGGCTCCCCAAAATGATGACTGAAAAACAAAGCAATGAAAGCTGAGCTCATTTTTTTTCAGTTCCCAAGGACAGCTTAGCTGGGCTCATCACACCTCTGATGGCTCGTGTTGCTCATGAAGGAGCTTCTAGGTATCTGAAATTGTAATTTTTTTATAAGAATAGAAATATATATATTTGCAGAATAATTAATAATGTATCTAAATAATGTCACTGACCTCCCCTGAGCTATAAGCATTGGTGAAATGCTTGTCTTCTCTTTTGTTTTTTTTGCTGAAACTTAAAAGTGAACGATTTCTTTTTACAAAAGAATGCCCTCTAGCAATGGATTGCACTGGAGGGGTGTGGGAGGACGAGCACCCCGGGGCTCTCGGTGGGAGAGCCTGTGGCAGAGGAGACTGGAGGAGAGAGGGGAGAGGGGGGAAGGAGAAGATGATTTTTGTTTTCTGTATAGAATGGTGCTAAAGTGACTCAGCCCAGCACCACGGAAATCACCTTCTGACTCGAATCCACAAAAGCAAGACATTCCCAAGTGCCAGCGTGGCGCTGAGCCTGAATCTCTCGCCTCTGTGGGTTTGTAATAACCCCAATCCGTGCTTCAAAAGAAAAAGCTATTTTTTTTTTTGCATGTGATTTCCAATAGAGATGTGCAGTTTATTTTTATTTTATTGACTTTTTTTTTTTAATGTGAAGAAAGAAAAGGAGAAAAAAAAAAAAAACACCAAACAAAAGTGTATTAACCCTTGTGTGTGATCAACCATCGTATCTCTGGCAACACCACAGACAGCGTCTGTTTCACCACGAGTTCAAAGGGTAAGATCCAAGGCCTGTGTGAGGACATGGATTGCAGCCTGTATGCTGTTCAGCCCAAATCTTTCTTTTCTTTTCTTTTTTTATTGGTTTTTTTTTTTCTCTTTTGTTTTTTTTGGTTTTTTGTCTGTTCATGTTTAATAAACTTTTAAATTTTTCTTCTCTCATCCTTGTGCTTGTTTTGCTGTGTCGGGGTTTGGGCTCAGGGCCTCGCCCAGCGATGAGGGGCAACCACTGAAGTTGTGTTATATACATAATACATCGATTTTAGTACTTCTATTATAGAATCATAGAATGGTGGGGTTTGGAAGGGACCTTCAGAGATCATCTAGTCCAACCCCCGCCCTGCCAAAGCAGGTCCCACCTAGGTCTGGTCACACAGGAACGTGTCCAGGTAGGTTTAGAAACCTCTCAAGAATGAGCCCCCACACCTTCCCTGGGCAGCCTGGGCCAGGGCTCCCTCACTGAAACACTGACATAGTATTTTATGTTTAAATGGAACTTTTTGTGTTCCAGCTTCATCCCATCACCCTTTGTCCTGTCACTGGATACAACAGAAAAATGTGCTGCCTCCTGACACCCACCATTTAGATATTTGTCAATATTAATGAGATCTCCCCTCAGTTTCCTCCAGACTAAACAGCCCCAGTTCCCGCAGCCTTTCCTCATAAGGAAGATGCTCCACTCCCCTGATCATCTTGGTGGCCCTGCACTGGCCTCTCTCCAGCAGTTCCCTGTCCTTGAGCTGAGGAGCCCAGAACTGGACACAGGACTCCAACTGAGGCCTCACCAGGGGTGCATCCCAGGATGCCATTGACCTTCTTGGCCACAAGGGCACACTGCTAGCTCATACAGTACATATTTATATACACACACACACACACACATATACTGTTAATACTACTATATTTTTAATACTTATGTACAAGAATTAAAATGATAGAGGGTGATCCCCACCGCACACGTTACAGACACCTGATATATCATGAGCATGAGGTGTGACTGTGAATGAATCTACAGCATGCAGTGAGCCATCCCAAACGAGTGAATTTTATTCCTAGAAACAAAACAATTCATTAATTTTAAGCTCCATTGAAATTAGTATTTTGTAGAGAGCACATAGCAGATAGTTACTATATACCACATGCTTAGAGATATATGGTTACACTATATGGAGGTATAAATAGATATACACATATATATATATAGAGAGAGAGAGAGAAAAGTGGTAAGTCTAACTTACCACTGACTGATTTCCTCATTAGTCATTAAAATATGTATATCCACAGATGTGTGTCTGTGGAGATGCAGATGTCATTGATGTCGAGATCTGCTTTCAGTATATATGTTCCATATTAAGTTCAAAGTCTATTTGTTATAGAATACACAGGTGTGTGCTCTTCTGCTCCCTGCATCTGTCCAACCCCATCGTAAAGCAGCGTGAGCTATAGACAGACACACAGAAAGGACACAAAATAATGTTTTAAGAAGAGACACAGCCGCTCTTGCTCAGCCTCCTGCCTGTGTGACACAGGTTTGTATAGATCTAACAGGTGAAAATAACACTTTTTGGAGATACGTATGAAAGAAAGATTCAAAAAGCAGATGTTGATAGGTCACTTCTAGCAGAATCTCATTTCTAGCTTTATATTTTCAGGTGTATTAGACTTAGACACACACACACACACACATCCCTCGTGTATCTGCACGTGCTCTGCAGCCACACAACTGTTCATTGGCTGATCAGAGTTTCCTAGCACCTAATTAACAGCAATTACTTTATCAAGTGTGGCTCACCGGCACGGTGGGGCTTGGAAGGACCTTTTGGAGCTCAGCCAGCCCAACCCTCCGCAAAAACAGCTTCATTTTGGCGTGTGCGCGTACCTTAAAAGTGCCGGTGGAGAAGCCCCCGGAGCTGTGCGGGTGCAGCTGCATCTGCGGCAGCGCAGACACAAGGGGTCACGCAAGAGCCGCTCTGCTTCAAACCACCGCTGGTCGGCTTCATCTTCAGTCTCTGGTGGATCCTCCCGAGCGTGTTTCTCTCTCCGTGATACCGCAGCAGGGTCAGAGACCCTGTGAACCCTTCCAAAACGTCAGCAGGTGAGAGGAATAAAGGCAGCATCAGCCCCAGGGCTTTCCCGCAGCAGCCATCTGGGAGCATAAAACATACTTGGCTTTAAGGGAATGGTGCTTTTGTATACTGGTAGACCGACTTTAAATAGAAAAGGAGGTAATTTTCCCCAATTTTAGATAGCAATCAATAGCCAAGCTTCACCAGGGACTGACAAAATGAGCCAGAGGATGTGTCTTCTAACACTGTCTCAGCAACCCCTTTTCTCTCACCTGTACTTCAGTCCTCCCCTTTAGTTCTGAACCTCTGCAGCCTTCAGCCAGAAACATGCCTCTGGGAACAGCTGCGCACCCAACAAAGCCCACTAGCACTCAACAACCACCCCCTCCTCACATGACAATCAAATAAACCACTTACCAGAATAAGAACAATAAGAGGGCAAAGCAGTTTCTCTGGGGTGCTGTGGGATGGCAGAGCAGGGAGAGGAAAGCTTTGGTGGGAGCAGGACCCAGCTGTGGGCACACAGGCCCTCCCTGAGGGTCACAAACACTCCTCAGCCAGCTCCTGTTTTCCCCAAACCACACAGCCAGAAGCCTCATTGTATTTCTGTGGCACCTGATGCTTTCACTCTTCCAGCTGCATGAAAGCTGACTGAGTTCAGCGCACTCCTCACCCACCATCCTTCCCTGCATCCTTCAGGGACCTTCCACCTTTTAATGATGATAATGTGCCCCAGGAGGGGCCAATTTCTCCTCCACCTCTGTTCCCCCTCTCAGTTCTCTCTTGGTTCCTCACCTGAAATACCTGATTACAGCTTCTGCTTCCACCTCTCCCTCCTTTTGCTCATTTCTCATGTCCCTGTGTCACATTATCAGCCAAGAAAATTGTGCCTGCAGTCGGTCTGGACCCCCCTGCTGGCATTGTTAAATGAGGTGAGTGTGAAGAAAGAGTGAAGAGATTGGGTTTGTTTAAACCTGGGGGAGGGGGGAGGAAAAAGCAAGTGAAGAGCTGTCAGTCTCTCGCTAGATAAAAGCTGCCTGAAAAGGCCCTTCTCTGAGCCCACTGCAGACAGGACAAGGAGTAACAGGCTTAAGTTACAGCAAAAAAAATGCTGCTTGAACAGCAGAAAAATGTCTAAGAGGGCAAAGGGTGAAACACTGAAATAAACTGTCCAGGGGGATTGTGAAATCCCCATTGTTAGAGGGTTTTTAGAACAGGTTGGACAGGCCTGTCAGGAATAACAGGCAGAGTTCCTATCGCCTGCAGGCAGAGGATGGGCTAAAAATATCTGAGTCCCTTCAAGCTTTATTTTCAGGGATGCAGCAGAAGGCTGATTAAGCTGCTCAGCACCACCATCAGCTTCAAGACAAAAGTCATTTTCATTCAAACATGGTTATACATGAAAACACCTATTTAAAAATAACCAAATCTATATGGCATTCCTGAACTCACCTTTCTCTTCCCAAGCACACGGGTTTTAACTGGAGAAGGTGGTTGAGTTCCCACAGCTCAGTCCTTTAGCACCTCTGATGCTGCTGGTAGCCAAACCTACCTCAGCTTCCCAAAGTTCAGCAGGTGCTGTTGGGTTTCAGTGCTTCAACATCCAAAGTCATTACAGCTCTCCATCCATACACCCCACAGTCTGCTCTTGGGCACAGGCCGACCACCTTCTGAAGCCCTGTACGGTGGCTGGTCACTCCTAGAAGCAAACATGACCCCAGAAAGGGAGGAGATGGCTGCTGGAGCTAAACCCACTAAATCCACAGGTCCCTGCTGACAGCTTTTCACCTATGTGCAAATTTCAGGGAGATTTTCAAAGGCACCTCAAGGATTTGGGCACCTAAATCCACTGGCAGCTGGGCTCATGCTGCTAAGCAACAGATATCTGAATATATCCTTTGGAGAGCACACCCTCATTAGAGCCAATGATGTAACTTCTGTTATAAAACTGGTGCTGGCTTTGCTGCCTTTTGCAAGAGGATTTTGGTTCCCAGCTTATCCTTGGTAAGAAGGGCCCTGGCGGAGGCAAGAGGCGTTGTCATCCGTGCTGGGGTCATGCTGACCACAAGCAGCGGGGTGCCTGGTGCGTAAACAAGCTGCCAGGCACCCAGTTTGATAACAAAGCATCAGCCCATTACAAAAATGCCACCCAAACAGGAACTGGAAAGCTCATTTTTGAAGACCCCACTGCTGTGCCTGGAGGCTGGACCTCTAAAAGCCTGAACTACCCCTTGAGTTTGGATTGTACCTGGCAGATATTCTGACAGTGCTTCAGCCCAAACTTCTCTGGGCTGAATTTTCAAGACGTCCAAAACAGGCTGCTGAACAGCCTGGGAGTGTTTAGCCCCAAGCACAGTGTTACCCCCCTTGGGCCACAGCTGAGCAGCATTTCTGCTCCCAGCACCCTACCCCAGCACCAAATTCAACCCAAACACTTCCAAGTAGCCACGAGCAACCCTTTCAGGTGCCATTTGTACATTCCCTTTCCAGATTATGGCAGTGGTTGGGGGATTTATTCTGATGAATGAAACAGACATGCCGGAGGGCCGGACGTGCCTCCCTGTCCCCGTCAGCCTGCTCTTCACTATTTTTAGCTTTAATCTCATGACACCTATTGCTAGTGAAAGCAATTAGTGAGCAGAGACTGACATCCTGCATTTTTTTAAAAATAGCAAAGCACAGAGAAAAGACTTTGTCAAGCACAGATGTGAACACGACAGCCCTAAGCCTCCAGAGAAATCCCATGGCTAAATACACCAGACTTAGAGATTTAATTGCGTGGCTTCCCAGACAAGTGACAGGGACCTGAGCATGTGGGACATTGGAGTTTTAACCTGTCTGAAAAACTTCAATATCTTCTCTTTAACGTGTTCCTTCCAGCCCTGACACACAGGCATCTCACAAGAAGCAGCTCTAAAAAAATGCTGCGACACCCCTGTGATTGACACAATTCCCAGAGCAGTGTGTAAGGGTTCAGGTACCAGCTGTGACAGCCACATAGAACCCACTCTGCAGTTTGTGCCCTGCCAGAGAGAGATCTCTCAGTAATTAAGAGGGATGTGGGGAAGACAGAATTGGCAGAGCCTGCTTTTGATAACACAAAGACAAATGAAGACTTTCTTTGTTCATTCCTTGCTGCTGTTGAATTTTAAACCCCAACACAATACAGAAGTGATGCACTCCAGAATAAACCCTGAAATGAATCCTTTCAGATAAACAAATCATTTTGGAGAGGCACACAAGACTTAAAAGTGATGAGACTGAAAGTCTCTGGTATTCAAAGTACCTGCTGCATCACAGGCATCTTCTGGAAAGGTCCATCTCCAAAACCTAAACACTGGTGAGCTCTGTGCCACTTAGACTCTGCTTGTTGCATTTCTACAACCTACAGGCACAGAAAATACAGAAGCAAGTGCTTTTATTTAAAGACATTTCTGTCAGGAAGACAAAGAAATCTCATCTCTGCTACCACAGCAAACATGACCAGAAAAAGCACTGCTGTTAACCCCGGGAGGAAACGGCCTGGAGAGCTGCAATTAGACAGAAGGGGAGAAGAGGCTAATTGACATACTTGTTTTCCAGACAGAAATGTGGTTTTAGTTCAGCTTCACATTTTATGCAACAATAGCCCTGTAGGGAGAGGGCAAAGTGATGGGACTTCAGTGTTACATAACTGCAAAAGCACATAATGGTGTAAGAGAATTGATGCAGAACAGCAAAGAGGAAAGCAGTAAGTTCCCAATATTGACCAAAATTTAGACACAAACCTACTTTCCCCCCTCCTGCCCCCAGCACAAACTGAATGATTTGCAATGGAATCCTTCCTGCTGGATGAAAGAGTTGACTGAGGAAGCAAGAGGCTCACTGAGTTCAACTCTGGATCTCTCAAGAGTGGCAACAGTGTCAGTCCTTCCCTGTGGAAGTGTTGGGAGGAGAAAAGAAAACCCAACCCAAAAGAGCCAGCAAGAACACAACAGCTTCCAAATTGCACAAAATGTTTATTGTTAGTCTGGTACATTCAAGATCATATTGACTAGAATACAGTCACTCAAAATCGTTTTGGCGAATTGAAATCTTTTAAAAACCATTTCAAACACTCCAAAAAGCCAAGCCAGGAAGGGTTAACTTCACATTAAACCGAAGGATACTCAAGCAATAGCTTCACTTTTCGACTAGAGAAAACTCGTACGTGTGTTTCAGTGGTTTGAACAGTACTGCATTTCAACAGAGCAGATGAACTCACACAGAGTGGAAATATTAAAACAGACACAATGCTAAAAAAACTGAGGCATCCAGATGTGTGTTGCAGGAGGAATCACCTGCACACATGCTCCCTTTGCTCTCTTCTGGGGCAGTTCCTTAGTCTGCTGGAGTGGTGCTGTTCCAGCCACCCGCTAACACCACACAGCAAATGTTTCAATGCCTTGAATTTAAAGTTTGTCCCTCTTTAAGATCCCGCCTACAAATGGATATACTCTAAAATATGCAACCCCCTGGCAGATCAAGGTGCAATATTAAAAGGTACCTTGAAAAACATCCCGATCTTGCTACTTGTTGTTTGCAGCCAGGTAACATCCAGAATGAAATCTGAAGAAGGCAACACGTTTTGGTTTTGGTTTTAAATACTGACATGAAAAACTGAGTGAATTCAAAAGAGGATAAAGTCAATCTTAATATAAGACATTCATTGTATAGTGGGATAGGATACAATTATGGAACAAACAGCATTATGATCAGTCTTCTGCCTCTGGCCTTTTAATGCACGTGTTCCATGGTTATGACTCGCTACCCCATCTGGTTTTCCTGGACTGAAACATGGTAACACAATTAAAGACCAATTTCACTTGGTGTTAAGTCCCAGAATGACAAGTGACACTGACTCAAGTTCCTCCAGCTCTCCTCCTGAAAGGCTGAAGAGCCCATAACCATAGACTCGAAGCAGGCAGTGACTGCTCTGCACCTGCTGCTCTAGCCAGGAGCTCCCAACAGAATGACCCCAACACAGAAGAGGTTCTGGTGGCCAATTGAAATCCCTTTGAAAATCCAAGCCTTAATATTACAGCACCAGTATGTGTGTATGTATATTCTGGAGAAGTGACTGGTTTGGAGAGGGAGAGATCAGCTGCCAAGCCCTGGTAAGTCAGCTTCCATCCCAACGGCTGCTGCCTGGGCAGCACGGAGAAGAATTGGGAATCTAGAGGAGAAACTCATGTTAACTCTTTCTTTTAAATCATTTCCATCACGGATAAAGCCAAATTAAGGTGCTGTTTAAGTAGTATTATAGATGAGCAGAATACTGTCATGTTAAAGCTCAGCAGAATCACATTTTAGTTGGTAAAAGTGGTTATTACAATGACACCTGTAACAGCCTTTGGAAGAGGTATAAGGTTTGCATGTCAGTACAGAACGTGGAATGTAACTGTCCTTGCAAGATCTTGCAACATGAGAAACTGCATAGATGGACAGTTGTGTTTTCAGTTCAACAAAGGTACTTTTAAAGTGTACAAAAAACACAGAGAGTCTATAAAAGTCACATTATACCAAGATAATGGGTGGTAAAAGTAGAGTATTCGTCTGTGATTCATGTTCAATAACTGAGTAGTGGAAAGGTGATAGAAAGCCGTTTCAACCCACGAGAGTTCCACTGTCACTATTGCACTGACCACCACTTGAATCACTGATTTAGAAAAATCCATGTATTTAAAAACCGTAAAATTAACCTAGAATACAAAAATTGATTTGTAAACATCAGGTAACCAGTTCTACTCACATGGAATGGACTCTTTGTACTGCAGTGCAGTAGCCTGGGTATTTACAGCACTTGCCACACCACGGGCACCTCCCCCTTCAGTTCACAGTAACTGTGTTCAGAGAACTACCAAAGTCAGTGCAGGTTTTTCTGTGCAATTGTACAATTTCCCCCCAGAACTCAAATAATACTGTTACAGAGGCCAAGTGCAGGTTACATTTCTCCTTTTTGTTTCTCCCTTTCTCACAAGTGACGGATGATGTCTGCAGGACTTCTGTACAGGTACTTCCAAATGGCATAGTAATGCACAGCAGCTGCTGTGGCCACGAAGAGGTGCCAGATGGCATGTGCGAAGGGAATGATGCCGTCGCTCTTGAAGAACACCACCCCCAGGCAATAGATCAGACCTCCCCAGGCCACCTCCTGAAGCCCCTCGGTGTTGTTCTGTCAAGCCACAAAGAGAGATTAGGGATGGGGTGTAAAGAAGGAACGGAGTGGTTTATGCACTAAGTGTTTCCCCCTCGCCACTCTCCCCAAGAAAAGCAGCCTGGCTGTCCCATCGGAGCAGCTTGGGTGGGACAGATGGACAAGTGAGAAAGTTGGTTTATTTATATTACACTTTGTGAAAGAGAGGATATATTTATATAATGTCTCAGTAGCACTCCAGAAGTTAATAGCTGGAGAACTCAGGAATGAAGACAAGTTTGATGCTTTGCTCATTAGAGAGTGGACAACCACGGAGCAAAGGAAACCCACAGCACTGTGCCTAAGGGCTCCCACAAGTTGGATGGAGCATCCAGCAAGGTTCTGAGGCATGAGCCTTGTTGAGGTGTCAGATTTATGTTAACAGCACAGACAGTTAACTCAAAGTTATTTACAATGTGTAGCCATAAATACATAATTCAGTTTTGAGGTGGACAGTGAGATGCTTTACAGATGCACCAAGAAACTTCTATTAGACAAAAAGAGAGATTAAATGCCCCAGATAAGGTGCATCAGCCCAAGACAGTTCAGCCACTGCCCAGCTTCTCACTTTTCTCACTAATAAAAAGAAGCCTCTAGTAAGAGGCAAAGTATTCCAGCTTTGATACCTCTAAGTGATTTAGAAGATTTAGAAGGCAAGAGTCAATTCACTTCCCTCATCTGGGTTCAGACCACAGCACCAATTGATTTGACTTTTCAGAAAGCTCTTATATATACCAAGGAAAGGACATTGTCTTCTTGGAATTCAGTTCCACTTCTATACAAAAAAGGCTTCTTTCCCAATCTGAGTGATAAGTGGGCACTAAGTAAGTTGATAAACAGTAAAATCTAGAAACATTCTTCAACAGGCCTCAGGTACTTCACATCTTTATCATTTTTACTCAAATGGAAGTAAATGAATCATGTCCAATATCCTTTCAGAACTGAAGGTCTTCAGAAGCAAAGTTTGTAACATAAACTCTTTTAATCTAGACCCTGTGACCCAGATTTGGCAAAACAAGGGAGTATTTCATTGCAGTGCAAACTATTGACCCAAAATATAACCAACTACCTTTGGTTCTGCAGGGAACATTTACAATTATGCTGGACTAAAATTAACATCCTCTCAGAAGAGACAGAGCTGCACTGGAACTTCAGCTAGTTATAAAAGGAAAGGTTGTGTTCAGAATGTCAATAGGCACATTCCTTACCATGGATGTCACCACCAGAGCAGGAGAAAATCCCATGGCTAGATAGAAGAAGAGTTCAACGATTTTATACCTGAAAAGGAATGATTTGAGTCATTCCAGGTGTACAAGGGGATGAACATTTCCTTCACAGGCAAGAAAATGTTGTAAATGTGATGTTACTGTGGGTTCATTAAGCTATTCAAAAAGCTTTGTATGCAGACAGAGAAGCAATGCTTTATGCCAGAACTGAAGGTAGTATTTATCTCTGCATTGCACAGTTGCAGGCAACACGTCCTGCTCCAAAGCCTGCCCTTGGTGCATCAGTTTGCATCACGTACTAGTGAGAATGAAACAGAGACAACTTCTATTTTCTTATAATGACAGAAACCTCAGTAGCTCATCTCCAAAACAAATCACCCCTCTGCTTTCTTGTAGCAAAAATTCAAGTTCACACAGTGGATACTTCCCTCCCACCCCTTTAAGAGAAGGCAACAATCAAAGACCTTCCATGACAGGATGAATACAACTATCTTCTGGCAAGTTGTGCATTTGCATCATTCTCATCACACATTTCCACTGTTTCAAAGCTCTGATTTCAATGTGTGAAAGGCCAGACAGGATCACTTAAGAGAGCATGAATCATCGAATCATAGAAGGATGGGGGTTGGAAGGGACCTTTAGAGATCATCTAGTCCAATCCCCCAGCAGGAGCAGGTCCACCTAGATCACAAAGCCCCCACTTTTTAATTTCCAAGTTAAAGGCAAATAATTCTTACTTTTCGTGGTAGAGAAATACATAAATGGTTCCTCCAGCAGCCATCAGCCAGATAAACCAACGCATGTGAGAAGCCAGAGGCCCAAGCTCACGCAGATTTAACCTGCAGGTACAAAGATGTCGACACAAAAGGGATGAAACTCAAAAGAGCAGTAGGGCTTGATACAAATAAATAGGTATTCAGAGGTAAAATGTTGGTACAATGGGAGAGAAGACACTTGGACACTTTACTCACAGAGAGGCAGGAGGTGTGTTTGCACCAATGTGAGATGCAAAGAGCTTAAACTAGAGTAGGTGGAATATAAATTAACTACTTTCTTGGTAAATCCCAGCAGATTACATCATGCTGCATTTTGCAATGCACAATGTGTCTGATTGCACCTAAGAAGATACCTATAGGTTTTGGAAAGCTGCAATGGTGAACTGCTTACAATGGGAAAAAGCTGTCAGTCTGCAACTGTGCTTCAGATTTCTTACCATGGTGCGTAAGATGCCGCAATAAAGACATAGATCATCATTCTGTCACACATGTGAAAGCAATGCTCCATTGTCCTAGTAACAGAGAGAACAAGAGAGATTTTGAAAGATTTTTCTATCACCTCAGTTTCCTGACACACCTTGGAATTACCTTGAGTAAATACCATCAGCTCCATAACCTCTTAAAACCATTTGGAAGACTGTCCAGCTGACTTCAACTTCAGAGATGAGACTCACAGGAGATGAGCACTCCTCCATTCCTCTCCCCCTCTGCACCCCACTGTGCATCCCACTCTCTGGCAAGGAGGTAGAAAGCTGTCACATCAACTCTGCATAACTCACAAACTGTTCCTAGTCAGTGGCTACTGGTTACATCCAATTCTGGTCCAGAATTAGTTGTAAGAAAAAAAAAGAATCACATCTTAATTTTGGTACTGCTGCCTTGTTCCCAAAGAGGCTCCCTGTTAGTTCTGTGTATTGCACATCGTAGTCCCCGACAGTGTTCTTATCTCTGCAATGGGATTATATGCGCCATGCACTTAGATTATGTTTTTCCCATTAAGAGCCACTAAGGCCCAGAACATCTTTTCTCTGTGAAAGAGCAGCAGCTACTTGTACATGAGCCTGGTTGACAGTTCCTTCCGACAGAGCCAAGGGTGGCTTTTGCGTGATTCTGTACAAGGAACCACTCCAGCCTTTCACAAAATCATGGGTTTGACCAAGAAACACAGTGGAAGAACACCACAGAACATGAAAAGAAAACATCCTGTACATCTTGTAGCCATACCTCAAGTGACTTTTCTTCCAAGAAACGATATGAAAGACTGTGGAGACAATGAAGAGGGCACAGAGCCCCACGCCGTACATCCACGCCGTGATCTTCTCCCAGCGGTCATCAGAGAGCCGGTGGAGAAGGGCACTGCCCACAATGGCAGGAACAATGAGGAACTAAGGAAACAAAAGGCCAGTTGTTAAGTATTTACAGGCAGCCAGCACGGTACCAGCACACAGCAAGAGCAGGACAGATCCACTGCAGCAGCCCTGTAAGACCCTACACATGACACTCAATGGCTCCTCACCAGAGAGGTTTTCATCTACATGCATGTTGCCACACAAGTGTCAGGACCTGGACAGTGTCTCAGTCATGCAGGTTATACCCATTTGTGATAAACTTCCCCTCAAGTAGTATGAAGTTACATTGCTAACTCCCCCAGCCATGACACAGAAGCAGACAAACAAAAGAACTCACTAAGTCTTAGCAGTGGTTTTATCTTCACACCTGTTTCATGTTTCAAAACAGTGCTGATCTTACCCCAGTCCTGGATCTATGCACTCCTTGTCCATAGAGGCAGAGCACAGGACAGACCAAAGTAAACTATTATCCCAAAGCATGTAGAAATAATGCAGTTAAGAAAAATTAAGCAAAGGCCTTATTAAATTGTAAATTAATTAGCCGCAAAGTGATTTTATGAATAGATCTTTAATGCACAAAAATTATGCTCTTTTAATACAGCATATCCAAGGCTGTTTTCCTTGCCACCTCCCTCTAAAGCAGCTTTCATTCAGGTCTTCCAGAACCACTGCTGGAACATCGTGGTGGAACCAGCATGATGGCTCACATGACATATCCAAGAAGTGGGCTTCAAGCTTCATAAAACACTTAAAATTATACTCCTTTCCAGAACAAATGGCATGATAGATCTTTGCCTCATTCAGAACAAAAAACAAACTAGGGAAAAATAAGGAAAAAATGACAGGCATTTCCATCAAGTATTCAAAGAACAGAAGGTGCTGGCTTGGACGTTTCTACCCATTACTTTCCACTACAAAGGCACATCTTTGTCAGCCTTCAAAGTTAAAGCACTGCTCAAGTTCCCTCCCAGGACCTGTGTTGCCTTAAGATGTTAATTCACTCACTTGAATTACAAATAAGCTTCAACCCAAGTCTGACCTGCTAAACAATAAAGCTTAGGAACAAGTAGTATTTAAACAAATCCAGCAACTCTGCTTTGCATTACAGGTTTGATGGCTCAGAGTGCAAAGTTCTGGTCTAGTCTGTAATGTCTTTGTCCTTCATCTGCTCAGAGTAGAAGCAACTGAGGCTCTGATCACAGCTCCAGTGCAGAAGATGAAGCTGAAGAGCAGATGGCTAATCCAGACAATTAAAAGACATTTAAAAACCAACCCAAAACAACCGTGGCTTTTACTCCTTTACTTCACTATGATTCTTCTTCTTCCTTTTTGCACAATTTAGTGCATTTACACCAGAAGCTGTAGAGCCAAGGAAATGTAAAGTGTGGCATTCCTACGTCACAGTATTTGGACCAGAGGTGAAAGCCCTTTCTGAGTTTTGTAATGAGACTATGGAAGCTGACCTCATGCACTTGAAAGCCAAAAAATACTCTGCCAGGCTGGTTTTTCATTTATCTCAAACCTTAAATTTCCATATGCATTCCCCAGACTGAAGAAAGGTTACAGTGTTCCACTCCACAGGAGGTTAGTGGCTCCTGTTCCCCACATATGGTATGCAGTTCAGAGTGTGGCTGAAGCCCCTGAGACAGAAAGGAACTGAACAGATGTGGCAGTCATCTCATTTCAGCTTTTGCAGGAGACAGGAAGGTAGATGCTAAGCTCCAGACATATTTTTTTGGCCATCTTTCTTTAAGCTGTGCAGTCACATTGTATCCACATTCAGTTTCCTTCCTGATTCCTAGTGCAAATCTCACTTTTGACTAAACTTGACAGAGAACTAAAATGTTTCAGAGAAACATACTCACAAGTATCATGAACACAAGTATGAGATAAAATAACAACCCCCTACTAATTCCTTATTGAAAGCCTGGCCATGAGCTGCTCAGGGATTCTATCTGAGCTCTGACTGAGAGCATTTTATAGGAAGGCAGGAAGATCTCTTTGGGAGCTAGATTTAGGCATTGCACAGAAAAAGCTTGCCTTTCTTATCCAGATAGCTCAGCTTTTTACCAGTCTACAAAAACCAGTATTTCACAAGTTAAGCTATGACGTGAACACTCAAAGGGGCCAGACTTTGATGGCAATCACTTCTCCCAGTAATTACTGTATATGAAGTTGTAAGCTTAAAACAAATGAGCAGTTTTCTTATCACCTTTTTCTTTACACCTTCAGAATGAAGAATACAGCTACAAATGACGACATGGGTGAAGACCTGATTTCGTCTCTTTTCTGCCTTGTCCTGGTGCTGAAGAACAATTCTGTTTCTCCCAGAGAACAGCACTAGTCTCCCACGAGAAGGAATTATTGTTTTTTTTCTAAGTATTCTATTTGGAAACACTTTCCCTCTGTGCCTGATATGCATCATGGGAACAGTTAGAATAAACAAGAGATGTTTTATGACTCTTTTTCAGACCAAAAATAGCCAGATTCAAGACAAAATCCAGAAGTGATACCCTGCTGTTCCAGTCAACTGGATAAAAGTTCTTTGGATACCAATGCCATAACAGATAGCACATAATACAAAGGACGACTTCACATCTAACATCCACCTTACAAAAGAAACAGAACACTTCAGTCAACAACACAAGGCAGATTTTTCCCATGCTAATTTAGAAAAAAAATCCATTACTAGCACAAGAGCTGCATTTCCACCTTCAGCCTGGAGAAGCAATCAATCAGTCCTTTAAAAGCAGAAGTATTTACCAAAAAAGCAACCAAGGAATCAGAGCTAATAGAATGAGTGTGATTGTGCTAATCTTACAGCAGTGATGTAGCATTTCTAAGTTGCCAGATCCCTGGTAAAAAAAAACCAAACCAACTACTTCCAAGTCCCAAACAGCTTTGCTTATTTCATCACGAAGTGCTAATCTTCCAAATGACTACCATCAAACCCAGCAACTCAATGTTCTGTGAACAAACCCTGAACCATCATAGTCCAATTTACTAATTTTAGCACCTTCACTAAATAAGAAATGGGGATGCTACAGAGACTTACAGAACAAAGGAGCTGGCAACAGTTTCACCAAGTTTCCTAGAGAATAAAATGTGAGCAGGACATTACAAATCCCTTTGCAATAAGGAGGAAGACAAAGGATTATAATGTATTTATTTACAGCTATAGGCAGCTATATTTAAGAACAGACTTGGGCACAACCCCCGAATGAAGCATTTTGGGAAAACAACTACCACAACCCCTACTGTTACAAACAGCAGCCACTGCAAAAAGCCTCAAAGCACAAAAGAAAGATGCTGAAACAGTAAGCTGTAAACCCCATCATGTACTTCAGGGAAATTACACTCTGGTTACTACCTCAAAGCAAAATATCTGCTATCTTCCATCTAAGTGGAGCTGCTTAGGACACTGGTACATTGCTCAGTATCTTATCTGTATTCTATCTGTATTTGTATAGACAATCTGTTTTAAATGATGCCTTTATATATAACATTCATGCCCAATTAAGCTATTTTCTCTGCACAAGTGGCTGTGCACATCATGCAGTCAGCAACAATAACCTTTGAGGCACAAGCCATTGCAGCAAAGCACGTGCCTTTCAGCAAGAGGGAAACACCAACAGCATAAGGATGGCCTTTACACTTCTTCAAGAAAGGAAGAGAGTGGAAGGATCAACAAAGCAGCCACAATCCCACGTGACACTTGAGGGAACCACAAAGGACTGTGCCCATTTCAAGCTGCCTGCTCATCATTTTGCTGGGCTCAAACGAGGAGAGAAGCAGTGTGGAGCAGGGAAGCTGCTAACATCAGTCTGGGAGAATGGAGACGTTTGCATTGTAAGAGCCCTTTTGAAATTTTCATGACCCCTTCTTCCATGCTCAAATTGCCTGCTAAATGCTCCAAGCCTCAGTTTTGAAACATTTATACTTCTTTCTTCTTTTTTTTTTTTTTTCCATGCACTGCACAAACCAAGACTGGAACTTACTTTAAGAATAGTTCCCCCTTTTAAGGCATTGGAAGGAACTGTCAGAGCAGTATAAAGCAAACGATGTCTGAATTCTGAGGTTTTGATACAACAGGGTGTATCTTTTGTCTGACAAACTTCATGCACACTAGGAAGTGAAAGATTAGACTCAGCTTACCTTGCACCTCAGATTCTTTCAACTCCTGTTTTTCTCACACTCTGTTTCCTTCCTGTTCTTTCAAACATAGAGAGTAGTCTTTTCTGTCTTTATTCAACTACTTCTCTGCCTTTTCTGCCTCTCAGTGTCTAAAGACAAGTCAGGGCCTCATTTAAAGCTAAAAGCATCAAGTTATTTTTAAAAAAGCCTTGCTAGTTAAAAATCTGAAGCTACAACAAAAAGCTATGCATGAGACTCTGTATCCCCATTTAACATTGGTGGGTTGGGTTGGTTTTGTTATGTTTTTTGAAGCAGCTGCCTAAACCCACTGCTGCTGATTTTTAAGTCAAAAACCAGACAGGACACCTACTGAGCAGTACAGCCATGCTTAGAAAACACAAGTTGACTACTTTCTGAATTATTAATAAAGCTTTGGCTAAAACACATGGAGAACCACTGCTAAATTCTGTTTTGTAGAAGTTGCATCAATGTCTAATTGAAAACTCAGACTGATCTCCTGGCACAGACTCACTTGACTGTCTAACATTTCCTAAAAGTCTGTAACACACAGAAGGGAGCATCCCTCCCTCCTATTTTTTATTTGAATTTTAATCTAGACTTATTTCTTGCATACACTTGTGTTTAAGGAGTAACAAATGCCTCTTTCATGCTCCACTCTATTCTCCTTCAAAGGGATGTCAAGCATTGCATAACCCCAAGCTGTTACCGGGTCATGGTAGGTTTTAGTGTGTATTGACTGTTCAGAAAGTAATTAGGCAGCTTCACCAGAAACTGCAGCATACCAGAAACCACTGATATGACATCTTGGCTGTAACCTACTGCTAACATGCCTGTTTTTCAACTAGATGTAGGCTGGAATTGCTAAGGAGTACAGCAACTTCTGCCAGATGTTTTGAAATCTAACATTTTGGCCAGAGTAAACAAGATTTGTAGGAGGATTACGAGATAAACTATGGATTTGTGTTAACTGATAGAACGTTGCTTCATTCTCTAGACAAATAAGCATATATTTACATAATGCTGTACTTCAGATCCTTGGCTTAAAAACATGTATGCTGTTGGCTTTTCTATAGGCAGACCAAGGTGATCCTGTTTCTGCCAGCAACACATTGCTGCAGGTTGGCTATGTATAAAGTATACAGAAAGGATCCTTCAGAACAGGTCTTTCTAGCACTGCACAGCCCCATGCACTACGTCAAGAATTCCTACCTGTAGCTCCCTCAGACACACTGGAGGTAAGAGACTGAGGACAAAGTCAAACATACTTCAGATGTTTGGAGTTAAACAAGGGATTGAGGAGAAGCACAAGCTGCTTTTATAAAAGGGCAAATGTTATCTTCAAAAACAAACACACACATTTTTAAGTCCTTTTTAAAGTGGCAGACAGCAAATTAAACTTCCCAATTACTCAAAAAAAAATAAACAAGGGGAATGCTTCCTTTATTTTGTACACATTGGATATTCAAATCTAGTATGGGTCCTTACCCTATGAAAATAAGGACAGACTAGATTTTTTAGCAGAGCTGCCAGCATCAATGTGCCTCTTTCAAAACACCAGATTTCTTGGAGAATCAGTTCATAGACACTAAGCATCAGAATTGAGCCATTTCAGCTCTTGCAGCAAATACCCACGTGATGGTCTCTCAGAGCCTTCCACTTCTAACATCAGTAAATCTTTCTTACACACTTGTCATATACAATTTGCACAACCATAGCACTGAGAGATCTGTCTTGCAAGAATAACCAGTATAGGCCTGCATTCACTTTGCTGTAGTCGTCCTTTGACTGGGACAGAGGAAAAAGCATCTAGTTCGAGATATGTCATTTACTTTGGTGAAAAGGAATGTCATGAAGTATCTGGAACTCCTAGAGATGCGTAAGAAGGAACAGTGATTACCAGCCATTTAATTAACATTACGTTTTCAGGGCTGTTATAGCTGAAGCGTATATAACAAAGCCAAAAAGGTTGTAAACATGAATCCAGTCAGGCAAAGGTGAGCATTCAGCCATCCAAACCCCACAAAAGTGTACTGAAACATCTGGTGTATTAAAAAAAAAAAAGAGGAAGCAAGCTCCAAACAAAAAAGAAATGTACTTACTGCATGTGTGTAACAGTTAGCAGCATGTTCATAGCAAGTGGGTTTGTAGCGGCTGTTTGCTGGAGCTGGGTGGTTCATGAACCTGTAGAATAATTAGAAGGTATATTTAGGAGAGTTAACAAACCACCTCTTTGGAGTGTCAGGAAGGGATAGCTCCAACGTAACTGTTAAAATTAAGTACACACATGTTAAAAGCAACTGCTGTTTGAGTTGTAAGTTCTCTCAATATGTTCTCTTAACAGAAACACACGTTGATACATTCCTGTGGCTGCCTGCCACAGTGGCTGCTTACCTTTAACCAAGACTTTGCATACAGAAGTCAGATCCTCCTCTTTTCCAACAGCATGGTCAGATGAAGAATGAACTATTTCCTATTTAACTTATACATATAGACTTCATCATAGTAGCCAAGGGTTGCTTGTCTTTTAAGAAGCTCTTGAAACTACAGCAATATTCCAGTTCTGTAAAACCTCCGAACAAACCCATTTGGACCTTTTGCCTTTTCAGTTCCTATTGCAAGCAGTGGGAGTGTTTGGAGCCTTAGATGGCTTGAATTTCCTTTGAGGTTAATCCTCTCTTTTGTCTGTAACTAAGATTCAAGCTACAGAGGAATGAAAAGAGACTCTGACAACTCCAAAGAGGAAAAATGTCAAGAGGCTTCCCATAGATGTTCCACCCTTTCCTCCAAGAACCTTCCAAACATTACCCAACGAACAAACAATCACACCAGACACAACCTATGCAAGCAGAACCAAATACCATGAAACTTGAGGAAGTTTAGGAAGAACTTGCCAATACAAGTGTTGCATCTAACTATTTAAAACCAAACACACACTTGAATTGTTTCTGTGGCATGCATCTTCAATCTGTGCATCAAACCAGCACATGTGTGTGTGCAGCCACGTCACATCGAAGCTATGCCCTACTCCAGCTACAGTTATCCCAGCACAGCCTGTGGTCGTGCAAAAGTGATTCTCTTTCACTGATAAATTCCAGTTTACTCCAGACTATTATAAAACTCTGCCCTGACAATTAAGACCGGTATCCACTGAGCCAGGAACAGCTTCACAACACAGACAGAACATCGTTGTATGTTCACAGGTGAAAGCAGCTTTGTTAGCTTGATTTATATAAAGAGCTTGTTAGATGAACTTTGGTCCTTCCCCATGTCTCTCCTGGTTTAAGTCAAAACCAGCCCTATTTTTATGGCATCCATAAAATACTGACTGATCTGAAACCAGAGAAAAACAACCAACCAAAATCCTCCAACCAGAACCCTACATATTTGAGTAAGCAGCTCCAGATTTCTGGGGTATAGCACACTTGGGGTTTTTGACTGATATATTAAATGATTTCTAAATTGATATGTATGAGAAATTAACAGAACACAGTGTCGTGATCTCTCTCCAAATTGGGGCAATTTCAAAAACCCAGTTTCAACTCTCACCAACACAAAGGATAAGAAAACTGTGAATTTCATTCCCCAATGCTGTGTATAAATGGTTGATGGCAACTGAATAATTCCACGGGAGTTGGTGCATTGTTAAAAATGGCAACTCATTTGTCAGTGACAAGTGACACCTTGCTTTTATCTCCAAGAGGACAATGACATTGTAGTCACGTCCACTGGCTCGCAGAGCATTTGGAAAATGATTTTGTTGCCCAGTGCTTACAGGTCAGGTCTTCAACAGCTGCTGAAGACCATCTCAGCATCCCTACAGATGGAACATTCAGTTTCCTCAGTTCTGCTTCCAAGTTAGGAAAACATTTAAAAATAAAAGCATCTGTTGGCTCAGCGAGGGACCAGGACTCAACTGCCCTTGCCCAACCCCATAAATCCAAAAGTCCTGAGAAAGCTTTCACTGATTACATCTCAAACATTAGTACATTTCTCCAAAGGCCACGGGGGTACCTTGGAAGTCTCACAAGTAGTTATAAAACAAAACAGTTCCCAAACTAAAGAACCAAAAGGAATGAGCTTATCCTCAGTATTAGCTGTAGCACTTTTGTTGCTCTAAATTTCTGGGTAAGATATTATTACAATCTATAAATAATTGAAGGCAGTCTGCTAATGGGACCTTCTATTATCCATGACAAGTTTTCTTTCAGGTCTTTTTTCCCCCCTTTTAAACTGTAGAAAAGCTACTGGATCTTTCCAAAGCAGTCATAACAGAGCCTGCGGTAACGTTATGGTTTTAGACAGAATTATGAACAAACACTTTGGAAAAATCCATTTATTATTAGGATTTCTTATTCTCACTAATTTAAAGGCAGTGTTGTTACAAGCAAAACAAACAGAAAGGCATTAACAAAGCAATCCTTTCTGTTATCTACACAAAGGGTTGGGGGGTTTTCCCCCTTTCTTTGTGCCAGCATAGGAATGATGCAAATATTTGTTCATCTGTGTGGTAACTTTAGGCTGACAAAACAGACAAGCATCAGGTTTCAGAAAACGTCACACTTACAAAACACTGAAAACTTTTAATTTTTTAAATCCTTCAGATCTGATTATGGAATTTAAAACAACCACCAAAATGGCAATAAGGCTCCCAACACAGCTGAAACTTGCTTTTCTACCACCAGAGAGTTCCAACAGAACACCAACATTAGCAATTCTTTCCCCATTCTCTTCACCTACACGTTTATCTGAACACCACCACCACTAGTGTGTTTTGGCAGGAGTGACAGAGTTAGACTTTACCTTTACCTTAAAGAAAAGGTTCTCGCAACCCCCCCATACCTACCTCTGCTGTACCTTTGCCATTCCTACACCTCTCCTTGCTGAAAGGCATTGACTGCAACATGCTGCAAGAATCAGGCAGCAAATGCTGGAGCACGTTTGCTCAGGTCACTGTTCACAGGCAACACTTGCATTGAATGTTAATTTTTTCCCTATGCCTTTTTATAACACTGTTTATGAACCTTATGGGGAATAACTGTAGAGGAAGGATCATTTAACAAGTGGTTGCAGGGGGCAATAATTCCAGATAATGCTTCTCTTGAAGCTTCATTTGCAGTTTGACAGTTAGTGCTTAATGTCTCCGGAAACAGACCTGAAGTGTGAGCACAGAGGCTTTGTGATCCTACACTGAAGTACTCCTCAAAATCAGGAAAGTCTGTTTGGACACAACCTTTTAAAAAGGTCAGTCACACACTCCTGTCGCTGACACAGATGACACTGCAGTATGAAGGCAAGAGACTTTGGTCGTAGCCTTATTCAGAGTCAAGAGGCAAAAACTGTTCTGTTCTTTGTTATAGAGAAATAAATAAATCAACCTCACACCACCAACAACAATGGATGCTTTTTGTTTTCTGCCACGTGAGCACTGTGACACAGGGACATTGTTTTTCCTCCTATGTACAGGACAAGTCTGCCTCTTCTGAGAAAGATACCTTCCTAAGAGTGGTAACTTGATATACAGCTTTCAGATGCTGTTTACTGCTAAATAAAGGCTCTCTATAACATAACCATTAAGGTTATTATCAAATGCAAGACAATCTGACAAGGTTCCCCTGAACTGAACTAAAATTTACAGGAAACATCTTTAAGTGAAGCCTTTTGACTCTCTAACAAACCTCAGATGTACTACTTGATAAGAGCTCTAGTGAAATAGGAGTCATTTAATGAGGGAATCTGCAGCATTACCTCACAAGAATGCACAAATACTTCTCCATTTAAGATCTCTAACATAAAATATTAATTGCTTCAATATCAGAAAGTGACATTTCTGAAATTAACAGACTCATAACTCATTGCAGCCAGTCACGAGAACAGAATGCTTTTGCTCTGAACTGAGTTATGAGTTCATTTCCACCATTTAAATGCATTCTTAAAGCTCAAGATCTACTCAAGGCCAAGGAAGTCCAAACCTCATAATTTCACAGCACATGAACAACCTCCTTTGATGAGCACATTCCTACCAGAAGTGGAAAAGGGGTACTGAGAAAGATACATGACAATTTAAACCAGGAAACTCATACCCTTTCACACTAATTGAACTTTGATCTTGAAACACTTCAAACATTTAAAATGTTAAACATGTGGAGTGATCCATTCTTTCTGAGAGACCCCTGATCTAATTCCTCTTCATTACCGAGGAGTAGATGCTACATGTATCACAGCAATTCCAGAATTAGGAGACCGTAGTGCTTGGGAGAGGAAGCAGGAGGAAGATTTGAGGGTTCTTAATGTCTTATCTTTGCAGGCATACCCAGCTTAGAAAAATAAATGATAAGATCCAAAATCTACTGCAGTATCTGATGGCATTTGTCTGGTATCACAGCAAGCTCATATCCTAAACTGCAGAAGGGAAAAGCACTTCTCAAATCTTGCCTTATTCTTGATTCCCATCTGCTGAATGAATTATTCCTTTAACCATGAAGTAAAATGACAGTAAAAACAGCAAGCACTGATGGTAGCCTCAAAGACGTGGATTTTTTTTGTCTATTCAGGAAGTACATTTCCTTTATTCACCTTAAAAGGCCTCATACTTCCTTTTACCAGCTTCAAAGCACATCACCCCTTCATGAATCCTTTTTTTTTTCCCCTTATGCTTTCCAGCAGCAGCAGAGGCCATTTAGACCCAATAAGCCACAAATGACAGCATGTGAGAAACTACAACATAGTGGGGAAAAAATACACAAGACCAGCAGTAGCACACATTGAATGTATCATTCAGTATATAAATATTTATATGTTTATAGTCACATATAAATATTTGGATACTGAATGATACATTTCATGTAGATGACTACATCCAGTACCTAAATATTTAGATGCTGAAGCATTCTTTTTATGTTACTTAGGCTCTTTGTTTTGGAGAGGAAAAACAAAACCAAATCACAAGCAAGTCAAAACAGACTGGGGCTAAAGTTTCACGATGACTATTTAGGTAAGATTTGGAAGAGAAATAAATAGGTTTATGAAAAGCTTGTTTTCTTTGACCAAACTGGCAGATATTTTCCCTGCATTTGGTAAAAGGAAAAGCCATCTTCCTCTGGACCAGGCAATCTTCCTTCCAGGATTAGAAAATACCTAGTTGTGCTTTTTACCTTCACATAATCTTCACTACTGATAGAAAATTGAGTTATGGAAGTAATTCAGATCAGTACAGTAGCAGTGAAAGATCCATGAAATCAGGGATATGCTGCCTAAAGGTTCACAAACTTACAGCATGATGCTCAAGATAAAATCTGCAATACTCTGAGAATCCATTAACAATCGTGGTATCACACATAGATTAGGTCATGGGGAAAAATGTGTCTGTGCATCGCACTGATCTCCAGAGAGACTCCTCAACCCTCTGGTAGGTATGAAAGGCAAAATTTCAAGTAGAACAGAAGTCAGCTCCAAGTGCTGCAGCATATCTGAGCTCAGGGGCAAGGTATCAGCTAGCCTGGCTGCCTAACAGTGTGCCGGTACAGAAACTAGGGCTGAGCACATTTGTATTTTTCTCTCTTTCAATTTTGTTTCCCTTTTAACAACTTAGGCTTTGGTTTCTCGAGCAAGCTGGTGAAAGGAGAGCAGGCAGCCTTACAGCAGTGTACCCGCTGACGGAAACCATCCTAAAACCTGGTCTTATCAGGGAGATAGGGCCAATAACTGCTGAGTGACAGCCTGTACCTAGAGTTTGAGAAATAAAGTACCTAAAGCCCACATATACACGTTTATCCGAGAGTACGAGAATCACCCAAATGACCCCTCTGTGAATAGGAACAGCATCTTCAGGCCGCCCGGAAAGGCACCGGAGCATCCGAGGGTGTGGGAGGGAGATAAGGCGGGAGGGAGATAAGGCGGGCGGCGGTACCTCCCGGCCCGGCGGGTAGCGCACAGCGGCTCCGGAGCCACAGGTCGGGCTCCGCTGGATGCTCGGCGGCGGCTGCTGCTGCTGCTGGGGCTGGGGCTGGGGCAGGCTGTGGGGCACACGGCCGGATGCGCGAACCTTCACCCGTTTAACGCAGGGGAAGAAAGGAAACGTGGAAAATAAAGACAAGCAGAACCCTCCCTCCCCGCACACCGCGGCGGGACGGGTCTCCTCTCCCCTCCCGGCACCGGTGGGCGGCTGGGGGATGGCGACGGGCGCTTCAGCAGCGAAATCGGGCGGGGGGGGGGGNGTCGGGCCGGGAGGCTGCGGGCGGCTCCGGAGGCGGCGAGGGCCGGAGTCCGAGCCCTCATTGGCGTGCGAGCCGGCGCGATGGGCTACGCGCGAGAGCCGGGCAGGCGCCTGCGGGAGAGCGGCCGCTTCCACCGCCCTCGCGGCTCCTCTCAGCCCGCCCGGCTCCCGCTTCCCTCCGCCCCTGCCCGCCCACCGCGCTCCACCCCCATCCCCGGCGCGGCAATGGCGCGGAGCATCATCCTCGGCGACAGCCGCAGCCGCTTCTCCCCCGGGAGAAGCTCGGGCCCCCCCGGCAGGCTGGGGAGGGGCTGCCGCGATTGAACGGCACCGGGTGACGGGAGACGGTGCTTGAATTGCCGTGGTCTCAACGCGTTCACCCGGATAAGCGAGCGCAGGACGACTTGGCGATTGCAACACGCCTGAATTTTCAATTCCAGAAGCTGAGAGAACGGTTCTGTATGGGATGTGGCATAAGTCAGCCGAAGCCCTGGCTGGGAGTGGGCAACCCTCCTGTCCCTGCCCGGCAGGGCACTGCAGAGCCGGCACCACACTCCGGGTCACATAAAGCTGCCTGTGGAATCATTCACCCCGCTCCACATCGAGGTTACAGTGGCTAGACTGCCTGTGGTAACCTGCCCGGCTGTCCTCCTCCATCCCCCAGCTGTAAGCCATAACCTTATCTACTCAAACCAAACGTTTCCAAGCAAGGGTTATGTTACTAAAGGGAAAAGACCATGTCAAGCTTGTTTCTGTATGATGAATGTGGCGTTGCCTTGTATTGCACAAATCAGGGCATGAATTAGGAGAGTATGAAGTTCTATTCAAGCTTCTGTCTTCTGATCTAAGATCTTGTTTACAATGGGGTTTTGATAGGTTCCAGCCCGCAACAAAAGCCATTAGTGTAGGCACAGCAAAGCAAACCAGAGGTTAAGACAAATAAACTATATCCAGCATCAACATCTTTTATGGTAGAACTGGGACAGATGGGATATGCTGGCTGCTGCTGCCATGGTTTGTGAGCCATCTCCCCATCCAAGCAGCCGTGTCATTCCTGCCTCGTAACCATCTCTACCACAGGCAGCAGAAGGAAGTGTGAGCTGGCTTGTGAGTCTTGGCTGTCTGTCAGGCTAAGTCTGACTTTTCACAGCCCTCAGTCCCTTTTACTAACCCTTCCTCTGTGCCAGGAGCAAGCAAACAACTAGGTGGTAGCAGCTTTGTAAACCTCCATGACCAGACTTACTCCTTGGTTTCTCTATTGTCAAAAAGAAAAAAGCTTTCCTGGTACAAGTGGCAGATTTTGGTCTCCATCAGGGGTTCCTGCAAGGATGGCTGAGGCTGGGCCACAAGATCGCTTCAGGCAGTTGGTTGCTCAGCTGTGCTCAAAGGGGAGGGTAAAGCTTGTTGCTGGAAGGGAGAGCCGAAATGCAGAGCCAAGCTACTTCCCTGAGAAAGGCTTCTATTAATCTCAGCGAGGTATCACTGTTAATAAATTGGTACAATCTGTCATCCAATTTAACAATGTCACTGCTAATAAAGTTTCACATTCCGTATGTTGCCTGTTAATCCAAAAGGAGCAAAGTTTGAGGACACCACGGAAGAGCCCAGCTACACACGTTTCAACCCCTTCAATAGAATCCCAACAGCATGGCTTTGTTCTGAGGTGGCCCAGCTACCTTCCTGCTCAATACCACACCTCCCTCCTTGCATTCCCCAAGGACTGCCCCAAGCAATTTGCTCTTTCAGGCTGTAAAAATGTTGATGAACATTGTGACACTATGGTCACCAGGACTGGAAGGCTGGCTTCTTTGTGGTTCTGGTAAGAACCTGGACTGGCTCCTGTAAAATGCACCTGCTGAGACCTTCAAAGATGTGCACAAAGGCTTTTCCTTTTGTCTCCATCTTCTCTCACTCCCTCTGCTCCCCTCTGACTCTTTCTTCTGTCTCTTCTCCATTCATTTCAGTTCATTTCCTTCCCTGCTGCCTTTGACATTTGATTTAGGCTGTACTGGCAAGCATGTCACATGGAATTTTTCTCTTCACAGTTTTCAAAGCCTGTTTTTCCACCTTTGTGCTATGGTTATGGATCTCACAAATTGGGAGCTCTTTAAAACAGCAATTGGTGTAGCTTCCTGTTGCTGGAGGAGCAAAGATTCTCAGATTCAAGAAACAGTTAAAATAAATAAATAAAAGTCTCTGTTTCAGACTTGTTTATTTTGAATGAAAAAGAGAATGTTCAAATCATGAAGCTTGACTGAGTGGAACCAGCCATCACAACAGCAGTGATGAGACTGGAAGATTTGGAACTGAATGTCTATGTTAATTAAGGAGACTAAATTCCTCACTAAATTCCTCAGTGTAGATATTGTTTAAACAGTCTTGACCAATACAACGATTTTAATACCAGTGACTTTTGTCAAGCTCATCTCTGTAATTGCTTTTTGTGATCTAATGAATCACAATGCCTTAAAAAAAAAAATATCACAACAAAAGAAGCTTCTCATTATGGAGCAAGTAACCATTAAATCTAAGTCACAAAAATTGGCATTGGGCTTACAAAATTAAGGAAGCAAAAAACCTTATTAATTTTCTTTACTCTTATTTACAGAGTATGAAAGAAAAAACACCCTTCAAATATCCATTTGATTAAAAGATGTTCTTAAGACCAGGAATATGTCATAGTGTGCTCAGCCAGAAATGTATTTTCATATGTGAGTCAGGGTTACAGGAAGATGGAAGAACTTTCCTTACAGAGTGGATCCCTGTTATGTAGTGTTTTTGGAAGGAAAAGTGTGTTGAAAACAAACAGCAAATAACCTGATACTTTTTCATTGGATAAAGACAATTTATCCTCTAATTCTAATTTATTCTAAGTATTTATTCTAATTTATTCTAATCAGGGCTCTGAGGTATTTGCAAAAGGATTTGTCCAAAATAAGCCAGGCAATCCCAGTCTGATACCACATAGATGCCCATTGGACAAGTGTCTGCAGAGCAAATCTGTAATTAGTTGAAGTTCTTGACAATCTCCACAGTGCCATCAACAAGTACATGATCTAGGGGGTTTGCCTTTATTACTCCTAGGTCAATTTCTATTTTCTATTTCTGTTATTTCTAGGACAGGCACTATCCACTTGCCTGGGCATGGAGGAGTTTGGACTCTGGGCAGTTTATAAGTGTTACATTGACACATGCAGATGTGTAATTTGTGAGTGAGACACCAAATGCTGTTGTAGGATTGTACAAACAGGGACAGAAAAGTGGGGTCTGTGGTTTTTACCACATTGCAGAATTGTCTTGGGTTGCACAGATCATAGAATCACAGAATGGTAGGGGTTTGAAGGGACCTTTAGAGATCATCTAGTCCAACCCCACTACCAAAGCAGCTCCCATCTAGATCAGGTCACACAGGAATGCACCCAGGCAGGTTTTGGAACTTTTTGTGTTCCACATTCATCCCATTATCCCTTGTTCTGTCACTGGATACAACAGAAAAGAGTGATACCCCAACCTCCTGACATCCACCACATATTTATAAATATTAATCTATCAAGCTAATAAGCAGGACTTGCCAGAAGCTCCCTTTTTCCCCACCCAAGATGCCAGATGAGATGCCAGGGGTGAATGAAATTCTATCAGTAGGCTGTATCACTAAAACTAAACATCTCACACAAACACTGTTTCTTCTTGCCGTGTGGCACAGCCAAGTTCTGATTATAAGCCTGCCCAACAACTAGCCACCCAATTTGTTAAACAAGTAACAGAGAAGCAAATGTTTGTAAGCAGCTCCATTGTTGCCAAAAAAAACACGTATCTGTAACAAGACATCGCAAATGTTGCCAGGTACTTACTTTTTGGGGATGCCAGTGGAGACAGGCTGAAGTTGGAGGCAGCAGGGCAGTGTGCTATGGCCCAGGAAGCTCTTGGGCAATTGAATACAGCAGAGAGGCAAGATGAGCAGCATGTAGGGCCCTTAATGAGGACGGGAAACAAGTTTGACAGGTGAAACTCCTCTCCACTCCCAGTCTACATGGGAGAATAAATTAAGCTTTTCTGGTAAGTAAGGGTGTAGAATAATACCCTTCTTTCCTTTTTGACCTCATAGCAAACAGAATATGAGGATCTAGCCTTCCTCTCTAAGGACTGTATGTGATAATGGAGGAAGATGATGGCTTCACTAAGGTTTAATTTAAAAGTTTTAGAGACAAAGCTCTTTCCTTTCCTTAGGTTTAGAGGTCAAACATAACGTATTGATGTAACTTTTGAAGGAAACTCTATTTCTTCTTCAAGTCTCTCATTTGAAAATTGACTTTACTGTAATGTAGATGGTAAGACCTAGACAGCAATAGGTCTCAGGTGAGCCCAAGATAAAGCTCTGCATGCTCCACCTCAGACACAAGCTCCCATTTAATTGTGAGCTGTGGGGTGCTCTGGAGCACTGGGGGCAGAGCTTGAAGTTGTGCTCCCTCTTAGCGTGTCCTCAGACACATCTGTGCAGTACAGATCAAGGGGAGTGAATCAACCCAGAGCTCTCCAGAAAAGTGCTTGGGCTCTCTTAGTGTGACTGTGGACACATGGCAGCAGAACTTCCCTGTAAATTCTGCCCTGGCTTTGAACCAGGACAAGAATCCTGCTGGCAGCATGGACATAGCTCTTGCTGCAAATTGTCCCAGATTTCTGCCTTATCTAACAGTCTTTTTTTGAGCATAGTGTGAAGGAGAAGCATCTCTTACTGAAATGCGTGTCAATGGTCTTGTGAAACAAGTGCCTCTCCCTCCCTTAGCCTTCCCCCAATCTAATTAATCAGGTAATCCCACTGAAGGCAGGCTTATAAATAGCTTTCCAAACAGTAATGGAATTAGTTCTGGCCCGGACAACTTTTCCAGGGTGACACAGGTATCAAAGAAGGGCTGGCTCCTTGGCATATGCAGCCGCTTGCAGTGGAAATGTTGAAACATAAACATTTAGCCGATGTCACAGTGCTCTTGCTGCCAGCATTCAGCCTGAAATGGGATTACAGCATGACCGAGTAATATGGTAGACAAGACTTACTGCAAGGAAAACAAGTGATTTGACAGGGAAGCACCTTGTACTAGATCACTTTAGGCTAGATAATGAAATGTCACATTCTGCTGAATGTTTCTCTTTGGTCAAGGTTTCTGAGAAAAGTGTATTTTTCATGGCCACAATGCACAAGGTTTTGTGGGGACAAGAGTTACCTTAGGGAATGATACAAAAGTCCTTCGAGTCAATGGGGAACTTTCATATGAAAGCAACGACTGGCAAATGAGCAGTGTAGCTATAAACTCACAGGACAGAGGGATATTTCAAAATTTCCTGTTTAAAAAATCTGTGAGATGAGCCATTGAACCTCTTTGAAGGTAATGGCTCAATTAGGAACGCTGTAAAATTCGGGGTGAGTCTGGAACTTTACCATAAAAATAAACCCTAAATATTTAATTGGAAATTTAAGCTCTGTTTAGAAAACTTAAACCAAAATGCAGAGAGACTGTATGTTGCTTGTTCACTGATTTAGGGACCTTGAATCAATGAGTTAAGCTCCTAAACAAGAGACAGACATGAAATTGTAATTTGATTCTCTATGTGACTAATGAAGTTTTGTTGCATCTTCAGCAGAATAATGGAGAAACATTATTTCGCAGTCACTTGGTCTGAGGTTCAAAGAACAGCCCTGCTGTGTGTTGCATTTCCAGTAATAAACAAACTTACAGAGATTTCCAAATGCATATTGAGCAAACTGAAGGTCCAATTGGAATACAATCTGTCTTTTCAAACACAGGAAAAGATGAAAAGATCTTTTTTTGTTTTGAAGGTTGCTAATATCCCAGGGCATACCTGATCCTGAAAGCACATCTTCCAATGTACCAGTGGTCAAGACTGTTTAAAACACATTGATATCTTTTCCTTGCTTTGATTAGAAAGCTTAGGTTCAGGTTGCATGACGTACCTCAAATGTATTTCACTTAGTAACATTTTCTAGTAGGATCACTGTGGTTTATTTGACAGAAAAAGAACTTTCTGTTGGGAGGGACAAATCAAATCTCTCCTTTGTTGCACATTACACATTCAACCTTCTCCTTAGATGAGGAAGTGAACACAAGGGCAGGAGATGCTTTGTGGAACTGAGACAAGATCACATCTTGAGAGAAAGAGACAAAAAGTAGCACTTGTGAATCTCTGTACTGGCCTTGGACCAGCTGCACAAGTTCTGAGTCATCAGATGAATCAAGTCTGTTAATGACTGCAGAGTTAAAAATACAGAACTATCCTGCTGTCAGATATTGGTTCTTCAGTGTTTCCTTTGGGAAGCTTTAGTCAGAAAGGTACCAGAATTCAAGGCTTGTTTAGGAACAACAGATGTCAAAGAGTTTTTTGACTTTTAGTAATCACACCATAAAAACAGACATCAGGGACTGGAACCTGCTGGTAAGAGCTGAGTGGCCCATAGCCCTTGGAGAACCTATCAGTTCTTCCAACAAATCAGTCTGTCATTTATGTTAACAGGCAAAGAGGAGTGAAGTAAAAGGAAGATAAAGGTAAAATTCACTCACAAAGAGAATTTTATACAAAAGTCAGGAGAAGCTGACTCAGGAGTTAAGCAGCTGCTGTCATCCTCAGGTTCAGTTTGGACTGTCCTGTCAAGAACCCCTGGAAAATCACCATTCAGTTACTTAAACCAAAGGGATAAGAGAGTAATGAGATTGTGCATTCCCTTTAGGAAGCCTGCAACAGAGAATACAGAGTTACTCTAGCTGTATTGTAACAATTTACACTTCCAGTGTCCATAGATTCTAGGAAATCTCACCCCATCCTCCATTTACGCTGACAGGGTCTCATTCTTGTGGCCTGCAAAGGAACCACCAGCTGCACCCCACTTTTGAAACAAAACTAAAATCACATTAATGCCTCTTGCAGATGTTGGATGTGCTAAGCCTCCAAAAGTGGAGGGGTTAGAAGATTTTTTTTTAAGCAACCTGTTACCCATGTGGAACAAATTCCTTCTGTCTGGCCCCAATCTTTTGTATGTCCACACATTTTTGCCTTTTCAGAAGTAAATGAAAAATGTTCACGCTTATACTAAAGCCAGAATAAACCAGTTCTGTGCTTAAATCCCTTTCCAAAGGAAAAGCAGACCAACTTTAATCTGTGTATATGACACTGACATGCAAAAACTTTTGCCCTTTTTGCTTCCCACCACTGTGCTTTTGCTCCCAGAGTGTGTCTGCCTCTGCAATCACTCTTAATACCTCATTTTTTGACATCACAATCAATGAAGTGAAATAAGCTGTTACTTAATGGGTCTGACATAAAATCCATTCAAGTTAACAGAGAGACTTCCATTGTTTCCTATCAGCTCTAGGTCAAGCCTAAAGCGAACAGAGTGGATGGAATTTAGTCCATCATTTGTCATTTGAAAGGAAATGATTTCCACATCCCATTTGTACTGCTTGGAGATTTTAAACATATTTAGCAAAAGAAAACAAATTGATTTCTTGTCAGTGGTTTAAATGGTTGAAGTTTTACTCTGATTGGATAGTCTCTCATTTTAAGATTTTAAAGGTAAGTTTGCTTGAATGGAATTAACTTTGTTATTGCATTTTATCTTAAAGTGATACCTGGTTTTCTCAGTTGTTTAGAAAAAAACAAATATAGGAAATGAAAGAGCAAGGTGAATGGAAGTCAGTGAAACTGAAGAAGTGCCTGACTGTGCACAGGGCTCAGCCTCATGGGTAGGGGCTGCTTGGAGCTCTGAAGTCAGGCAGCCTATGAACTCACTTTGCCTTTCCTGCCAGGAGCACGTGGGGCTTTCTCACAAAGCATCTTGCTGACAGCTTGTTCTTTTTTGGAGGTGTTTTTAATGTTCCTTAAATACATTTAGAAAGAGAGAAAATGTCTCTGATGCACAGCACAACTTCAGGTCTTCAAGGATTTTTTAACAGACAATAAAATATGAACCCATTTTTCTCTGTTGCTTGCAAATGGTTACAAATATAACTCAGAAGCAAAATGAGTATCTTTTCTTTTTTTCCTAGAGCCCCACAAAACATCAGACACACTGTCCCTACCATATCTCCTAATCTAAATAATGCTGGTTAGCCTTGGTGGGAAGGAGTAAAGGAGCTGGCAGGGATGAAGAGAGATGGGTGACTAACTTGTAGTTCCCTTGATATATTGACAGATTCTTTTTAGAATGTTCCTGCAGAGATAACTTATGGTATTCAAGGACAAAACTCCAAACACTCTTTCTCTTGGCTGTGGTATGTTACAAAGGGTAAAGAGAATTCTGTTTCACAATGTCCTGTCTGGACAACAGGAAACTCTTGGTATGTACCATTTATTTTGTGGTACACAAGCCAAGTTGCAGAGAGGTTAGAAGACTTGCAAGAGAAAAAAGCATCAAGAGGTTTGACTCCAGTGTAAATTTGTCTGCTTGTCTGGAAAACACAGTGATTGCAACACAAATGTTTCTGCTGTTGTCAACCTTTGTGAGGCCTTGCCTCTGCCATCCAGTTAATTTTCACCCTGCCCTTGAGATAGAGTTATAAATTGTGTTATCTTTGGTGGAAGTGGTTAAGTTTTCAGACAGACTCTAACCTGACTTCTCTTTCTAGTGTGGTGAGGAAAGCCTACAGCGTTCCAGTGATGTAACTGAGAGATTGGAGTTACACTGATGAGACTTTGACCATCATGTAACTGCTGGAAGGCCTAAAGAGAAAAAGCCACAGAATAATTAGGAGGTTTTCAGAAGCCACTTAGTGAGTGGGTAAACATCAATCCAGAGGGACACAGGGGTCCCTCAAGCTGGTTTTCAAGATTGGACCCTCAGAAAGGAAATTTGTGTCTTGAGTCTCAATAGAAATGTTTACAAGGATAAGTTGGTTTAAGAAAATAAAGAAATAAACTGGCAATGTCCCTGATAAAGAGCTGAAATAGAGATGTGTGTACAGAATGTGGCTTCTCAGAAACTGCCTCTTCCTCAGGGCTCTTGCTCTGGAGCTACCTCTGGTTATGCAAAGAGCCGAGTATGAATCCTCACCAGGGTTTAACCTTGTTCTGCTGCACTTTCAACCTTCTTATCTGTAGCTCATGGATGCAAAATTGGGAGGCCACAATGTCAAGAATGGAACCCAGAGCCTTGGAGGAAGGCCACACTTTCCAATCTGTTTCCTTCGGAGCTTCCCCAATGGCAGGAGTCAGTGCTGGCAGCAGATCAAAGCCCAGGAATTCCTGCGCCGTGCTTGGCCCGTTCCTCCTGGCTGAGCTCACACCGCTCTCCCCCGCCCTCTTTAGCTTTAGCAGGATCAATTTTATAAATTACAGTGTGAGGTACAGCCTTAATGTGAGGGTGAGGAGGGAGGAGGAAGGCACTGCTGCTGCTGGCCCCTGGCGTGGCTGGCAGTCTGTGTCACACGGCTGCCCACCACAGTGGCACCTGCCCGTGACCTCAGCTGGCCTTGTGCTGGCAGCTTGCCCCACGCTGCTGATATCCACTGGATGTGACTCATTTCAAACAGCCTCACGTCTCATATAAATAGGAATGTTTGGGTTTGAAACGTTACCAGTTCTTTGTCATTTTAGTGGAGTCTTGTAATAGTGTTTTGCTTAAATACTAGCTTTTTAAATGGTAGGAATGAAAGAATCCTAAAGCTCTTGGTTCCCTTGGCACAGGGAAAGCCTCAGGGGGGATTCAATGAAAATGACCAGAGCTTTTATCAGAATGTTCTGAAAGGCACATTTCAGTTTTTCAGTGGAAACCCACATCCCTGTATTTTGTCAGTGGAGCTGAACTAGGTACATTTACAGTAACATTAACTGTTTTAAAGATCTTTAGTGCCCTTCAAAACTAAAAGGAAGAAATCTCCTTGGAGGAGAGATGCCCCTCAGCAAAGGACAGGCAATCCTGTCCTTTGCCACTCATCCTTTGCCTCTTGTTCTGGAGTTTTGGGGAGCAGAGGCCCAACTTTTGGATGGTTAGGTTAATCCCACCCAGCCTGAGGGCTACACTATGCTGCAATTGCATGCCTGCAACTAGAAACTTAAAAGAAATGGTTGTTAACCTACAGGCTGTATCGTGCAATAGATGGTAGAGCTGCTTTTAGTCATCAATATGTTGCTATTTATGTATGACTGATACTTTTAAATCTCCAGATTAGTCATGTTAAGAGTCCTTTTTGTTTGAGAGCTTATGCTGTCACGCAGGCATCTCCATAACTAAATGTGTGTTTGACTCTTTCTGTCTCCAGTTAAGTCGACATTAACGGGGAACTTACTAAAAATAACTGCCACAAACATTCCCATACTTAAACTTCAAACATCATCATGTCAATTTACAGTGATGATAGAAGTCCAATTAGAAATCACTAAAAGAAATCAAGGCTAATTAGTTTTGGTTGTGGGATCATCCAACATAGTTTTTCAGCTTGCTTTTTTTATTACAGTTTTCCTCCAGGCCCAGTGCAGACCTGTGCTCCACCTCACAAACGGGGCTTGCAAGTAAACATTTTTAAGGACAAAAATCTCTCCACATACACCATAATAGTGCTAAAGTTGCAAAATCAAAGGCCTTAACATTAGGAAGCACAGGAATTCAAGTCTATTCTGTCTGTCTGTGTGTCTAACATGGCACAGCATTTAATGCCATAAGCAAATTGCATTTTTCTTGTAGGAAAATGTAATCACACACTGGATAGACTAAATTCACTTTGGGAGCAGCTATTCCATGTTTCATTTTCTATTTACTTTTCAATATGTGGCCAAAGGTTTAATTCAAGCTGAGAGGGAGAAGGTTTATAAACTGCAGTCTTCCTAATCTGGTGTGATCCCAGGTCATTTGCAGAGCAGTCCTAATCTAACTTGGGCACTGAATCTGCATGCTAAACATTTTCCTGCAAATTTGTTTTTGTCTCTTGAATTATTTTTCCACATAGTAAGACCAATATCTTCTGATGCAGGGAGTACAGAAGAGAGAACTGCCTGGAGCAGCCAAGGCTTGTTGGGCAAATCAGCTGCTCAGGGTACTCTGCTTGGATGGTCATGGCTAGGTCTGCATTCATGGGGTGTAGATGGAATTGTACTAGTGACTGAGGATCCCAGGGAGGTCCTTCTTTCCAGCCACTACCCAAACTGAAACTTTTCCCTTGCAGGAAGATTTCCATCATTGCTCTGTCAAGACTCTTGCCTCTATTCAGTGCTAAGGAGTTAGGGCTGAGCTACACAACCTACAAATGAAGCTGGAGGTCAATAACAAAACCAAACCTGGATCAAGTCTTTTCTCCTTAAATGGAGATGTTTGTATTCACCCCTTTGCTGCTAAGGAGCAGAGAACAAACAGTTGTACAACTGCCTTCATAAATCCAGTTCACATAAACCTTCTCCTCTCCCTGCAATAAAAAAGCTGCCAGGAGGGTTGGCTCTGCATGCAACTTTGCTGTGGGTGACAAATCTGTCTGCTTCCTAAAGCAGCCCTGCACTCAACACTGAGCATGGCACAGTGGGAACAAGCTGCTTGAAGGCCAGATCCTTGAGAGCTGTGACTCCAGTGCAGGTGGTGTAAGCCAGGGATGCTCTCTACACCTTGATTCTGATTGATCATAGCTTTATATCCCAAATCTTGCTATTAATGTAAGAACAAAAAAAACCCAAGGAGTTCAGAGTCTCTGTTTTGGTTGCATTTTAACTCACTGCACCTATGGCTTGATGGGGGAGGAATAGACACAGCTGCATGAAGACACCAGATCTGCTCATCATCACTGCAGCTGTGAAGGACCCATCAGCCCACATGGGACTGCATCTCAGTCACTGCTACTGGTTTTGAAGCTCTGGGAGGATGAGTTCCCAGCAGGAGTTCCCACTCTGACCACCCACCCCCCCAAACTGTAAATTTTTGCATGCTGGAGAGAGTTCCCAGCTCAGAGAGGGATTGGGCAATGCCCATCCTTCTTCCAAGCTTCACACCGAGGTGGCAGAGATACTGTTCTTTGCTGTTGTCAAAAAAATGGGCTTTGCAGCAGGGCTGTGGCCTGAGCTGGAGCTAAGAACGAGGGAACACAGGCAGCCACCCTGCCCTGGGCAGCTCTGCCAGCTCACCTCCAGCCCTGACCTCAGGTAGCCCCTGTTACTGCAGCCCCTGAGGGCAGCTCCCAGAGAGGCTTTGTCCTCAGCTCAGGAGAATGGGCTGTTTTGACAGCAGGATAATGAATGTGCCTCAGCTCTCTGGCTGTAAAATCCCCGGGGACATGAGGCGTGTATAATTCTCACTGTGCCACAGCTAGGTGAGCACAACACAATATTCCTGCTCAGGGATGGCCAGGCTTAGCTACCTGACTGTGTAACCTGCAGCTGTTTTCCTCATTTTATAGTGGCAAAGCTGGTATCTATTAACCATGCCACTTCGAAAAATAACACCCAGCTCCCCAGAGAGGCCACAGTCAGAAACTCTCGGCTATGACCAACTTTTTTTGACATAACCAAGGAAACTACAATCATTTTTCTTATGCAGGGACTTCAGGCAGCATTGAGGGAGTGAGGTCTGCCTTCTGCTACCCTGCAGGTGAGGTAGTGAAGCCCTTTTTTTGTTATTAAAAATAGGATAAAGCCATCTTTAGTCAAAGATTCCCTTGGCTAATGGCAGGTCCTGCTCAGAGCAGAGCACTCTCATCCAGCTGCAGCATCACCGCAAGACTCCTGTTGTGATTGAAGGCTTAAGGAAATGTTATAAAGGCACATTCATCCTCTCATATAGCAACATTTACATACGTCCTCTCCGTCAAGATTTTACCTTGATTTTACAAAAAGTAATCATTCTCTTTCTCTCCTTGGCTCTCGATGTAGATGAACTCTTCAGTCCTAGTTTGGGAGAGCTGAGCACAAATGTTGGATAAATGCACAGAAGCAGCAGCAAGGAAAGGTTTTCTGACATTTCTCCCATCGTTCAGCATGGTTTATGTTCACTATAGTTTATTTTTTGTTCACTTCACCATCATTTGTGCTAATACAAATATAAATATAGAGCCATACTGCTTTGTGTATGTATTAAATGTTGATAGAGTAAATTATCTTTCTTCCAGATTCTCCATTATGTTTCAGCTTCTGTTATGTGCTGCACATCCACATAAGAAACAATTGCCATTACACAGCCCTATGCAAACATGATTCTCTTCCAAGCTTTCCATCTTGCTGCTAAATAAATATGTATGGGAGATAGTGTATCTGTATTTCTACAGAAGACTATTATTTACACAACACCCAAACCTATACAAATTCCAAGGTATAGTTCACACAGCAAACATTTTACTAAGATACAAAGCTGCAGTGGATCTTCTACACAGCAGCACTCATACCACCTCCAGGACCAGAAAACCAGAACCTACAGTAAAGATCAAACCTGTGCTCTTCTTGCTGACCTACAAGCATCCAAATGAAGTACCTCATCACCTTTGGCTTCTTCAGGAAAGAAAGATCTGAATTCCCTCAGGAAGTTTCCATCCCTCTCCCTTGGCTGGGAAAGCAGACTGGATTTCTAATCAGGCACTCGGGTTAGGAAAAAGAGAGGAGTGTTCCCATAGCCATGAGCTTTGGCTTGAAATCTGACTGACCCTAGACCTTAGTTCTGGGAGAAATCATCTCTCCCAGAAGGCAACAAGATGCCTGGCCAGTTTTGAAACCTTTTGGTAAAAAAACTCCCACCTTTCAGCTGAGAGTTTTTTCAACTGTTGACAAATACTTTGCTCTACTTTACAAACTGCTGCAGCCAGTGGGTATCAATTCACAAACCATCACTGCTAGAAAAGCAGCAGTCACCTGACCCTGAAGCAGAACCCATGTCCCAGGCAGCATGAGCACAGGGACCTGTTCATCCCTGCACATGGGCAGAGTTCAGAACCCTCGTGGCCATAAAATAGACCCACGGGGAGAGAACTGAGCAGCTCCAGGCACCCTTCCATCTGCCTTTGGGATCCTCAAAACAAGCATCTCCAGAGCTCATTCTGTTCTTACTGTCATTTCCATTTAGTGTGTTCTCTTCCATTTTGTTTGTGTGATTGTGTTGCCAGTTTAGACATAGCTCCCAGAAGCCTTTCAAAGATGCTTATACGTTGCAGCCATGTACTTGTGTGTTTATATGTACATCCACACTGGTAGATGACCCATGGTTTACCATCTAGATGTGACTGCAGAAGTGACAGGGAGCAAAGACTGGAGTGATTTATACCAGCTGGTCTATATGTTGCAACATTCTTCATGCCAAGTAAACACGGCCTTGCATCATAAACCATGGGCTAGAGCCAAGAAAGAGCTCAGCCAGAGAAGTCAGAGAATAAGGAGAGCACAAGCCTGTTCTGGTAAGAGAGCTCGGTATTTAAAAACATGTCCTGACACATTCACTAGAGGAGGCCAGGTATTTTTGAAGCTGTTCTTTTTTTTTCCTTGCAACTCCCCAACCCTCTGAGCTCATTAAAATCAAGACACTCTAATTTCCAAGAGTGGCCAAGAGGGAAAGGTCAAGGAAGGACTTCCTTGTACTGTCACTTCTCAAATTCCAGTGAGAACAGCAGGGCTTTCATTAAGCCACTGTCAAGTGATAAATCACTGCATTATCAAAAGAAAGTGGGACTGCTATTACCTCCTATGCAAAAGGTATTGAAATAAAAAGACCTGATGATTTATAGCTTGTGTACAAGACTGCCTGCTTTGATGCACAGAGCATTGTAGAGATCTGCCAGAAATGAGATCTCTGGTCAACAAAAACAAGGGTCTTGTTACCAGCAGCTGTTCCTGGCCAGATAGGGAGCAGCCAGTGCTGCTGCTCAACAGTAGCATTACACATCCCCTCTATACAGGTTTTGGAGGCTTATATCCATAAGATCCCAGCTCTGAAGGTGCAAAGCTACTCAGAAAATGAGGTGCCTTGCCAGATACTAAACTCTTCAAAAGGAGCAAAGCAGCTCTTGCACCAAAGCTTAAGCAATGCAAGAAAGCCTGAGAAATCTCTGCTGAACAGGAGACTCAGTCTGTTCAGGAGGAACTCAAGTTTAAAGCCTGGAGCTGTTGCTTGCTACTTGGTGGTTTGTATTTCATGGGTAGGGGAAGACAGTCCATTAGTTCAGATTGAAAAGCAAATATTTGATTTCATTCATCCCATCTCCACTTGAAAAATGCCATCTGTCCACAAGGAAGCACATTGACTGATGACTAAGAAAAAACATTGCTCAAGGCCCTTGAAAAGAGAACAAAGTGCTGTGTCTCCCAGGTGTGTGCTTTAATGACATGGTTTTAGGGTGTTCATAACTGTAACTGCTTTTGCTTCTCAGGAAAGCTTTCCTCAAATCCCTGAGTGGGGTCTGAGGACTAAGACCCTGTCTTTTAACAGTTAATTACCTGAAGCAGTTAGTGGTCATGCTGTTGTAGGAAGAGAGTAACAAAGGGAATGTGAAACCTGACAGCTAAAGCCTTGCTTGACCTGAAACCAGAGACAGATGGCAGGAATGCTCAAGCAGCACATCCAGCAGCCAAATCGCGTCTGACACAGGCTCTGAAGCATGGCAGCCAAATACTAATCATGGTTGTACCCATGCAAACTTGGACCTTCTCTCCTGGATTGCACTTGCACTCATGTCACCCCTGGGTATTTCCACTGAAATCCCATTGAATCACCTCGAGTAACCTCCCGCCTGTTGTGGGGAAAGGGAGAGCAGAGCACAGCCTGCAGCTTTGGAGCCAGCCCAGTTCATGACCAAGTCCCAGGCAGCAGAATCTGGCCCATGCAAATCCAAAAACTGGGGCATAGAAGGCCCAATAATTTTTGGGAAGACACAAAGTGCACATGGTAGGCAGTGCCTATATCCTAGAATGGGCTTCTTTGGAAAAATAACATTTAGGACAGAAGATGCTTTATGCAGTTGACTGCAACATCATCTGCCCTGTCCCATGAGCTCCTTGAGAAGAAACAGAGGGCAATCCAAGATGGGAAGAATAAAAAATCAAGCTGGAGTGACTTCTGTATTGAATTCAAGATACTTCAATACAGGATTAAGTTAGAAACACCTGAAATCTTTATACAACAACCTGTAATTCTGTGCATAAACACACATGTCTTGGTGTGTGTAGGCGTACACATGCATCATATATTAACAGGGGTATAACAACAAAAGAAGTTGATAGAGTTGGTTTTCTTCCTATATTGTCACCTATGAGGAGATATGCATTATGGTTGGATTTCTTAAATCCATGGCAAAACATTAAAGCATTTTCTGACTTTCCCTCCTTGTGGGAGCCTGAGCTGTGTCAGCAGCCAGGGCTGCACCTACAAACCTATTTTTCTCTCTGGAGCAGTCTTGCCCTGCTCCAGTCATCTTGGGCACTTGCTGTCCCCATCCCAGGTTAAAGTCATAATCGGGCACACTGTGAGTTTTAAACCCAAAGTGCCCCTTTGAACTCAGAGCTTATCTGAGCCCTCATTGCCTTCTGGCGGGTTATTCTGCGAGTTCAAGATGGCTGTGATCTGGCTGGCAGAGGTTTATCTGTTAAGACAGAAAAGCTGGTGCCCTGTAGGAGCAGAGCTAATCTGTCGGGGAGCACTGAAATCAAATGAAAGCAGTAAAATGCTTCTGACTCAAGAAGATGCTTTCAAGCCCTGTGCTGAAGAGGATGTGGTGACAGGAAGCTGCCCCATGCTCACAGCATCACTCTCTGCTGCTCCGACTACATGTCCCGCCTGGCCCTGCTCAAGACCTGCATTGCTGCAGAGCTGGCGAGGTCCAGCTGTTTATCCCTGAGGTTTGGCCTCTGAGCATATGCAGGTGACTGCTGGGACACAGCTTTTGCTCCATCTATCTGCATGGGATCAAGTACTTGGATATCTATGATTCTATAGAAAGAACTTTTTCCCTGAGAGGTTGTCAGCCCCTGTGCCAGGCTGCCCAGGGAGGTGGAGGAGTCCCCAGCCCTAGAGCTATTGTAAAGCTGTGTAGATGAGATGCTGAGGGCCATGGGTTAGTGGTGGGCTTGGCAGTATTGGGTTAGTGGTTGGACTCAATGATCTTAAAGATCTTTCCAACCAAAATGATTCTATGATCAAGGGATGTCCTTTGCATCGTAGACAGGTGAGAGTGCTGCTGCACAGCTGCCTGGAAAGCAAGTAATGGCAAAAAGCTGGACCTGGTCCAGTCCAGTAAGAGCAAGGCTTGTGTAGAAACAACAATAGGTGCTTCGCCCTTGTATGATGAGGACACACACGGCCTTAAGCCATTTTCCTTCATTCTTTTCATCCAGTTTACGTGCCTCAACTTCTGCTCTAAAAAAAAATGCAAGGGATCTGGCTTTTTTAATGTCTGTTTCTCCAGGTTACCCTGTACACTTCCCAGCAGAGAGGACACAGAAAAGCCACGGTCATGACCTGCCTCCTCCCAAGCAGCTGTTCAACAAAACAGGAAGCAGCGGCTCTACAGCCTGTGGGTGCTTTGAAGCTCTGCCTGCAGGGGAAGCTTTAACAGTCACCATTCAACTCCCCCCAGGGCTGGAACCTTTCTTTGCCCTCTTACAGACATTGGTGCCCGCTCCTCTGGGATGCCATAGGCTGCACTGCACACTAACACAGCAAACAGGCAGCAAAATAAAACTCCACATTCACCTTCTGCAGATGAAGTAGGCAAAGCATCTTCTGTTGGCAGAAAGGGAACAGTGGTGAGCCTATCTGCAAAAGTGTTTCTCATTATCCACCTGTAATAGTATCTTACACCCTCCTGACGGCAGTTTAACTGTCAGCCCAAGAAGCAGATGAACTTTTGTAATGCTGAGAACACAAAGTTGCAAGAGGAAGGAACGCCTGGGATCTGCCACATTGCAAAGCTGGCCAAATGAAGTTAGCTGGAGGGAAAGAAAAAGAATCCTTCAACTCTATGGAGGTAATAACTGGAGAGCAGCATGTGTCCTCCAAGTAACCTGACCAAAACTGTTGCAAAAGCACACAGAGTTGATAACGATGAGCTGTATCTTCTCCTCCAGTTATAGCTTAAAGCTCCTGGTTATCCAAAAAGTTCTCTAACCTCTACCACAACAAAGTGGTAAAAACATCCATCCTCCCAAGGAGCTCTTAAACACCAGCACATTTCATAACTATATGTCCCAAGGATGTGGTGTTAACACTTTACAATTATTTTTGCCATGCCAGAATGAGTTAAGGTAGGAGTCTCTGTCCTGGCTTCGAATTTCCTGGCTTTCCCCTGTCTGCGTCACAACATAATTCTTTCCAGCCAGCCTTTTCCTCAGATGTTCAGAGTTAGCACTGGGATCCCAGCCAGCTCTCCTTCCCAAAACAAACACGGAGCCTCTTGATGCCAAAGATTTGCCTTCTCTTCAATACCCTAGGGACAGAACACTTGGCTTTACAAGCGCTGCCCCCATTTTCAATTCTGCAGAGGTATGTAAATAAAAATGCAGCTTTATAAGGCCTTGTCTGCACCAGAAAAGACTTGATGACATGTCCCTACAAGCTGTCTTTCTCCATCAACTGTAAACAGAGATTCAATTAATTGAGGAGGTTATTTGCCAAGTTGGTACACACAGTTTCTGCAAGCAAAATATAGCTTATTGTCAAATGACAATTTCCTGGTGCAATCGTGTCTGCATCAGAGTTTTTGCTAGTAATAAAACCACTCACCCATTATTAGACCACCCTGGTTCCAGTGGAAACCTGCTCTAAAAGCAGTGTCCTCAAAAGTGCTAAAATACTGTTCCTATCTCAGTAAAAAAAGCTTTTCTTTCCCCTCGGTGTTCCTGGGTTCATGCCTTATCTGTAACCTGCGTGTTGTGCCTGGAGGCTGGGAATTGCAGAGCTGTTGGTGGCTGACGAGAAATGATTCAATGGAAAGGTTGCCGTGAGCTCTACAGATAGCAAAGCACATCCCTGCACTGCTCTGAGCAGGGAATCAATTGACATTTAGGCAGATCGTTTTCCTCTGCCAAAGGATATGTCCTTCAGGGTCAGGACAGGTGAAGCCTTATTCCTGCCTCCCCTCCCCTTTCTTGAAAGGTTGAGACCTAGAATTGGCCTGAATGTGTACATTTGTTTTGTTGAAAAGAAATGGGCTAAAAGAAAGAACATGAACAATATTACCCAATGAAGTCATGCAAAAATATTGATGATTTAGGCACTATCATTAACACAAATAGAGGTGAATTCTAAGCCTACCTCCTTTGTTCCTGCTGAAGTCAATGGGGGTTATGTCTGATGTATTTTTATGGCAACAAAGGGGGATACTGTGGGCTCAATAAGCTTCAATACTGAAGGAGTGTGAAATGTGGGTGTTTAAACAATATGTCCAATCTCCTATGCACTCAGGAGAAGACAAATATATAATAATTCATCCTTATCAATATTTCTATAGCATCACTCTGGAAAGAATCTCATGCTCCTTCAATAAATATGAATTAAATCAACCCAGCCTCTCTATGTAACAAATATTATTGCCATTAACAGATGGAGAAATCAGGGCACAATTTCATTGCCCACACAGGGCATCTGCTGCAGATCTAGGAAGAGACTCGCTCATCCCCAGCCTGGTATGAACGATCAGATGCTGGATTCAGGAGCCTCGTGACAAGTATCTGCCTCCAAAATCAGCACCTGGATTGTCACTACAGAGCGGAAATGCCTCTTTGAAAGGTTAATATCAAACAGCTTAGTTAGAGAGGGAAACTCAGCAGCAGCATCTCCAAGGAAACTAGTACACATGAGAAGGAGGGAGCCAGGAGATAAAACCAGGAGTTAAAACCAGAAGCCAGAGACAGCAGCCATTCCCATTTCCCCATGTTTTATATTTCTGGTATGATTTTTTTCTTGTGATATTCGACAGCTTTCTGTTGTGAATGGCTGAACAATCTATAAACAAAATAGCTTTCTATCACTCAAGCATGATGAACCAGATCTCTAAACAGTCCTGACAGCTGCACTGGGAGCCTATCTGCTTTCCTCCTGGGCAGCAGCAAGCATCAGCAGACTCCAGTGTACATCTCTCCATCCTTCACACCTTCCTCATGTGTATTTCCTTGCTGCAGTTCTGGCTGTCCTTACATCTACCCTTCAAAAGCAGCTATTTTGGATACAGGCTCTCAGAGTACGCTTGCTTTTGCTTCCAACACCCAGACCCTACATGATGGGATAGACTCAGCAAAGGGAGTCAAGCCCTTGGGAGAGTCCCAAAGTCATTTGGACTGGCACAGGGCAGGAGACCCAGGCCTTATGAAGAAGTACAAAGGTAGCTCAAGAGACTTGGGCTTGCAGCTTTTAATCCACCTAAAAGAGGGCACACTGTGCTGTTGGGCTCAGTGTGAGGGGAGGGTTTGGACTTGATCTTAAAGATCTTTTCCAACCAAACCTGTTCTCATTGCACTTCAGTTTGTTGTTTTCTGGAAGAGGATTTTGCCAACTGTTTAGAAATACTATCAGGAAGAAAGTGTTATTTCCTGCTTTTACCTCCATGTTTCAGAGCAGAGTCCACCAACCACATCACAACTGATAAACTTCCTTACAAGTGAACACTGTGCTCTCAGAAGCATTTTTCCCTGCCTGAAGCCTCCCCAAGCACTGCTGCTGGCACCACAGCCCCAGTACCTAAAGCTTTCACAAGGACACTTGGCCACTGTGTTTTGAGCAGACAGCCTGTGGCCAATGTATGCAAAGGGTTTGCTGCACAAAAACCTCTACATATCTGGAGAATTTCAGCTATCTAGGAGTATTTATTAACACAGCCTTGCAAGGCTCTATCTCTGCATGTATGACATAAACATGATGGCAATGATACAGCAGACGTGTCGCGGTGTCATTACATTGTTTGCATGACCTTTGCCAAAGAAAAGTAGAGCTTTACTGCTGGCATTGGGGCACATCTTTATGACATCTCACTATCAATAAAGAAAACAGCCATGCCACACTTTGTGATGTTTTTGAGCTCTTTTTAGTCCCCTCCAAGGTCTTCTAAGCAAAGATGATTATTTCTGTCCTCCAACACCAAGGATCCCTTATCACTAAGAAGGCTTCTAACTATGCTAGATGATATATGAACACATAAAAAGCTTTAAAGAGCTTACAAGCTGAAGGTATGTTTGATAGGAGAGCCCAAGGAAAGATACCATTGGCCTGCCTGGATGACAGTGGCCCTCACATGCCAACAACTTAGTCACTGCCAAGTTTTGCCAAAGCAGCTACAACTTATGGTTAACTAATTATACTTTTTCAGTGCTAAATAACCAAAACAAGACATTCAACGTAATTATTTCAGTATATGTGGCCGAGGGTCATGCCACCAACTTCTGATTTATTACCAATTTCATCCCATCAACGGACACCCAGACAGTGTCTCCCCAGACTCGTGGGTGGGTTTTGCAGCCCAGGTTGATGGAGACAGAGCAGGATCTGAGCTGTCTGTGCTCAGGAACAGCTACAAAACATCACAGACACTTCCGTGGCTGTAAGAACAACATCTCTGTGCTTCACCTGAAGGACAAAGAAAATATTCCCTTTCCTTTCAGAAGATGTGAACTTAAGTCTATCAAGTACCAAGAGGGACAAAAAACAGCAAGAAGCAGAAGAAACTTGTTATCCACAAAAGGCTTTAGCCTGTAGCTCCCAAATTCTGATAACAACAAGAGCTGATGCAGATAACGTTATATTTCCTGGAGATACAATAGCAGCCTTCATGTGGCCCAGCTGGAATGTGATACAGCTGAAGGAAGGCTAAGAGGCAAGGGGCAGGGTCAGATATGTGATGATTCACGATGGAACCCAGGAGGGAAGTGGCACTTGGTGCAAGGGGTCAAAAGTTCCCATTTCAGTGGGGTGGGTGGCAGCAATGACTCACATGTATCACCTTCCCAGTACATTTACCCTCATTCACACTTTCCCTTGGGCAGGAGGCTTTGTACCCAGCTTTTCCAGGAAGCATATTGTATCCTGTCAGGGGAATTGGGCAGGGTAAGGGGTACTCTGCCCTGGAAGAGCAGAGCTCATGTTCTACCTGCGGAAAGTAAGTGCCAGGACATGCTTGGCACTGGCCACTGGGGAGCTGACAGTCAACATGGAAACTACTAAATTCTGATGGGGGCAGCAGCTGGCTTCTACCAGAAAGGCACTCTCTATCCTTTTTAAATCTTCAGCGTTTCTTTACTCACTGGAGAGATAAACAAGCTCCCAAGGTTGTTTACAGTCTGTGTGTGAGCTGTGGTGAGCTGCAGGGCAGTGCTGCACTGCCCCTCCCGGGTGGGAGACCTTCAACCACACTGTGTTCCTGCAAAAACACCTTCACCAAGCACAACTCGAGATGCAACCAAGGCCCTTCTTCTGTGCCTGAGTGGACAACAGCATTAGTGCTGCTGGCAGGCAGTGGGCTACAAGGCAGCCTCAGCATACATGGAAACAAGTCTCTTTATGGATGGCAGCAGGAGTGCAAGGCTGTACCCATGCAGAATGCAGCTGAACAGGAACCAGGTCCCTCAGCATGGCACCAGATCAAATCAGTCGGCATCTCAACTTACCGAGCGAGCGTGTTATCCTTTGAAAAACGGAGAGTAAACATGGCAGGCGAGGCAAGCTGATGGGCAGAAACCTGAGCTGCCAGGCAGCGTCCCCTTACACAACAGTAGTCCTTTTCCCCGGTAGGTCAGAGGAGTTCTCGTAGGCAGTGACAAGGTCCTTTGCCCAGCGGGTGCCAGGGGAGCCCTGCTGCATCACCACCAGCCGGATCGGAGGCTGGGTGTCTGCAGGGACCTCGGGAGCGTATTCCTTGCTGGGATCCTTCCCCCTGCAGTCATAGAGCACGCAGGAGATGAGGAAAACCAGAAGCAAAATAACATAACTAGCCACTAAAATGATGAGATTCAAGGTAACAGGATCAATCTCCAAATAAAACTCCATTTGGTCCCATGCTATTGAATGCAAACCCAGAGAATGAAGTTTCATATGCACGAGTGAGCGACTGCTAACTGATCAGAATAGATGTATTGGCTTTGTGGTAAAAATACATTAATCCTTAGGTCTCCTGTAGCAATGGATTTCCCCGAACTGGATGATTAAAGCAGCTCAGTTTAATAACTTAAGCTCCTTCTTTTAATGCCACATTGCCTACAAGTGGCAGAAGCTAAATTTGAATGCTATATTGGCAGGAAAACATCCTCCTTGTTGAGAGACTAGCTCTTTCCTTGAAAAGCAGGTACCAAACTGAGTCTCCTCTAAGGACATTTAGCAGAGTCTCCCTCGTACAGGTGGATTTGGGCTCACGAGCTGAAAAAAACCCTTGATCCCTACAATTAGTAAATAAACACAGACAGAAGTAATGGAGAAAGCCACTTGCAAGGTCACTTTTCTCAGCATTTAATGAACTTGATTTTCTTTTCAGCTAAGTTCTTTCTGCCCTCCTCTGGTGCTATAGAAGGACTTTTCAGGTGAATCTAGGACTTTCATTACCCAGTTCCATATCAGGATTAGTGGGACACATCACATCACTGTATCACACCCTGCCCAGCTCGTCCTTGCACACTCAGCTGTAGGATTCTGCTTCCCTCAGGCTGCTCTGTCCACTTTGAGCCTGTCATATGTGAAAAGGTGCAACACAACTGGAGTAGTTCTGTAGCCTAGGCACCACTAGTTTCTTTTCCCTAGGTGAATCCTCTGCTTGCTAGAAAAAAACTAGGTGAAGTTTGCACTGTGTCTGTCTCCTGCCTGGCAGCAGAGGTCAGGCTGCCCAGACACAAAATCTGCAAGTACTTTTGCATCTTCCAGGTTTACATGTCTGAAGCTGCTAAGTGAGTAGGGACACACATAGCTGCCACACATTGTCCGCACGGCACTTCCTTATTTCCCTAGAAAACCGTGCTACAGAAACCACTTCTCCAAAAAGCCTCAGATGCACCAGTGTATGAGGCAGCAGGAAGGCAGACACAACAGGCAGGAGGTGACACTGATGAACACCACAGCCCCTGCGTCAGCGTGCTCACCACTTGCATGCACAACTCCAAGGTTTTGGTTAGCATTACAGCACAGGAGGGTTTTAGGAAGAGATTAGGCTGCCCTAGCTTTTAGCACTGCCAGAGCTGTGGAGAAGGGCTTTACGTGTCAGCAGGAATCTGATCCGGCACGTCTAAGCTGTGAGTAAGAAATATGTCATGGGGCCATCCTGCTGCCAACAACCTAGACGCAGGCTGTTCACTTTAAGGCCAACATCAGCTGCAATCCCCCACCATCTGCCCTCACAGCTCTTTAGCTGAGATGTTCAGAAGTAGTCCCCAGGCTGGCAGTGTGAGGTATGCTTAGCAGGGAGGGGGAACCCTACAGCACTGACGATGCACATTTGTGGGACAGAATTGGACTAGATAATCTCTAAAGGTCCCTTCCAACCCCCACCATTCTGTGGTTAATCACAGAATGGTGGGGGCTGGAAGAGACCTCTTGAAATCACCCAGCCCAGCACCCTGCTAAAGCAGGTCAATCTAGATCAGGCTCCACAGGAATGTGTTCAGATGGATTTGGAAATCTCCAGAGAAGGAGATCCCTCATCCTCCCTGGGCAGCCTGGGCCAGGGTTCCCTCACCTTCACAGTTTGTCCTCATGTTCCAGTGAAACTTCTTGTGTTCTGCTCCCAGTAGCCTGTACCTGGGGTCAGCACACTGAAACCCAAGTGTCAGCTCACATTCGGGGCAGACTGTAGATATTCACTGTGCTCAAGTATTGCCAGAGTCTGATGCTGCCTGTCAGCACTACTGTCCCAGGAGAAGGAGCATCACATCACTGCATGAACCTTGTCTGCACACACTTGGATGATTTTTATAGTGAGCTTCTTTCCAGTGAGCTGGCACTACTCCTGGGGTCAGTGTTTCAGAGTCCTTCCCTGCCCAATACTGCTCCCTCCTGCCCATCCTGCAGCCACAGCACTGATTCCCAGGCAGTGCCAGGAGCCTGGCTGATGGTTAGGGCAAAGCACTGCTTGGTGCTTGTGCAGGCTGTCTCTAGCAGGGACAGATGAGAGCATAAGGGGAACACACTTTTCTCAGATGTCCAAAATTTACCTCTGCTAGAATTGCTTCAAAGGCCAGACCAGCTCTGCCATTGGCTGCACCAGAGTGCAGCATGTTGCACAAGACCTCTGATGTATCCTCTGAAAATTGATTAGCTGGAGTCTGCTATGCATTTATTACACTATTCCATGATTTAATGTTTGACAAAAATCCTACCCTGAGAGTCAGAGCTCCTGGCTGGAGACCCAAGGCCACTAGCTGCCACCAACAAAGCCATGCTCAGTTCTACCCTTGGTGGTTTTTGACCTCGTTTTGTCTATAAATTGAGAGGGACACTTGTGGACAGAAATTGTCTCTTCTTCTGCAAGAACCCAGTTCAGCTGGGATGAGAGCTGAGGGAAGAAAACATGCATAATGGAAGTACACATTTTTTGTTATAATTCTTGCTTGAAGCCATTGTACAGTGAATTTCACAGTACAAAAGTTCAGAGGTTGTTAAAGACAGCAAAGAACTCCACTATTATCAGAGGAAAACCAGCTTTTAAACAGAAAGTCTTGGGAAGAGGTTCCAGTGGGAGAGAGCTACAAGTGCTCTGTTTTGAGAGCAACTACAGTACAAGTAGCAACAGGGTTGCAAGCAATGGCTGAAGATAATAAATCAGTTTGTGAGAAACTACAGCATCTTCTCATCTAGTGCAGGGGTTAAATAACAGGTCCCTGCTGTGCCAGCTCTTTTTGACTATAGCAGGTTTAGGGTGATCACAGGAGCATTTTGGCTGGCAGATCCAAGGTCCAGCAGCTCAGAGAGGAGAACACATCACACAATGCATGGAGATGGATGTTCACAGCAGAGTCTCCAAACTTGTTTGCTGGACTGAGGCATGAGGAAGCCAAGAACAATTTCCAGGCTCCCAGGTAAAGCCCATGCAGCAGGAGTGCTGGCAGAGCCTTATGTGCTGCAGAACATGCTGCCCAGCATGGCTGCTCTGATTCAGGGTGGCTGCACCTCAGAGCTGCTACCCAGCCCTCGCTGACAGGCTTGACTTATCTGTGGTGTCACTGCTAAAAATAACCTCCAGAGGATAAACCTCTTCAATCCTGGTGCAGTGTAAAAGAGGGGAATACAGATTACAGCTATCCTAACCTATTTCAAACAAATAATGAATTGATTCAGACAAGGTATCAGAAAGGAGAGACCTGCCTCTTGCATAGCACCTTTTCCCTGCAGCTCAAGTGGATGCTTACAGGCTGCAGATGGCTGCCAAATTCCATTGCCTTTCTCCTACCAGAAACTCTAGTTTAAGAGTAACAAGTGATAGGGCAAGAGGAAACCGTCTCAAGGTGCCCCAGGAGAGGTTTAGATTGGACATTAGGAAAAACTTCCCTGAGAGGGTTGTCAGCCCCTGTCCCAGGCTGCCCAGGGAGGTGGGGGAGTGCCCAGCCCTGGAGCTATTGCAAAGCTGTGGAGCTGAGGTGCTGAAGGCCGTGGGTTAGTGGTGGGCTGGGCAGGGTGAGGGGAGCAGTTGAACTCAATGATTTCAAAGGTCTTTTCCAACCAAAATGAGTCTATGGTTCTAAGAGGGAAAGTACAGAGATTTAAGAGAAGCAGAGAGAAACTCGGTACAAGCAGGAACCAAACCACAGTGACCCCAATATCTACAGTCCAAGTCTCACCTGCTCAGAGCAAATTCAATGAGAGATTTGTTATGCACATCTTGTGCAGACATCAATGGCAGAAATACAGACACCAAGCATCTGGGGATGCCTCTAGGGTGCTGGACATGCCCACTTAAACAGTGTTTGGTGTTTAAATAGAGCCACACATCAGTGGTTATTTAACCTGTGGCTTTTGGGATCATGCCTTCCTCCTGCACAAGCTCTGCCAGAGTTAGACCCACTCTTTACTCCCCACTGTGCTACAAGGAGCCTCACACCCAGGTCTCCTCTGTTGCCTGCAAATTTCCATGTTGCAGGAAGTAACTGGACATATTTGAGAACTTTGGTGAAAGGGGCTGGAATTGACTAGTAACACTAAAAATAACCAGAGGCAAGGGCTAACCAGGACCCCACCCTGACTCGAGAGAGCACGGCAGCACCTTACACCGAAATTCACAGCAGCACACGCACAGCGAGTTGTACAATATCATGACTTTATGCTCAGCTCAGGTTTAATATCATCCCCACGGCTCTGTACATGCCTAATTCAGGGTGGCCACACGTAGGTGCTGTTGCTTTCCTTATGGAAGCATCGGGATAGCAGCGGGAGGTGCTGAGCTCCGGCAGCCGGCACCGGGAGGTCTCAGCATCGCCCGGGACCCCCGTGTTAACCGAACTCCTCAGCATAAGACACAAAGCCGCTTCCCAAGAGCCACTTCTCTACTATTTTTTAAATCTCTTTTTGTCAATGGCATCACTGCTTTATCAGTACCTGAAGAGAAAAAGGAGTTTCTGCTGTTGTCGTGCAGGGTTTCTACTACACTCTTTCTCAGGAAGTATTTGAGTGCAGTTGTTAAACTATTTCCTGCTCTAAAGGCTCATTTGTTATCTATTTGATCTCTACAGCATTAAAAAACAGCTGTAAAAACGCTGCTTTTGAGGAAAAAAAAAATAGAAATTCTAGAAGAAAGATAAAAAAAAGAGACAAAACAGCTATTATGATACAGCTTACTTAGTTATTTGTAGTGCATTTCCCTCCTGGGACCCTAAATCCACAAATAAAACACAGTCAGTGAAAAGTTTGACTTTGAGACTGAATAGTCCTACAGAGGTAAAGGAGACAGCTAGTGCTTGAGGTTAAGCGCACGCTGAATCTTGCTGGAAAACAAAAATCAGAAGCTCAAAACAAAGACTGAAGTCTTACCATCTTAAGCATTGGCCATGAATGTTGCCTGTACAGCTCTAGTCCCCAAAAACTCAGACACTACACCACACTAAAAAAAAACCCCACTCTTCACCTACAACCCCTCATACTCAGCAAAGCCACATACTGACTGAAATCCAATTACCTTTATCTGCAAATTGATCTACTAGAAAAGTATCAGCTGGAAAGGAACTGGTCCTCAGTAAAATAAATCCAGTTGCCATGAGGTGGCAGATGCTGATCAGTTATTTTTCTTGTTGCTTTTTCTTTGTCTCAGGGCTCCAGGTGAGGTGTATCACTCAAATCTATGGCCCAGCTGAGATACATCAAACAAAAATGGGACACTGGTGTTTCCTTCTCCCTAAACTCCCTGCTGGAGAGCTCTGCTGTCATCAGAGTTGACTCAATTTGCTGCTGCAAGAAGTAAAACCCAAAGGAGCTGATTCCTTACTGTGAAATGTAAAACCCATGACTTGGTTTCAGAACAGTGATCTGAATCTTCATGTGAGATTAATCTCTATAACTTTATCAACATAAGGAGGCTCAACAGAGTGTGGGTGCATTCTAGTCAGTGCTGCTCTATAAGGTGAGAGCCTATAGAGGCAACCTTCTGTACCTCAATAAAGGCAACATGGTTATTTTTCATCTCTAGGTAACTTTCCAATGAGAGCTAAGGCAGCATGTGAGGATTTTGACATATAACTAGCCAAGAGATGCCCTGTCTGTAATGCTGCACCCTTGAGGTGTGCAAGAGTACAAAACCACCTGGTAAAACTACTTTGGTATGCTGGGAAATATTTAGTCAGGCCACTTGTCCTTGGGTGCTTGAGAAGGATGTGCAAATGTAAATGCCTTCTGATTATTAATGGTGAAATGACATAAAAACAGGAGAGAAAAATGAGAATACCTGATATTGAATGCAAGTCTCATGGAGTGGGTCACACACGGGTAGAGCAGACTCTAACTGGGTTTTGATTCTGCTGGAGCCAAACTGCTCACATGGTTTATCTTCTGTCCTGTAACATATCTTCTGCAAGAGCTAATCAAGATAATGCAGCTATAAAACCAGAGTGATATAGGCACAGTTGCATCAAATCAATGGTTCTCCTGATCTAAGTCTATTACAAAACTCAAAATTACACCACATAAACTACCCCATCCTTTCTACTGTTCTCACTTGGTGCTGCAAACTGACTGTAACAAGTCTTTAAGGATACACTTCCCTTGTTTTATTGAAGTACATGCTCATGGGCTTTGCTGAATTGGGACTGATTTAGGCACATGCAGCACTCGGCTCAAGCATGTTGGGCTGTTAACTACATTGTGGCTGCCAGAAATGCAATTATTATTGTAGGTAGTAAAGCACTTTGTATGAGAAATCATAAAGTGAGAGCTATAGCTCCTTATTGTAGAGCACTACAGCTTCTTATTTCATTGCTTATGAAGATTAAGGGCTGTATTCTTTCCTTCCTCACACCCAGTAAATGAGGATTCTGCTGGTCTGGCTCACTCTGACTAGAGGAGGCTGAAGCATGGTAGTGGAAGGCTCTTGGTGCTCCACAAGCTGGAGTGTGCTGGGGATGATGACCCCTTCCCCAGCACAACTGCACTCTGGAAGAGGAAGATAGGCACTGGAATCCTTAGGTGACCCCCCAGAAAAGTTGGGTACTACACACAGGAGAAACTCCAGTACCAAGGCTGAGAGAAGGTCAAGGAACTGAAGGCTCTAACTTTTGCCATTGCAAACAGAGCTGCAGGAAACCTGTACATTTTTCCTCGGGGTGACATATGTGTATTTGCCTCTCTTTCTGTTTGCCTTGAATAAACCCCCATGGGGTGGGCTGTGAGGAACACATCACTGTTCCTGGGGCACGTTTGAGTGCTGGTGTGATCATGTTACAAATTTGCAGGCAATCAATTCATTTGGCTTATGAGATGAGTCTGCTTTTTCTTGATTTTCTTTCAAGATTCTCCTACCTTGGGACAACTGGCAACACAGAGCTTCTTTTCAAAGACCCAGAAGACTTCTGTGAGCTGGGAACAGGGAGAGGTAGACTAAAGCACAAGAGTCACCACAGTCATGAGCAGCGACCGCAGAAGTGACTCTGCAAAACCAGTGGTCTCCAGCCCCGACTCTCAATCACTGCTTTGTTGAATATGATGTCAGATGAAGAAGACAGAGGAGATGGATGATGAGAGAAGGCAAGGTTCTCTAAACACAACTTGGCAAGATTTGCCTAAGAAGGTCTTGCAGAGCTCTCTGCTTGATGCAGCTGAGGTGTAAGTGGAGAGAAAAATCTCTGAGGTTTCCCAAAGCAGGTTTTGTTTGTTTAGATTTTTTTCAGGCTCCTTGCTAGGATCCCTGTGAATCTGTGTCATGTGTGAAGGCAGCAAATAAAGTGAACCCTGGATTTTGCTTTTTTCACTTATTTTTCAGAGAAAACAAGCCTCCCTTAAAAGAGGATACTTGAACACCAGTCAGACACCTGGTGATCAAACCAGCTGTTCACAGCTGGTCTTTCCATCTCTCTTTTTCATTGTTTGCAGAAACAATGAAATGATCGAGCACTAAGAGGGCTGAACTGATGAAAAAAAGAGACCCAAGTGCCAAGCTCTTTAGTGCTCTGTGTAAAACCCAAATAAATGGAAAAATAAATCAAGCTTAGACATCAACAGGAAATTGAAAAGTTACATCAATGGAAGGACAGAAATGTATACGTCAATCATTTGGCTGGAGATGCTGTGGTATAAACAGATTTTTATCACATATAACTTTCTATTCAAATAATGATGTCCTAGATTTCTTTTGTAAAAGTACACAGAGTACAATTTTGCCAACAAGCCTCTGGGAACAAATACAAGAAATAGAGCAAGCCTGCTTTTGCTGTCCCTGGTTTCAAGTTCACCAAGTTTTTAAAGCATCAGTTTAATTCAGAAAAACAGAAAAGGATTGTGCTTGGTTTTCAGTCAAGGCTGCAAGACTACTTCAATGCCTACAGCTCAGCAGATGTTTTGCTGAACAGAGGTGAACTCCTTGAACTGTAGGGTTCCCACTGCATTCAAACCTAATCAGCATTATCACCTCTCTTTCCCTTCCCTCACTGAAACCCAGGTTTCTTTAATTTAGTTCATTTGCCTACAGGGAAAGGTGAAGTGTGACAGCAGCCCCTCACCATCCCCTGTGGCACTCATTCCCATCACCACACCTCAGAAGGTCAGCCTAGTGTCCCCTCCATGGCAGGGACTGGTCCCTCCTGAGGGACCCACACTGCTGCCAACTGCCCTTGGGTGCAGATAAGCACCCCTTGAGGACAAAGACTTTGCCTTCCTCTTGAGATGGAAGATATCTGGATACAAACAGTAATAAATAATTGATGTGTCAGTCTGAACTAAATCCTGTTCCCCTGCCTCACCCACTTCCACTCTGCTTACCACCAGGCTTTTTTCATACTCTCTCTGCTTCTTCCACACCCATCTTTTAATTTTGTATTCCCTCAGACAAAAGCATGGCTCCAGTCTGTAGCAAGAGCCTTTTCCTGGGAGTTTTTCATCCCTTACAAGGAGGAAACCACATCCCCAAGCTTGTTGGGAGGCTTGGGCTTCTGATCTCCTCCTTCCAGCCTTGCTCCTGACACTTGGGCTCTCCCTCTTGTCTAGACCCATCAGTTATACTGCAGTCAGCCCTGCCATGTTCCTTGGGTTTCTTTCTTGGCACCAGTCACAGTTGTCTCCTGTGGATTTTCTCCCAATCGTTTTTTTTGCATTGTTCTCTCTCAGTCACTATCTTATCATTGCTACATTGTTCCTTTTTGGCTTCCTCTGTGGTTCCTATCTGTCTTTTCTTTGTGTATCAACGTATCAACATAGGCTTAGCTGGAGTCTTGTTACTGCTAATGAATGACATTCTGATTTTGCTGTGTTCCTGTCAACGTACTTCAACCTCTCTGAGCAAAAACTCAGCTGAACTCAAGTCAAATGTATCCTTCAACTGACCAAAAAGCCCTGAATTGAAGTGGGAGTCAGAGTGGTGGGAAGGTGACCATGAAAATATTCACAAGTATGGCATGAAATGAGGACTTGTTTGCCCTGAGCTTTCCCCAGAGCTGCAGAGCTGAACCCAGTTGGCCAAAACCCCTGCGATGCTCTATAGATCCCTTTGTGTGAACTGCTAGAGTACAGCTCTGATTTGAAATCAGGCACTGCTTAGAGCTTTCCATGACAAATCAACAGCCATAGTTCTGGTTGAGCTCTACACTGATAACTTCGGTTTGCTTTCCACCCGAGATGGCTATACTAACACTGTCATACACTGGAAGGATACAAATGAGGTACAGACAAAGCCCTGAATACGGGCTCTCCCTCTTGTACATGCTTGTCTCTAAGGCCTCTTGACTGCTCTGGTTGCAGCCAGAGGCTCATGCCTGCTTTCACTGGCATTTAAATTACTGCTGTAGAAAATCTTGTCTGGAAACACTATTGTATTTCCATCACTGTCTCCAAGTGGCTGCTGAGGTTCTGGTTTGCCAGATCTTCAAGCAGATGGCCCAACCAATGCATATGTAAATGAAATTACTTTTCTTCATGCTTTCAAGAGTAGTTAATGACCTGGTAGCAGTTTACTGTGTCGTGGGTCATTCAGTGGAGACAAATCAGAAGCAGAACTGACAGAAATATGTGATATTCTGCAAATAGTTTCAACATTTTCACCTAATTGCTCAGTAACTTCTTCTGATTAGCAGCACACCTAATCTTCATGCAGAAAAGGTAGCCAAAGAGGAAATTTTGGTATCTTAAGCTTTTAATATTCCAGGCATTAAATCCACCATTTGTGTCTGTCATGGTTTAACCCAAGCTGGCAACTCAGCACCATGCAGCTACTCTCTGGGAAACCTGACTGGTGCTGAAGGCTATCAGAAGAGCCTGTTATCAATGACAGCTGGATGTATTACATCCTCAGGTCTTCTACAACAATATCTGCAGTTGCTGCCATTGGAGATTGGGTGAACAATTCCATCTTTTCAAGCTGAATTCACAACAAAGTGTTTTCGGATCCAAAGCTAAAACTTCCTACGAAGTTACAAATCCTCATGGCTCAGGTGACAACCAGCATCCATCCCCAGTACCTGTCCTTCAGTTTCATAAAGGGCAGTTTTAAAGCAGCAGCCCGTGCCTTAAGGAAAAGTCTTGGGATGTAAAAGCAGGTAAATGAGATGCCTGATTCTGTGGTTCCCCAGAGGAGGTATTTGTGCTGAGAGGTGTGTTAAGTTTTACAAGACTCAGTGCAATACTCAGGCTTCACGTGGACCACCCAGTTGCCTGGCAAGAAACCCATTTTTCTCATGGTTTCAGCCCTGTCTTTGCTCAACTGCTGCTTTTACAGCTCTCTTGTTTTCCCAGCTGGTTTGTGTGCCTGAGATCAGGTCACTGAAAGCAAAGGGCTTGCTCAGAAGTTAAACAAAAGCCTTTTCTAGTTAAAAAGAAGGAAAAAGAAAAAAGTGTACCCACAGGGAGCCTCCTTCTCCAAGGAGGTAGCGTTTGCTTTGGAGGCCTTTCTTCAAAACATCCAAGGCTGCACTGGCACATGACTAACACTGCCAAGGTGTGTGTGTGGGGGTGAGATTTGACAGAAGAGAATTTGAGGAAAAGACTTCAGCAACAGAAATATACACCCAAAGGATCAGCCCCCCTTCCTAACAGACAAACATCAGGAAAATCAAGGTGGACATATGGGACTAGCTAAAGGGAGATTGATACTCAAATGGATAGAATATATAATATAGAAGTTCTGTTCATACCACAGCCACAAACTTCAGATATGATCATAGCACTTAATCGCTACAAGAATGAAATTCAAGCCTGGCTGGAAAGCACCAGGAGCTCTAAAGACACCTCCAGAGGGAGAAGGGAGAGGTTTGATTGCTCCCTATCGCAGCCTCAGTTCTCCTCCCCCATCCTCATCTTTTTTTGTTAAACACCCTGGGGACCAAAAGTGAAGAGGATGCTGCTTTCATAAATTTATTTTTCTTGGAATACAAAGTCCCTGCTTTGTGGGAAAACAGAGATGGGCCTATCTTGCACTGTCCTGCAAGGCTGATCCTGCCCCAGACAGCTGCAGACTCTCACAGACATTTTGGGAAACTCCAAAAGTAATTGCTCTGATTTTACTCTTGAGGAACAAGGTGCAGAACCTGTAGCTGTGAGCCAACTGCAGCCAGTCAACAACTCACAGACAAATGGCACCCAGTTGCCCAAAGGTGGTCAGAAGACTGATGTCTTCCCCAGTATTTCCCAGCCCTGTTGTCCTGAGAACACTCAGGGCACTCATCCTGGGAGAGGACCTGCAGGATATGGTCCAAGGGAGGAAGATCTGTAGCACATGTCTAGGGGTCTGCCAGCATGAAGTCCCCTCTGTCCTTCAGGAGGTACCACCCACCCTGCTGCTATCACATTGACTTAAGAAGCTCAGCCATGAGCAGCCACAAGTGCAGTGCAGCCTCGTGCCCTGGTGACAGCCATCTCCACAGCATGCCTGGGCTGCAGTGCAGCAATGGGGAGCTGGTCAGGTGAGAGATTTCTCTGGGCACCTAATAAATGCTTCACTTTTACTGCTGGTCAGATTTCCAAGAGCCAGACACTGTAATCAAGTCATTCAATGGCAGCTTTATTATTATTATTCTGGAGCACAGAAATCAAGACCCCTACTTGCCTGGCAGGAATTGAACAGACTTTGAAGGAATTAGAATTACTGGATTAAAATGTGAAGCCTTCTATGTTTCATGCAGAAAACCAACAATATTGAGTGCTCTGTGGGCACACAGGGGTGTCATACATCAATCCTCTGATATTTTACGACATTGTAGACATACTGTCTTGATTTTTAAACAACTGCCAGAGCAGAATTTTCGTTCCCATGGAAGCTATTTTTTATTATACTCCTAAACCTAATCTTAATTCTTCCCAGTGTACTTTGGACTGTGGCCAATCCGTGCATGTGTGGTAGGAAGCTGCCTCGCACAACTCCCTGCAAAATGGGATGATGGAGAGCAGCTCCACAGGCTGCTGTGGCATCCAAGCCTGTGAGGAGAAGAAGACAGCAACAGCAGCTTGGCTGGCAAGGAGATGGCAAGTGGCATCCCACAGAGGCCTGGGGAGAGGTTGGTGTTACAGTAACAGGGTGGAAAAGCAACACGTGGAGATTAAAAAAGAAAGAAGGGAGAGCAAACTCCTTTGATAGCCTTAATATCACAATCAGGAGAAACTTCCTGGCCTCATATTTTCCATATAAACACTCTTGACTGGATAAAGTTAATGGTTCCCTAACTGCCACGCAGAAGGGCTCGATCAGTTCAATTGACGTCACAGATGGAGCATTTTAATGAAATGTGCTGCGCTTCCCCCATTTATATGTTTGACCCTAACCTTTACCAGATGTTCAATTCATGCTCACTCACAGACACTGCAGCACTGTGTTTGGGAGGCTCTTGGAAATCTGAAATGCTGAAGTGGAAAGAAAATTCTCTGACACGAACTCTTTTGTTTGAGCTGCTCCTGCCGTGGGCCACAGGCTGTGCAGAGGGCTCTGCTCTTCTTAAGCAGGAGCCTACCCAGGACAGACAGGGGAGAAAAAGGTCAAAGGAGTTATATTGTTGTCGTGGTTTCTGCCCATCAGGGAACAAAAGACCACGATTAGCCTCAAGTACCGAAGACTTAAGGATTGCCAAAGGGCAGGGAGAGCTTAATTGCCGCTTAAGGTGCAGGACAAAACAGACCAGGCTACTCGGCTTGGGGAAGAAAACAGAAAATAATTTAATACCAACCAAA
>WBNH01002002.1:68971-166141 GCA_013401255.1 Urocolius indicus
TCCCTAAATAGTGATCGCAGAGGCGCCAGATTGGCCCAGCCGGGCCGGGGGGTGGGTCTGAACCCAGGAGTCGGGGGAGAGTCTAAAAAACTTTTACCAGGTCTTCACTGAAACCCGCTCCCCCTGTTACATAAGCAAAAGCAACTCCTTGCTAAACCATGACAATTGTGCACTGCATACCTATGCAAGAGCACAAAGGATCCTCGAATATACCCCAAGGAAAGCTGAGCTTGTGTCAGAGTAAGCAGAAAAGGAGCTAAAATACACAAATTCAGCATTTGTCACTGCTATGTCTCCTTGAGCCAGCTGTTTCTGCCTCTCAGCCTTGTTTCCCAGCTATAAAACAGGACAATGTCCCTTTGCCCAAGTACATCCTGGGTTTATCAAGGGCAGGGCTGGATTCAGAAGAGGCTGCACGGCTGGGGCTGCGAGGGCTCACTCTTGTCCCTTGTGACAGTCCAGGCTCTTCCTTGAGTGTGAGCAAATAAGCATCAGCACTGCTGTCCCACCAGCCTCACATGGCTCCAAAGGCACATCTGCTCCATGCTGACACTTCCACCCCAGAAGTTGCACCTACAAAGCTGTAAGTCACTGAGCTTTGCAGAAAGTAAAACCAGCTGGAAAGAAGTCACATTCAGGAAAAAAAGCATGGCATCAAAGAAGAAGCCATCAAAATCTCTCTTGTCTTTGATGCACAAAGAAAGTCTCCTTCTCATTCTGTCTTCAAAAGGAAGATACATGATGGAAGAAGAGAGGGTTAAAAGGAGAATTATGTTCTCAAATCTCAGCTTTGGTTTTCAATCACTTCATTTGAGGTAAATTGGAAGCTGGACCCAAGCCACACTTTAGTTTTGGCTTTGGATTACCAAATTGGAAGTCATTGATGAGGTTTTGCACAATTAAACCCATATCCTCCTTGGCCTGATCTTTGCTGAAACCGAGCTAGCCTTGAGCAAAAATATGTGAATCAATCCTTAAAAAACACACACCAAAAATGCTGAACTCAACAACCACAAACTGAGAGAAAGAGCATCTGAAAGTCTGTCAAGGGACTCATTCCTTTTAACCCAGGAAAGGCCAAACTTGTAGCACCATCACTTTGCAACAGACTAGACAGTAAAAACATTTGGAAACGTTAAAATGTAAAAATTGATGATTTTGATTTGATTAATTGTGTGCACACATATAAAAATTATGTATTCTGCAGCCATACACTCTGCATTTGTCCCCAAGCAGATGACACTGACTGTTAGTGCAGCAACCTCACACCTGCTCATGTTTCACTTTGACATTGATCCTGCAAACAGTTTGGTGGATTGAAACAAAGTGGGGCTGAGTTTCTCTTGACCTTGGCATAAATGCAGCCATGGATGGAGCCAGACCAGCAAAGCTGTCCTGCCTCAAAGGCACACCTTCCTGTAACCCAAAACAATATCCATGGTTAGGTAAGTCTGAAGTGTTACATTCTTAAAAGTCACAGCTGCTCTCAGCCCCATCTGATTGCAAAGGAAATGTCCCTCCTGCCTGGTGTTGACATAGAATGAAGAAATGCTCACAAAGGAGAAGCCCTCCCCTGCCAATGTGCTGCAGGGCAGAACATGGGCTGGCTACAGGCTATGTGCATTGATGAGAAGCCCGAACTCTAGCCATGGGCTTGTTTCCACATGCCAGAGGAGATGCAGCAGCCCAGAGGGCTGTGAGCGAGGGCTGCGCATCACCACAGGATGCCACAGCAGCAGCAACTGCCCCACGGCACCACCAACCTGGGGAATCTTCCCAGAAGTTGCAAGAAGTGGGAATTGTAGCAGGTCAGGCAGTGTCCCATCCCCTATCACCAGCCCATTAACACCAGCACTCTTTTACTAGCAGGAAACCCTAAATCCAACCATCAAGGTGTTAGTGTAATTTGAATCCGATAAAAACAGCAGGTAGGTCCTCTCTTGGCCCCAAAGTGGGAAGAGGAGCTCTTGTCTGCTCAGACTCACAGGAAATAACACCCCAAGCATCAACACTTCCAAGTATTTTACCAGTGGCAAGGAGAAGGAGTCAAGCAGAGTAGGAAATAACAACATCTTCACTTGGATCACAGCTGAAAACATGACTGGGCCATCTTCCCTGCCATAGTTTACATGTCCTCATAGACAGATATGTTGGAAGTGATTTTTACAGCCAGCCAGGAGACAGGCACACAACTCACACCAGCTCTGGAAGGAATCACATGCCTCAGTCCCCTACAAAGTGTCTGCCTCCCTGGTAAGAAGAATGCAAAGGGTTGTTTTTCTGGTATCCCTTAAGCCCATTTGGTTTTATTTTCCTTTACTTACTGGCAATAAATTGTTCCATTTCTCTTGCTCACCAAACACTTTTCTTTATATTGTGGAGTTTTTTGTTTGCTCATTTGTTGCAACAGGAGTGATGAAAGGCTCAGTCTGGGTTTGCCAGGTCACGCACCAAAGTTAACATGAGGCATGAAGCTCCTTTAGAGCAACTTCTTAAAACTTTGTACCCCAAGGAAGAAGGAATTCTGGCTTCCTTTTCTGAGGGAAAGGTTCTGTCCCTGACATGCTCTTCTTTAAAATAGCAGCTGTGGGTTGGAGAATATAATTTGAGTATCACCTGGTGCGTGTTGTTTGGAGACCAGTCAGCTTGTCCTAGCTTATGTGCTTTTCTTACCCCAATTAAAAAGGCACTTAGAGCAATAACTATTGACACCAAAAGTGCCAAGATCAGAGGTGTGAAGATCTCAGTTAGTGCACAGCTCCTCTTGCAGCAATCATTTCCCTGCATGGCTCAACTGAACTGCCAAGGGAAATTGCCTCAAGTGAAGGAAAGTGGAGCCAACGAAGCAGACAGCTTTCCTGTTGTCACAACTGGGCACAGAGGGCTGACAGTCTGGATTTATGGATTTATGGCTGCCTTTACAGCCTCTGCTGCCTCCTAGCAACTATTGTGCCAAATAAACCTCCAACCAAAACTAAAATCACTGAGGCAAGAACACTCTGCCCAAGAGGAGGGAGTGTAGGCACTCAATAATGAAATTAATAATTGGTAATAAAATATCCAAAAGGAAAAAATATTTCTTATTTCCTTGTTGAGATGAGATGTGTAACTCTCCCTTTCTTGAATTCATGTGTATGTAAAAACTCAGGAGAAACACTTGGCCCCAGTGCTTGTCCAGGTCACAGGCTTTTGCTAAAGGCTTTACCCAGTTCTCACACTCCAGCTGGAGCTGAACCAGAGCAAAAAAACTAAGAAAAATGTGGAGGAAAAAAGTAAACAGGGTCATCAAAACTCAAAGAAGAGTAGGAGCCACAAAAAAATTAATCTGACCTTTCCTACCAGGCTGCAGTATTGGCTGGACCATACAGCACCAAGGTCTCACTGGGCCGCCCCATGGGATGTGCAGACTCTGGTTCAACCCCAGTGTCAGTGCTGCCTGTGGCACCTCAAGGGCTGCTCAGCTGAAAATCCTGCCAAAAACCAGCAGCCTCCAGCAATCCGAAAGACAGTGGGGGAAAAAAGAGTGAGTCAACAGCATGGATAAAAATAGAGTTTCTTTTAGGGTTAAAGTATGGTTTTGAGGGTGATGAGAAGTGTCAGGGCCACCGTGGGGCCAGGCCGACAGGAGGGGGCTGCCAGCTCCAGTGTGGAGGTGACAACTGCAGTGAGTTCGTGGGCTCTGAACTGAGCTCCATGGCTCACATGGGAGAGGAAGGAAGAAACAGGATTTGAAGATGGCTGTTATATCGGCTGTGCCAAAGTCCCTGTTGATTTTAGGCCAGTGAAGAATGCTGTGCTATGTTCCCTAGTTGTCTTGGCTCACACTCATTAAGGCACTTAAAAAGCTGTCTAGTTTCAAGTATGTATTTAAGAGTTTTGCTGAGTTAGTCAATTAGCATATTTACTTGTTTGTACTGGGATTTTGATGGATGCTTTTGATGGCCTCTGGTGCAGACCACAGGTACCAAGTTACCCTCCTGATCACACTTCCACAGCCTGTGGTGGCCCTGCCCTGCAAAACTGCTGCATGAGGAAAAACTGAGCTTGGCTGCTTGTCTCTGGTCATCTCCAAGCTGTACTGAGGCAATTTTTGTGTTCAGCTTCGTTGTGTCATTTGCAACACTCAATGCCATTTGGAAACTCCTGGCTACACAAAGCAGAGCTGCCAGAAATGGCTTTAAGTGATTATGTTTGAAGTTTGCTTTTCCTGCTAATTGGAGCTCTGAACTCCAGTGATGCTTTTCCTTTTATTTAATTAAGGGAAGCTGTTTCCAAGGAATCATACATATAGCTCATATCAAAGACTTCAAGAGCAGCGATGCGCCTCAAGACACGACGGATGTGATTCACGGTGACTCATGGGCTGTGTCCAGCTGCCAAATGAATCAGCACTTGCAGCAACCTCATCAAAATCCACCCGCCAAAATGAAGGACCTGTGGTACCGTGTCTCTGCCAGGTGGAAGGAGATGAGCCCCACGTGTCTCATAGCACCTCAGGTCACAGCACACAGCAGTGGCCCCATCCCCATCCTCAGGATGGTGTTCTGTGGCATCTGCAGCTCTGCACCATCACAGACAAACTCCCCAGAGGGGAATTTAAAATCATGCCTTGCTTGTATCTCCAGTTTCCTCATGGAAATACATAACAAAAAAGAGCTGAATTTCTGGTGAAGATCAAGCCTGGGTGCAGAAGACTTCAAGTCTCTCAGCTCATTACAAGCCAGACTCAGTCAATTCCAAAGAAACTCGTAGCCAAATGAAGTGCTGAAACAAGTTATTTCTTTGAATCCTTCTGCGGAAGCAATCTCCTGGCTGGTGCAGCCCGAAGGGAGGATTGCAGTGCTGGCACTCGGGCCCCTTCCCTCCCACGTTTGCCAAACAGCAGCAAGTAACGGATTTTTTCCCTTTCTGCAGAAAGTGCAATCCAAATTCTTGCCAATTCTTGTAAAATCTGAAAGCTGAGCAAGCCTGACTTTTCCATACACACACACACACACACACACACACACACGCACACACTCCCCCGAACACATACCCCATGTACTTAGTGATTGGTTTCTGCAGAAGCAGAAGAGGATGGCAACCATCTGCTTTTATGGATGGGAGAGCGAGAGAGCCATGAGGAAAGTTCTGGGGAGGCAGTCCAGCCTGAGCTGTGATTTATAACAGTTAATACAACAAATCCTCTCCAATTGCCCTGGTATTTTTCAGGAGCCAGCATCCAGCTAACAGAGCAAGCTAAGGTCAGATGAGTTTAATGATGACCAGCTTGCTTGGGAAAGTGAGGGAAAGGACAGATAAATTGCCATCCTTGGGGCCAAAATAAATTGCTGCAGGTGTGGCTCCACAGCTGCTGGAGTAATGGGTGCTGCTATGGACCAGTGGCCTTGTTTGCAAAATATGGCCTCAACTGCAAACGGAAGGGCTCATCCTTCAGCTCCCTCCTCGCAGAGGCAACACCAGAGACCAACAGCAGCGAGACCACTATCAGCTCTGTCCCGACCTGTGTCGGTGCCGGCTGCAGCGTCTGCACTTGTGAGGAGGCAGCAAGAGTGAAGTTTTATTTTGGATTGACTGAAAAAAAACAACAAATCCAAACTTTTTATTTCAAATCTGAGGAGGTTAAATGTTTCCTTTTTTTTTTTTTTAACCACCCAGAGGAGATGCTGAAGCTGTTTCCACCACCTGGTTCCAAAATGGGGCACCACCTTGGTTTGAGGATGTTAGAAGAGGACATTGAAGTTATTTTTAGAGGAAAATCTAAAAATCTAAACAAAAGCTTCACAAAACACAACATAGACTCAGAAAACATCCTGATGTCACCAAATTTGTACTTTTCACTAGAAAAAAATATCTGAGAACCATTTGCCTGTGTTTAAAGAGAGCTGATGGGAACAGACCAGCTGTTCCCATCCCCTCCCAACCTCTCAGCCATCCCTCCAGACTGAGAACACCCCATATGGCTCTGCTGGTGCAATGGGCACCACCAGCATCGAAGGGGTGAGTTACAGGATTGGCAAGTAGCCCAAGCTCCTCATCAGTTGCTCTCTCTGAAGGCAGCTCTTGTGGACCTGTCCCTCCAAGGACTGCACTGGCTCACAGCAGAGCACATCCCTTAAACCACTGCTGGAAGAAGTCAGAAGGAGCAAAACTGTTCTGTTCCTGATTAATTTCATGTATAAAATAACTCGATGTGTCATTTATTTTAACTGATATATTTTCTTTTTCATATCCAGCAGGACAGAATAAATAGGTCAGACATGAGTTATTACAGAAGTGCTCGAGCAGGGCAGTTTCATTGCAATAAAGGGCTTTTCCCAGAGCATTTCTGAAATGGCACCACAGCCCATGGAAACCCCCAGCCAGGGTTCACTCATGCTGCTGAGGCTGGGTGCTTCCCTTTGTGCCATGTTCCCCACAGTGCCAATAAACATAGATATTGGAACACCCTTGCACATCTGCATGGGTACTGAGTGCCCTGCAGCCTGCAGGGCTGCTCTGAGGAGTGGGACTGCAGGCACTGCTAAAAGCCCAACAAGAGGGGCAATATCTGAGGCTTTCCCCATCCACTTCACCCCTGCAGATAAACCACTGTTTTCACAAGGCATGACTGAATTCTTTTCACGCTGACCATCCAGCCCTTCCACAGCCATGAGCAGACTGGCACAGGGTTGTCTCAGACAGGATATCCTCCAGGGAACAGCCTCTGCACAAGACACAAACAATAGAGCCCTGCCTTTCGACCAGAGACATTTTAAAAGATACACAATGTGCCCAGCCTCTCCTCCCTACAAACCTCAGATATCTGCTATCTCCAGGGCAGTCAGCACCACGATATCAGATCTGCAGAGTCATTTATCTCCTGCTATTTGTGAGCAATTCCCATTGTGAAAGGGAGTGGAGTGGGCTCCAGTCCTGCACCTCTGCCCAACCCTTCAGGTGCTACAGGCTGTGAAAGCTCAGGTGTTTGTATGTTTGCACACTGAGCTGAGACAGGTCACTCTGCTCCCAGTGCTCACTGGCACCACATGCCCACCAGCCAGTCTTACCCACAGCAATGGTTACTGAGGCCTTGCACGATTCTGCTTGCACAGTTAGCCATCGGGGCTTTGGGATCAAGCCCTTTGCAGATGTACATAGCACCATACTGAAGATTTTCATGAGGGCTTTAAAGAAATTGCTGGACTGATCCAATGACCTCATGTACCAGGTAGAGAGGCAACATTTCCAGTGGTCCAGGTTGGTCAAAAACCAGCAAAAAGCCAGTTGCTCACACACTCTCTGGTTGCTCTGACTCAACGGCTGTAAGCTGAGCTGCTGAGCCCTGTTCTTCTCTCAATTGTATCAGTGCAAATTCAAAACAGCTCCACTGACTTCCATAGCATAACCTGTTTTAATGGAGAGCAGGATCTGCTGTCCTTTCTAGATTTGTACTGTGTAATAGGGAACAAACTTGAACCTTGGGCAGCCTTGAGCAAGTAGATGAGCCTGTGACTATGGCAGGGCACTAGCAGCACACACGGATCTCAAGAGTCCCAGGGATATTTCTTGTGTATATGTCGTATCTAGCTCCTACCTAGTGAGACCACTGAAGCTGGGTTTGATTTATGAATGTATTCCTCAGAGTGGAGACTGTTTATACTGAGCTTTGGGAAGAAAAGCCTTAATGGAGGAGTGCGCTACTGTGAGCTGGCTGCACACAGGGCCAGGTGGCTCCTTTCTGGCTGGAGGTGGCCTCCAACGTGCCCTTCCCAGCAGCGCTCACATCTTTCACAAGCACGTGAAGACAAAGAGCACAGAAAACAGCTCATTTTCTCCCACAGACAAAGTAGTCTCAGGCTGCCAGCATGAGCAGGAGGGGCTGCTGGATGCTGGTGGGGCAAGCAGAGCCCTGAGAATGGGTTGCCCACCAAGCAGACTGGTGCAGGGGATATGCTGGGTGCAGGGTTTGGCATGAATTTCAGCCCTAACCACTCAAATGTCACTTATATCCAAAGACTCGGCCATTGATGAGGATTTTGATCATTTGAGATCTCTGTCATCTTTGAAGAGGGCTCAATAATGAGCCGTGCCTCAGTTTACCAGCCTCTGCAGGCAAAGCAGGTCACATCAGCATGTGAGCACAGGTAGAGTGAAAGCCCCGTAACCTATGGCCACCTGTCTCAAAGGGCTTAAAAGAGGTTCAAGTAATTTGTATAGCTCTAATTCACACCCTGCTTGCTCCTTCTCTCCCTTGACACCCCAACACAGAGCAGCCAGGCTTGCTGTACCCACAGCCCTGGCTGGCTGAAATCTACTTGCTGCTAATCTTCATATGTAGTCTTTTAGAAATTGGTTGGGTTTTATAAACAGTTCTTCTCTCTTAAACAGATTCCTTTATTCTTGCTGAGTACCTGGGACACCACCTACACTGTGAATTACAAACAAAGAACAGGTCACAAAATGAACCCTAAAAAGCCCTAAAAATCCCTTCTGACAAACTCCATCACAAGTGGACTTCTAGCCTGTGGCACTGGGCTTATTTCACAGAAAGAGGAGCATTTTACCTTGTCCCAAGCAGGGAACAGCCTTTCCAACATGCAGTTTCTTTGCTGTGTACTTGTCTTTCATTTTGTATCCCCAAGCCAGTGCAGGATTTGCAAACATTTAATAATTCCAAGCACAAGAGCATTAAAACCTCAGAGCAAGGGGAAAGCCCTTTTCCTGCCAACAAGGCATAGTATTGTCAATACCCCATTGTTGTACGGGCACTCACCACCCCTTAAAGCAATTAATGGATAAATCCGGGGTTTTTCTGTGGCATTTCTGTGGGTGGAGTTTATTCCCATCCTTATCTGAGCAGAGAATCTTTCCCACCAGTAACCTGGTGCCAGGGTGTCCCACAGCCCATGACGCCGGCGCACGCTGCAGAACAAACAACCTCAATTACAGGAGGATATTTACAATTGCTGACCAAACTCTCGATTTCCTTGGTAAGCTCCTCAAGACAATACGCTCCAGGGGTTGGCCTCCAATTGTACTGTCAGAAATTGATCCAAGCCCAAGAATGAGAAAATATTGTGTTTAGATTTGTGATAGGCAAGCAAAACAAGGCAGCAATGTTTTTGGAGGGTTTCCCCCCAGCTCCCCTGATGTGTTTGTTTATTTTTACAGTTACAGGATGGAGCATGGTGAGCACAGAGCCTCCCTGTGCCCACTCTGCCCTGCTCCCACTGGCAGCTGGCTGTGCAGTGCTGGTGGGCACTGGTGTGATCTCCCTGGGAGGATGAGGAAGAGGGACAATGCTGCACCTTGTGCATGAGGCTTATTGTGGCCCAAAACTTGTATAGTGCCATTACTGAGCTCATTAAAACAGCCTTTTATCAGGTCTGACAGAATTCAAGCAGGAAATCACAGTGCCAACCTGTGAAGGTTTCCAACAGAGGATGAAAGAAGCCTTCATCCCCCATCTCAGGTGTAATCCCTGCTCATCCAAGGGGTGCTCAGTACACTGCAGCTCCCAGCCCCGTCCTGCATGTGTCTCTCCAGCACCCCTTCCCATGCAGCACTTACGAGTTGAGTTAAAATCCCCCCTAAGCAAGGAAGCCAGGGTCTGCTCCCTTTAGGCACTGCTTTCATTGCATGTTCAGCTTAGCCCAGGTCTAGCTCAGAGCAAGGCAAGTGCCCAAACTGCAGACTGAGACCAAGCATACTCCAGCATTCAAACCCAGCCTGAAGCACACGCTCACCACAGGCTGCTCTCAAGCCTGAAACTCCTAAATCGCTTGAAGTGAGAAGTCACTCTTGAATCTGAGCTGCCCCAGAGCACAGTGGGACAAGTGCAGTGTGCCTCCTGGAGAAGGTCCGACGACCATTCCCAGGGTGAGTGGTACCGTTTCATATAGCCTGGCCTTGAGCTACTGCCAGGAGACCCCATGGCAAATGTTGCAGCTCTGGTTTATTCCTGGGCTTGAGCAATGTGGCCAAAGCTATGCTTTCCCATGAGGTGCCATACTATGGGCAAGGTCTTTTTGACCTTGTCTTTTTGACATAGAGCAGCTCAGGTTCAACCTTTATTTTTGCTCCAAGCAAAAATCATGCTTATACGTGCATATATCCAGATGAACAGCGGAGCTTAACTTCGTGTGGGTTGAAGGTTTAATGTTTGTACTAGTTCTCTGTTTCTTATTACACCGAGAGCAAATCCTGAGCGATGGCACTGCAAGCAGTGTTTTCCAGATTTGCACCAGTTTAATGAAAACCAGAATTTGGCTCCACATCTTAAGAGATAACACTCTCTGTACTCTTGGCCAACATGTTAATATCTGCCAGCATTATGCATCTTTCTCCAAAAGCTTTGTAAGCCTTTCCTTACAGGTTATCCAGGGATCAAAGTCTGAAAATCCATCAAATACACTGTCTGTGCAAGATTTGCATTTACTGTAGCATGGCTTTTCTTATCACCGAGCACTCTCATTTGACTGAAAACCTTCATTTATTATTTAGAGGATTAAGAACAATCAACAAGAAAGGCAGGTTCTGATAGTTGTGGGTCTTAAATTCGGTAAAACCCAAAAGCAGAATCATTTCTCCAGATTTACACCAGTCTAATATCAAGCTCTAGTCCAGAGAAGGAAATATAAATTAGTTGGTTAACAAGAAATTGATCCCAACCAGCTGGATTAGGCTCCCACAATACTCATGTATTGTGAATTTCTCCCCTTGTCCTGTTAATTGACTGTAGGCTACCCAGAGTAACAAAGACATATGACAGAAATATAGTGTGTATTTATGTTGGCTCGTTTTGCTGTAATCTCCTTCAGGGTATGACCTGACTTTAATAACTCAGACTTGTCCTATCACTTTCTGGTTCATTGCCTTGTGGGCTTATAACATATACAGTGCTTTTCAGTTTATTCCTTCAGTACATTTGGGAAAAAAAAGGAAAAAAGGAGAGAGGTACAGGGAAATTGGCCACAAAAAATCATTAAGTCTGTCTCAGAGGCTCTTCTTACATCTCCCATTGCTTAGGGGCTCCTACAAGTGTTTGTTAACATGGATCACCTCCTGACAGTGTTTCCACATATCCAGCAACAGCATCTTTGGAGAACAACTGGAAGATGTGAGTACTGGCATCTGTTCCACTCTCAGTGAAGTAAGAATATATAAACATCTCCAAGTCTGGGTAATTTATCATTGAAAGAAATTATACAAAGAGGCAAGAGTTGTGGTAAAATCAGGTTATATCACAGGAGGAAATCTGATTGTAAATACATGCTAAAACATCTTCTAATGTATCAGCTTTCCTAACAGCTTGCAATGGCTTGTACATTCAGTTCTCTCTAGTAAGAGGCTGCTTCATTTAAACCTGCAAGGAAAAAAAATCCTTAAGCTCCACAAGCATGGACCAGAGGCAGACATTTTGTTTCTACAAGCCTCAGTTCCACACCATTTGTTTACTCTATCTTAAAGCAGGTAGCTCCCAAAGCTGAAATTAGAAGAAGTGGTGAATATGAAGATTGTTTAGCACTAAGGGAAGCTGATCACAACTAGAAGAATGAGAACTGCCAGACGAAGAAGAGGAAAAAGCAGCTGTGAGCAGGTTGAAGGGGTGATCTGCAAGCACACAGTTGTGCCTTCAGGATGCAACAAAGGATTCAAAGGAGCCAAACATCTTGAGGAAAGAAAACAAAAGAATTTGCCTTATGTGAACTTTAATTTTGTCCAGAAATTCCACTCTGGATCAAAGAAATGCAGCGAAAGTTTAGTTGGAAACAGCACGTTCCTGCACAGAAGTTCAGTTTCAGCAAGTGGGAAGATTTCCCCCTTCCCATGAAAAGCTGGTTTTGTCAAATTCCTGGCCTGTTCTAGAGTACTTTCAGTCCAATTGCTTTTTCTTTGGAGACAAATCAAGTGCAAGACAGCTTGGGACTGTTTTCTGGGCTAACAGGGTAAGGCACATAGGGACCATTGGGGGACCCCTTCAGCAGCTTGTCTGCCAAAAGCCTGGAAGCAATTTGTGGGGTGCAAAAAGCCAAGAATGAAGGGGGTTGGTTCACATGGAGATGCAGACCTGCCTGAATCTGAACTAGGAAGTTGTGAAGAATCTGACATGTTTGAGACCTGAACTAGAGATACTGAATCCTGAACTTCTGGGATACTTCTACTGAGTCTGGTCCTTTTTTTTTTCTGGGGAGAAAGGGAGCTCCTGGATGATGCTGTGGGAAGAAGCTACTGCAAACGTGGAGGATGTAGAGCAGAAGAGAGGGAAGAGCCAGCAGAGACAGATGTTTGTTTCTTGTGTCCCTCCCAGTGAGTCATTCCAGGGCAACAGAGCAGATGGGAGGACATGGACATGCCCATGAGTTACATCCCATCACATGATGAAATTTTACATCTCAGAAATGGAAGACACGTACCAGCTCTGAGTCTAAACCACAGTTGCAGTGCTCTGAATGAAGCTGAAGATTGAATCATTTAGTTTATAGAGATGGGACATGATAGATTTACTACCTTCTCCCTGCCGTTTATTTTCTATTGACACGGTTTTATTTGCAAATGCCAGTTTCCAACGACTTGCTGTTTTTAGCACTGGAAAAGTGAAGTGCAGAATGATGGCAGTTAGCTCTGCTAGCTGTTCTTCACATTCCTCTTTGTCTGGTGCTTGCAGTTGTCCTGAATAGACTAAAAAATTCATTGGAAATCTGAAGTGTTTTGTCCAAGCTGGAATTACAATTGCTTATGTTTTCAGCAAACTGCATCGGAAGCCCTTCTTTACAAAAGTTAACTGAAGTAGGGTGACAAAAATCTGCCTTTGAAATAGGAGCACAGATCAGGAAGGGATCTGCAGACCTGTAGACAGCAGTTATAACATATAATTGCTAATATATACTTAATAAGCTTCATCTCAGCAGGGAGAAAAAGTTAGTTTCTTTCCCACACTCCTTTAACTGAAAGAAATTCTCTCTGATGGCCAGAGACCTTCTTCCAAATTCCACCCCAAGTATATTTATGGCCAGTCTACACTCATTTGTTCTTGTGCCAACATTGTCCTGTTTAAATAGCTCTTCTTCCTCCCTGGTGCTTACCCTTCTGATGTATTTATTACCCTCATGATATAGTTAAATGAGGATGGCTCGTATTCAGAAAGCTTTTACATCTTTCCTATTGGTTACTTTCTTAGTGACAGAAACTGTAAGTGCTTATCCCAAGGGCACTGAGAGAAAATAAAAAGAAGGGGTATCAGTTCAACACTTACTGCATCTACTGGCTCACCCCAAGTCAACAGCTTGGCAACAAGTGGCTATTCAAGATCAAGTTGCAGTTTACAAACTGAGTTATTAAACATCTTCTAATAGTGTCCTGTTCATTCAGTGTTAACTTCTCTGAAAATGGAAACTGGAAATGGAACTTGGTTTTTAATCATCAGCCTATCACTAAGTTAGGGAAACCTCAATGGCTATTAGAAATCAGGGCAATAAGACAGAATGAGGGGGGTTGGAAGTAACCTCTACAGCTCATCCAGCCTAACCCCCTGCTAAAGCAGGTTCCTCTCAATCAGGGGGCACAGGAACATGTCCAAGTGGGTTTGGAAACCTCCCAAGAAGGAGCCTCCACACCCTCCCTGGGCAGCCTGTTCCAGGCCTCCCTCGTTCTCACAGCAAAGCAGTTTCTCCCGATGTTTCAGTGGAACTTCCTGTGTTCCAGCTTGTGCTTTTTACCCCTTGTCCTGTCACTGGGTACTGCAGAAAAAAAAGACACACCCCATCCTCTTGTCACCTGCCCTTTAGGTATTGATAGCATTGATAAAGTCACCTCAGCACTTTCTTACCAGCTGTGCCATCCCAGAAACCTGTCCTGGAGCTGTATGATACAAATGCACATCTACATCCAAACATCACTAAAAGTCAGTTTTATACCTTCACATCAGCAACCACTACTGGAGACAAGAGCTGATGGATCAGATCACAACCCACAACACTCCTTCTGAACAGGACGTTGCTATTCAGTCCCTGCACAATAGCAGGGCTTCAACACACATATAATGACATTTCAGGAGAGTGGAAAGAGAGATGTGTCATTCTTGCAAAAATTAGGGTACAAACATAAAGAAAGGCCATAAAAAGCCACACCACACAGATCTGAATATTGATTCTGTCTATCTCGAGACCTGAGGATGTTGATTCCTGAATGTGTTTGCTCAAGATGAATTTGGAAAAGGACTAGCTTGGCACGTTCACACTTGGTGTCTTTCTTTTGCAGTGATCCTATTGTTCTGAAACATAATAGGGCAGAGTTTTCTATAGTCCCACTGGGACTGTATCAAAATTGACATCAGTAATGAAAAGCGTGCTGTGTAAAGCTGCTGCCTGCTCTTAACACCACGATTTCAGCCAAGAAACAGTAAGTTATTCACATTTACTTGCAGTGAACTGGAAGGCCTTTTATTCAGGCTCCACGTTAAATTTCAGCTGCCCAAAATGGTCTCATTCTTATTCAGGTCAGTGCTTTTGACTTCTTAGGCTTGTGCAGTTCCCAGGGCAGCTCAGGCCTGCAGCAGCTCTGAGCTGCTGTTTTCTGTGGTGTTGTTACTTGATAGCATGTTGATTTAAGGCAGTGTTTTCCTTCAGACTCCTTCAATCAACATCCAGTAAAGGCCAGTGGAAAACAAGCTGGTCAAAATCATTGTATTTGTCCTCAAATTCTGAATTCTTCTTTAACATTTTCTACTTTGATCTGTACTTGAAGCTAGTGATGATTAAAAAGTACTTTGTATCTTTGGCCTTACACCAATAGTACTTATGTACAGTTGGGGTAAACATTGCAGGAGTCAGACTGATAAACAGACATATTTCAGTACCACACGTCATCAAGTATAAATCTTCTACTAATGTCTAATAGTGCAAATTACATTTCTTTAGAAAAGCACTGAAGAGTTATTTTCTTGCCATTTACACTGGTAATATCACTGTGCTGAACTCAGAGACTGAACTCATGCCACATGCTGAGATGCATCAGATGGAGGAGCATCAGAAGCCTAGGGAGGATGCTGACATCTATGGGAGAGGTGACATTCAGGGCTGTTACCCTGATGAGAACAGGCTGACAAACCTGTGATGGCTGAAGGTGCTATGGCTCTACAGACACTTAACCCACTCCCCTCAAATCCCCCTCAAAAACAGAGGGTCCATGAGAATCATGACAAAAGCTGAAAAAATATCAGACTTCTTGAGATCTTAGTAAACTTTCAAGGACAACTCAATGTGTACTGTATTTCTTTGCATAAACTTTCTTCCAGGTTGCATTTAGGTCTCCAGGACTTTTGCACCACATTGTGGTCCTCAAGCATGCTGTTCTGAACCAAGAGAGCCAGCTGCCTTTGCTTTGGCCATGCCTGTCCCCATGAGAAGAGCTCCATGGGTGCTTGCCCCTCAGGAGGTGCTGCTCGTTCTCACTTGGTGTTTCCTTCAAGCAGGCTGGGACCAAAAGCACTGGTACAGAGTTAGTGGGGAAAAAAGAAAACAACTTTAAATGTAGCTGTTTGGTAAATGCTGCCTGATCAGCACCAGAAGCAATTCCCTCTGTGAGCCCTGAGCTGTGTGAGCAGCATTGGACAGCGTTGTGGTTTGCACCAGAGCTCTCTGAAAAGAAGTTCTGCTTGTTTTTCATTTTTCCCATTCCATAGAAGTTGTGCCAGCACAAAGCTGGGGAAACTGAGTATTTTCTTTGGAAATGCCCCAGAGATAAACATGCTTTTAGAATCAGCTGCAGACACGGCATCTTTCATGTGCACCTCAGCAGCATGCTCAGGGGGTGCTGTGCAAGCACTGCTCTGCTCCTGCTCTATCTTGGGACAAAGCCTCAGCATCCCTGAGCAAAGCTGAGGCTGTCCTCATCTGATGGTGCATCCCACCCTTTGATGGGTGCTGGCTCCTTTGGTCCTGGCAGCAAATGTTCGATGGGGAGCAACAGGCTGTTGTGAGTCAACACAGCGCTGCCCAGGCAGCACTCATGGTCATTCCTCTGTTACCACAGGCTCTGCTGGGAGCTGTGTTGCTGGGAACTGATTGAGGTGAACCTGCTTTAGCAAGGGGTAGGTAGGACTGGATGATGTCTAGAGATGTCTTCCAACCCCGACCATTCTATGACCAACATAATTCCCTGCTGGTTCAGTCTCCAGGGTATATTAGACACCTTTATAAAGTACCAGGCCAGAACTGAGAAAAGCTCACATTTTACACCAATGACAGAGAGAGAGAAGAAAGCAGCTGGGTGGAATGTGCATAGATTCTTTCTAAGAGATCACCCAAGAAGGCATTTAAACTCAAGCCTGATGATATGTAACACACCTGCATACACTTCAAAGGATGGAACACTGATACACTTGAGCTCATTGCTCTCTGCTCCACAGGTTTGGGTGTTGGAAACCCAAAAAAGACACACTGAGGAATTTTGGGACCTATGGACATGTCAGCACCTGTTTGTAAATGCAGCTAATCCAAAATTAGCTGGGAGAAGTGGAAGAACCATTTGTCAGCTCTTGGTCTCCTCAGCCATCTTTAAAAAAATGTCACAGATATATTGACACTTCTGCTGTCGATTTAAATAGCAGCCACCATCTAGGATCGGCTGCTGGGTGAGGGGGCAACGTGTAGCTCCTCTCTCAGACTCCTCCTGTATCAGATGACTCACCAACGTGCCTGAGAAACTCCCTTATACCACAGACTCCAGTAGCAACCCCACAACAAACAGTTGTCCAGGGCTTGCAGTCATCCTTTGGAGTTTAGGACATAATCCTGCCAGCGCTCAGGGACCAGGGCATGAGATAGGAGCACTTTGCTGCTCCTTTCTCCTGCTGCCTCATGGCCATGTTGCTGGACTGGGGTGCAAATGATATGGACCTTCTTTGCTGTAATACCCTTTGCCCCCCAGTAAGCTGTCCAGACCTTTGGTCTTGGTATCTTGCTAGTGCACTGGTGATGGCAAAACATTCTCCCCAACTTTTCCTACTGACCTCTGAGCCCCTTGAACAAGAGGATGTTGGCTCCTCCATTTGACTGGGCATTGCACACTGTAGTGCTTGGGCCATCATGTGCTGCCCTGTCTCTGGATCATAACTACTTTAACTTCTTTTGCAGAGCTCCACTGAAGCATCTTGATGTATAAATGCATCCTCAGAACACACTGAATTTGTAAAGCAGAGCAAGTTAGACCCCGAACTAGTTAGCACAGCCTCCCAGTACCTCCTGTCTACAAAATGGGCTAGGAGGAGTTTCTATTCCAGCCAACACTTTGGTAATGTGATCTGTCAAGCCTGACTTTTTAACATGAAATTTCCCCTCCACCTCTCCTATCATGCTGAGGGCAGGAGCTTTGATTGCAACGCTCCCACCCCTACCCTGGGAGAATTGTAGCTCTACCTCCAAAATGCAAGTTAAGTGTTATGAATCTGCCCCTGCCCGGCTCTGGGGAGGACACTCCTAAACAAACACTTCTCTCATCTGGACCAAGAGAAACTACAGAACTTCCTATTACCTCATTGCGATCCGCACCGTGACCCTCTGCAGCTGCATCAGACACACCTTCATCCTTCTCTAAAAGCAACGCTTGAACCCAAGTCCACACAGCTTTACTCACAGGAGTCATTTCTGTTCATACTGTTTCACCAGGATTAGTGAAGCTGCACGTAAAGTGGATGGCACCTCTTTAACATGGGGTCACAGAAGCACACACTTAACTATTTAAGCTACGGCAACCTGATCTTTAGCACAATCGATATTTTCTCTTCATCTGTCAAGAGAACTTGACCAGTATCCAGGGATTTCTCAGCAGAACTGGGAAAAAAATTAGTTACAGATTATGAATAATTTTCAATATGACAGTGAAACTATTACATAAAGGACTTCAGAGCCAATATAAATCAAATCCTATGAGGTTCTCACATATCTTCGAAATAAGACCATGGCACGGTCTCTGGCCATGGCAGTGACAGTTGAGGTTTTTTTGTTTGGGTTCTGTTGTGGGTTTTTTATTCCTTTCTCCTTGTCTTAACAAGGCAAAAAAGGATAATCTTTTGTATGTAATATTAATTTTATATTTCATTTTAATGTTAAACTTTTCCTGCTGTAACTTCACTTGAGCCATCTTCCCTCCTGATGTTTAAGTTTCCAAACAACACACTAACTCAAGCTAATAGAGTTAGAAATGTACTTTGTGGGTGTTTTAATGCTTTGAAGAAAGATAATGTGTGTTTATAGCTAAAGTCTTTATTTAAATCCAATTCTTCAAGCACATGATTATGTAAATAGTCCTTGGCCAGGCAAGGAAAAATTGTCTTCAGGATTTGTAAACTGTGAGCCAAGATCCCCAATCTGTTGGAGCTCTGAGGAGAAAGCCTGTGACAGGCAACAGAGCAGCAAATGCACATGTAAGACCCAACTCAGCCTGGGCCTTCGTATTTGTCTGTGCTTATTCACCATTCAATGCTCACTCTCTCTTTGTACTGTTAAAAATCAGATGTCTCTGTTGGAGAGCACTTAGCATCACTAACTACATCACCTAATGAGTAGGAACTCACGTCCTTGCTGCCTTGGGTCAGACATAGGTCCTGTGAACCCAAACCCCTGTCCCTGACAGCCACTGGTGCCAGGGGTTTTGGGAGATGGCATTCCACAGCCCAGGAACCAGCCTTGCAGTGCATGATATAGAATTCATTGTTCTCACATACCCATGAGAGACTCAGGTCTGTGTATACATTCAGATGGAACTGCAACCCTTTCCTACTGCTATCTACCACACAATGTTTATCAGGGCTTACAGACCACTTCCTTTTCAAAACCCTTATTGAAATTTGCACAATAAACTATTTACCCAATTGGTTTTAGGAAGACCTCAGCCCTTTTCCTTTCAAGGGAAGATAGATTTATTTATTATATAGAAGCAGGCTGGGCTCTGAAAGGGCTGGAGGAGGCAAGTGAGAGGGCTCAAGGCTCTGGATATGAACATGGACACTAGGAGGGGACGTATCGGCCCCATGAGACTGTCAGATCTCAAGAAACAAGGATATATAGCAATTACCCTCAAATTTAGGCTGCAAAAGCCATTCGGATCTCAGGTTAAAGCCCCTTTGCTGAAGGGTTAGGAGTCACAAACAGCACAGCCTTGGCTGTTCCCCTCTCTCAGTGCTGCCTAGCAATCATGCATGGGGCCATCTGTGTAGCCTAGATAAAACTCTGGTTTAGATGGTGAGAGAGGACCATAAAACAGCCCCTACACCATCCACGTACAAAGCCTCCAAGATCCTGGAGCCCACTGAACCCAGGTTTACTGCAGCCAAAAACATCTCTGTCCCCAGCTGTGGTTTTGGTCCCTGGATTTTTGTTTTGTTTCTGAAGGCATCCCCAGGGACACAGAAGTTGCCAACAAATCATCTTGTACCAGAGATGGGTGGCTGGCAGCACAGATGCTTTCTCCTTATTAGGTTTGACTTCAACTATCTTCCAACTTTTCCAGGTGCAAAACATTGCATGATTGTTGCATCCCATAGGAATTTGACTGCCCAGTGCATTAAGGATTTGAAGACCAGGCACTACAAGCCAAGAATACAGTTGTTCTGAGCTCAGAGCATCACATGGGAGGCTGAGAGAGAAAGAAAGAAAGATGGAGAAAATCTTTCTGTACAGAGAAGCTACATCTTTAACTCCATTCCTACAAAAAGAAGGGACAAGAGAAGCAAGATAGTACTTGCTCCTTGGGAGAAGTCACCCATTCAAACTAAGATTTCAGAAAGCCACACAGCTGCAAGGACTGAGGTATACTGTTCTCAGCTGAGAGCTACTGAAAGGAAATCCCTATCCAGTGTGAGCCTGGCAGGAGTCAGTAATGCAGGTGCAGTAGTGGGGAAAGCTTTGAGCCTAAACCACTTCATAAGAGATGTCACATTAATGTGATACATCTAACACCAATAGAGCAACCTTCATGTTAAAGGGCTCCATCGACACATTTTAATGCAAGTGACACACCACTTGCGGAATTTACATGAAATGGAGCCACATCTGGAGGTGAAGGGGTTAACCAGCTGGAACTGGACAAGCTGCAAACAGAAAGACAGAAGTCAGGGATGGATACAGTGGCAACAGGCACCTATCAAGTACAAAATCATTAGTGCTTTTATGAAGTGTTTTCAAAAAACTGATGTATAAAGCACAGGGGTTTTTTTTGCTGGAGTGTTTGGGGTAGGAAGCGTCACAGCTGGAGCTGGGATAGTTCAGTCTTGCAAAATTCTGTTTGTATTCTCTCAAGGCAATGAATACATGCTGGACAAGCCAAATGCAATTAATTCATGGTAAGAGCTGGCAAGTACAATTCCATCCCCAGATTTCCACCCTTCCTCTCCATCCTGACACACACATTCTGCCTCCAAAAAATATACACTCATCAGGAAAGAAAGCGAGGAGTGCTGTAACCTGGACTCCAGCTCTGCCTCTAAGACTGAGCTCCAACATTCAGCATTCCCAGGGTCACTCATTTATTCTCTGTTTTGGCTGTGGTCATCTGCTTTTGGCTAAGGGAATGGCAATTAAATTCACAATTAATCACAATTTTAAAGCACTTGACTACTTTTGGGAACAGAGATGTTACAGATGTGGGAGTGTTAGAAGTGAGCAGTAAAATGCTGCGATTAAGCACCTGAAGGTCATGGTTGTCCCCTACATGAAGGAGGGAAAACTGCCCTCCCCCTTACTCTCATCCCTTCTTGATAGCACAAATTAAAAACAAAGCCAGCTGTTCAGTCAGGAGTGACTTTAGTTTAAATCTTTCTGTTTCTTGCTCAATAACCCTTTCATTATAAGCTTCCTGCTGGGAAAGTTTGTGAGCCAAGGCATGCTACTGAACACACAGCACACAGTCTGCAGACGACAAGCGCCCAGTGAGCCTGCAGCCACAGCTCGGGTGGATAGCTACAATTTCTAGATGGGGCAAATCACAGGGTGTTGTTTTTTAAATGAAAAATAAAAGGATTAAGATACAAGCTGTTCTCCATGAGAAACTAATCACACACTGGAAAGTTCTCTAGCCGTTTGAAGAGGAGGAAAGAAACAGAAGGAAGCAGCTCAGGGATTGGTGTGCAACAGGCTGTTTTCTTGCCCTGAACAGATTACACTTGTAACATAACCTTTCTAATTGAAACAGTTTGTTTACCTATGAGCTAGCTCCAAAGTCCTTTAAGGTCTGCAGGAAATTCCCAAGATCCTGGATGAGCTTTTGCTTGAGTTCTCCATTGTTTGCATGAAGAGAAAAATCTGCATATTAATGTAAGCCCAGCAATCTGGAGCCCTTGCTAACAAACATTGGATCTGGACAAGGGAGGATGGTGAGAAATAAAATGATCAGTAAACTAGCATGGTCCACTGATGAGTGTTTATAGCTGCTGTATGTGGCTCTGCTCTAAGCCCAGAACATTTACGTAGCTTATAACTGGTACTTAAATTGCATAATTGAAGAGCATCCTACTGTGCCTCCAAAACATCTCTCTGAAGCACTGTCCTCAGGAGGGAAGGTACCAAAGTCATTCATTCAGTGGCTGGGTGACATGCCTTTATAAATTTACAGATAATGACACTATTCAGTGCTGCCTGCCTACATATGCCCCCAGAGGAAGCTGTTATCATGGTGCATAAAGACCAAACCAATCACTTTGGGGCTATGATCTGATGGAAACTGCGATCTGATGGAAACTGCATGCAGAGAAAGCCTGCTTGGTAACACTCACATAATCCCACCTGGGCTAGGAGCATGGAGCTTTCCACTTTTCAAATGCCTCTTGTTCAATTTTTACTTCTGCTGAACCATAATTAAAGTCAATGACCTCTCATAGGCTTCAGATCAGTCCATGCGAGCTTTGTTTATACAGACTTGACAGCAGTTGAAGAAATCATACTTAATTGGGCTGACTACAACCACAAGAACACGGTGGTCACTCTTTTCAAACACTTCTTGACCCAACATGTTACTGAAACCAGAAAGCCCACACCAGCATTCCTCCCCCAACTGCTTGAGTGTTTGTTACAGTCAAATAGGTTCACCACTGTCATTCCCAAAGCTGTCACCTTCTCTCACAAGGTTACTAATTTTTGGTGTATTTATTTGCCCAGTGCTGGAGTATCCCATGTCTGCTGACATAAGTGATTGCACAGCAGCCGAGGCTCCTCTCCCACACGCAGAGTGTGTTTAGGCTCTTTTGGGGTTTGCACAGCCCAGACCTCACAAGCAGCTGGGCTTCATTCTGTTAGTCATCAATCAATCTTTCAGAGCAGTGGCTGACAAATTTGTTTTAACACAAGTATCTAAACAAAAAAATCTTACTGCTCTTTATTGCAAGAGTGAAGGAGAGCAAAAACACCTTTTCTCTTCTGCAAAGAAACCTGAATACCAGCTCTGTTTCAAATGATAGAAAACATAAATGTTATGATTACAGATTTTAGCATGCAAGTGGAAGGGGGTACTGCCTTCTACCTCAGAGTGACATTCCACTGTGCAGCTACAAAAACACACCGGGAAAGGTGAAGTCAATGCCAAATCTAAAGGCTTTCAGTAGCACTGAAGTATACCCAGAATTTTTCTCCTATGGCAATCAGAGGCCCTCTAAACTGAGCCTGAGCAAAACACCATTTCCAGAATTTCATCCAGTAATTCCTTAATTTGCCAACTGTCTAAGATAGAGTATACTTTTCAAGATAAATCAAATCTATGCAAACTTTAGAGCAACAGAACAGTCTGCTCAATCTTGTGTCTTAAAGGCAAAACACTAATTAAACAAGCTTGTAATGTGCTAATTCAGGGGAATATCTTTTTTTTCCAAAAGGCAAGCATTACAAAATAGTGTCACTAAATACTACCAGAAAAACAATTCAGTTGTCTCTAAAGTTCAGCAGTGTTCATGACGACATTCCTGTCCTGAGACTGCCACCAAGATGTTCTCATACAGCCCAGTCATATGGAAATCATAGGTCTCACAGAGCAGCTGTGTTTTTTGGAAGTGACTTCATATTTTTGGATGTTGTCTACCACATGGAATCTAACATCTTCAACAGCAAATAAAGCTCTTCCTTTCATCCCATGCCATGTTTCCTCCATGTAATAAAGGCAGTACAAGATTTTTAACTCTACAATGACTTCTTTTTGCTGCCTTCCCTTAAAACACGGGGACTGTATTTCTGTAAGAGCCTTTGCAAGCTCCTGGTATTTGTAACATAAACTGAGCTGAGATTTTACACAAACTGGATGGACTCTTCTTCCCATTTGTCCCACATGTGTGCTGATGTGGATCTACTGACTCACTCCAGAAGAGTCACTCTTGCAAGTGATTTCCTTTCCCAAAACTACATGTTTCATAATGACAGTTCCACCACATGTCTGTCTGGCAAACCACAAGGATGGTTGGCTATCGTCTTTGGGAGAAGTCCAGACTGTATGGGAAATGCCAAAAACACACCCCTGGACCCTGCCCCGGAGGCCATGTGAACCAGCAGCTCAGAAAGTTTGGGCTCTGCTGATAGCCAACACCTCTACAGCTTCTTGTTGTTCAAGTGGAGATTGTCAGCCCCTACAAGAGGATAATGAGAGAGGACCTGTCAGGCTGCAGTGGCTGGAGTTCACCTTGTTCACTGCAGGAAGCTGGAAGGAACTTTGCTATTCATTAGTGCCTCACCTTCTCCAGCCATTCCCCATGGGTGCAGTCCATGCAGAGAAAGCAACATTGCTCCCCACACATTCAGGCAGATGAGCCTAGGTACAACGCCAGCCTGGTGAGTCACAGCACAGTTCCCACAAACATCAGCCAAGGCAAAAGCTAATTCTCCACTCAATCCTCCTGCTCTGCTTTGCGTGATAACAAAGTCCTTTCTCAGCCTTCCCTTCTTCAGTAAACAGTGGTCAAGCCTCACTACAAACAATGCAGACAAGAGAGTTGTCCTTTTATCTGCTCGGGAACATACTTGACACATGAAAAATAAACATCTCATTTGAAATAACAACATCTGCACATGCTGCTACAGCCTTTCTGCCATTCTGTCTCACCAGTCAGCTGCTTACCCCTGGAAAGCAGCTGGATCTCCACAAGTGCCAAATGGATGTGTACCAAATGAAGCTAACGAGCACAGGGAATGCTGCTTCAAGACCCTGCAGTCAGGATCTGCCCCAGTTTTTTTAATTTGAGAAGCTGTGTGAGTGACTCCCAGATCCATTGGTGTATGGCACTTACCAGCTCAGTTCCTGCAGGTCCAGGTGACCACGTTTACTCCCTGGCACACCAGCAATTGATAAAGGCATACTTTACTTCAGTGTTTTGGAGTAAGCTCCAGACACAAACCAGTTTGTTCAGCTGTTCCAGACTCAGTTCATTTTCCACCTCACTCAGATCTCTCAGGCTACTACAAATTGCATTTTACAAAAGTGACTAACTTTTCAGGTGCTTTAAAAGGCATCAAGTTCCTAAGGGAATTTAGGAAGCAGTTTCTTTTCTTTTTTAAGCTCCTAAAGGAATTATTTGTATTTTAATGTACTTTTGAAAGTGGGAAGTATCTAAGTGTAAATAATTAAGGCACTCAATACCTTTGCTTCAGATAGACAGACCTAGAACATCAGTGTTTTCCCTCAAAATCTCCATTTTGAGATTGAAAGCATTTGCTTTCAAATTTCCTTACACTGAGAATATTGCTCAAGACCAAAGTAAATCCAGTCTTATTAAACAAGGAATGAAGATATGCATATAATGGTGAAAAGATGCAAAAGTGATAATATAGATGCATTTTAAAAAAATAGTCATACGTTAAACACATTTTCTATTTAGCTTAAAATTAAAGGCAGCAAGAGAGTGAGCTTCTTTCCACACGGTGACAACTCAGCAAAATAAATAAAAGTATCTAACAGAGCCTAGGTGATGAGTCTCAGACAGGTTTTTCTTATGTAGCTGCTGGAAGTTTGAATGCCTGACCTGTGAAGCCTTTGGGGGAGTTTCTCATTGTAACACCAGGTAACAGCCTGATTTTGCAGTAGTGCTGGTCCATACTAACTTCATGGGTTTCTTCTTACCTGGGAAGATGCCATACACATCAGAAGCTCACTAGAGTGGGCTTGTACTTCCCTCAGCATTCTGCTCCAGCCCATCAACCACTAATTATTTTATGTAAAGCAGGACATTTTTCTGTAGCCTGCTCAGTAGGAGACTACATTCCAAATATTTGGGCTAGCAAACAGGAGAGGAAAAGCAGAACCACTGCTGCTTGGTCAGCTCAGGGCACTTGGACTGCTAACGCTCTTGGAGGCTGTGACAAGGACACCCACTTGATAGGTGCCAGAGTCCTCAGCTTTCCAGAGGGATGTTCTTTTGTGAGAAGTTCTAAACATATGCTACAGCAATCATCTCAAAGTCTTGATCAGGGAATGCTATGGGGTTGGCATAAGATGGTTCAGTACCTCCACAGACCTAACCATGCAGTTGTTTTGGAAGAGTTACTCAAATTGCTTTGTTTTCTTGGGTAAGACCTCTCTGCAACTGGAAATTTGCATACATATATAAATATATACGTAACCTACTGCTAGCCAGGAGGGAAGTAAAGGAGGAAGTAGTCAGGAATTGGGAATTGCAGGGTGTCTTTTAGTTATTTAAGGTATTAGCTGAGCCAATGGGCATGCTTTTCCTGTTTTAAATAGACACAATAAGATAAAGGTCAGCAGGGGAATTGGTTACATTTCTCTTTCCCACGTATAGGTATAGTGCTGTGGAGGATGGAATCCTGATCAGAACACTTTAAAGATACAGAATAACTTGAAGATTTTAGAAATGTCATATTGGCTTTTCCAGCTCGGAGAACAATGTGTTGCAAGTAACAATGATGTCCTGTGAAAGTCAGAATAATTTTGGCATTTCAATATTCAAACAGCAAATCTAAATCCCGATATGCAACTAAGGGAGCCCATGGGAAAAGTTACTGAACCTCAAAGCTAACTGCCTTGTAGGCTTATCTTTATAAAAGAAAACATCACAATATAGGAAGAATATTTTTTCTAATCAGCTTTCCTGTGCTTCAGCAGATAATTGAATTAGAAATCAATCTAAAAATGCACCAAGAGACTCAATAAATGCCACCAAAAAAGATAATTGCTTAGGCCTGACAACAAGATACTCAATGACACACTTTCAGAACTATTGACATGCAAACTTGATATAGACACTAGGCCATGCACAGAACTCACCTTTATTTTAGTGGCTTACCATCTTCATTTGGAAAGAAACCCTTTTTTTTACTTTTTTTTGTAAACAATGATACAAGCAGCTCTTTCAGACAAACAAAAACAAAACAAAAGATTGCAATCTCTAAAACTGTGCATTTCCTACAGAGATCAGCAAGAGACTTCAGTTTACTGGGAGCTCAGGCTGACTTGCAATTACATCTATAATGCATTCAGGTTCATTAGAAGCCACTTAAGATCCCTGGTGGCTGTAAATAATTCAGTTGATCAATTGCTAGCTTTAAAGTGCAAAGAGAGTGATGCTTCTGATTGTAAAAGTACTTTTAAGGATTATATCATTTCTTGAAGGGAGAAAATTAAAGGCTAGGTTTTATATACATAGAGATACAGAATCACAGACATATGGGTATGTATGGTCTACACACACATATATACACATCCACACAGAGGTATGTATATAAAAGCCCAAGAGAATTTGTTTCATGGAGTAAGAAGGAAGGACTTCTACAATGGGTATAATTGATGTTCTGAATGTTGTTTCCTTAGTCTTAAATACGAAGTCTAAGACCGACCATGCAAAATATACAACAGTCTGTCTCAGGTTGTAGCTCGTACCCAGGTTCTGGTTTACAGTTTCCTTATTGCCTCCAGAATAATTTCTCTAGAGAACATGCTGTTAACTCAGCAAAAGCCAGAATCCTGCTGTAAAAAGCTCAGCAAAAAGCTATTACAGAAGCCAAAGTGTAAGGTGTGATGTTATTGGAATGTTCCTGAATAAGGAAATTGAAGCAATCAATTTGTTCTACTTTTGTTTTGGAAAAAGAGTAATGAAATATTACTCTTAGGACTCAAAATTAACAAGAGATCATTCCCTCCCTTTGTTGTGTAAAAACATATCTTGCAAAATCTGTTTAATGGCTTATTTCTGGTCCAGGGATTTCAAAATGTATGTGGCTATCCTCCAAACCTTCCTTGAAAGACATGAAAGAAGACTGTTTTGTTTTAACTTAGAAAAAAATATTCTCATGGTGTGCAAATTCCCTCCCTGCCCTATGGGAAAAATACATCAGAGTGACCATGAGCTGTGAAACCTTCATTGTATGAACCATGATGACACGTCATTTCACCTTTCTGCTTGACCAGCTTTGCTATCACTGATTGTCAGATAGAAAAAGTCCAAGAGTGGTTTAGGAGTTAAATGCTTGGTTCAGCAGAGCATTAGCACCCTAGTTTAATGTCAAACATCTCTGTATTCTTTGCTGAACTTGCAACAATAGCAGAAAGTCATCCCAAAGTGCAGTCTTCACAGTGACTTTTATCTGAACGAATGTATTCAATGGCTTCCAAATAAAATACGTAGACCAGGGAATAAGGGGATTCAATCTTGAGTTGAAGAGCTATTCTTTGAATCCACTCAAACAATACTAGTTTTTGGAAAGGCTGCTTTCTCAGCTCATTGTGATTCTACCAAGAACCACTGGCGTCTGAACAAACAAAATGAGCGTTGAAGAGGAGTGAGCTGGCTTTGCGATATGGCAAGTTAAAGAATAACGGACTTGTAGTGACAAAGTATCCTCATAGTGCATAGTAGCAATTATTGCAGGGGAAGTTTGTTTAGGATTTAGGCCCAAGGTTTCCAAAGAGAGGCTTGTAAACCCAGTGGAAGTTGACTTTCCTGTTGGTGAGAGAAAGATTGACAGCAAATAGCAAGCTTTTGTGCAGCAATGACAACTGTGATTATTTTGCAGTTTCACAGCAGTGTGATTAGATTACAATTAGTCTCTGGCTCTGCTGGATTTTTTGATTGCTTAATTGATGGCCCCATACCAAATGACTTTCACTATGAGAAAAAAAACTCAAAAACTTTTATTCCCTGACATTCTATTGGTTTAATTCTATTGATTTAATGCATTCTAGTGCAGTTTCATGCTTGCAGCAAATGAACCTTCTTTCTCTATGCACTTTGGATGAAACCCACAGAAAGAGTGGAAAGATCATCTAATGGATTCTGGTCTTCAGTCCAGGTGACTCTGCTGCCAGTATCTGTTACTAAAAAGTTCCTCAGGCTTGCTTGAGAGAAATGGTTTCCTATTTTGATTTAGAGAATGCAAGAAATTTCTTTCCCCAGTTCCATAAAACTGTCATGAAGATGAAACTCCTTTTATATTGAAAAAGTCATTGTCCACAGATAGACAATGGTGGGTACAATTTCATTTTTATGGAAATCTGGAAGTTGTGTCATTATTACCAGTGAGACAGATATAATCTAATGGATTCAGAATAAAGGAAGCACTGTAATTTCTTTATATCATATATTTTATAGTTGTGTTGCTCAGGGTACTTCGTCAAGTTGGAGAATTAATATTTTCAGATCATCTACTTTAGCAAGGAAAAGAATAAAGCATAACAGGATGTTTCTATGCTTAAGGATAATTTGTTTCAGTGAGCAGATGTGAAAAACAAACAAGCAACATAACAATATCTGAAAAAATAACTTGGAGAAAATTAAATCAAAATTACTTTCATCAATTAGGAACAAGTATTTAATGGGAAATGCAGCTGTTGAGCCCATCCTGGAAATTTTTAAATATATCCAGAAACTTGAGCCACAAGCTTGTACTTGTCAAACACTACCAAAAGGTTCCAACGTCATTGATAAGACTGAGCTAATATAAACACAGATGATGCATGAGAAAGATGTCTATTTGTGCTTCATATATCAAATAAGATTATGGAAACATGTCAGTATTTTAAAAGATCTTGTTTAAAAGTAAAGATTTTTCTTTGCATTCTCTGCAAGAAAGAGTACACTTAGAGAAGATAGAGATAGAAGCTGAGTTCTCTTCTTGGACCCACTGTTAAAAACGGCACAGGTTTTTATTTTCTCCCTTTCTAGCACCTGGGTATGCTCACTGATCACAGGGAATGAAGCAACTTTGTGGATGTACATGTTCATTTACAAAGATATTTTAAAATTCTCTAAAATAAGCAAATGTTTCAGAATATGTTCTTACTCTGTTAGGAGCCTGGAGTGCTTCTCTGCAGTTCAAGGCCATTCATTAGCAGCTGCCAGCTATGCTACAGGCCCCTCTCTAATCAGTCATTCCATCATCACTTTAGGACACTTGTAATGCTTGACAGGATTTTAATATAAAACTTCCCAAGGCAGTTGTCCGATGGCCATAAGTTCTGACCATGATATAATTCACATGTTCAGGAATGTAATTTCATGCTATGCATGTTGCTGAACTGCAAGCTTTTAGTTCTGACTTCACGGTACTTAAACTCTTCCATGCCAAAAATTGCTTCAATAGCATCTTTTATGTTCAACTGAACTGCTGCACTAACCCAAGGGAAAACTTTGTTTCAAGGTGGATTTAAATTTTGGTGGAAAAAAATCCCTCTAATCAGACCATTTCATATCATTTGCACTGTTGGTTCTGCTCATGATGTGCTGGGGGTGCAGAACAGCTCTGCCTACCTCACCCTTATCAATGACTGGCATGTAACAACTCTCTGCTGCAAATGAGGATTTCTCCTGAGCATAATACTTGCTCTCCATAGGCTTTTGAGTGACTGGCCTCCTGGACACCTTTCTGGTCTGCTGCATCTGCACGGGTGTTGGAGTGTTGGAGATGCTCCAAGGAACCTCTGGTCTCATCAATGAGAGAGCAAAAAGCACCATCTATGCTGTGGTCCATACCCAGCACAAGGACTGGAAGAACATCACGCCAGGGCAGATCTAGAAATTAAATGTAAATCCCCAAGCAGTGTCGTGCCCACAGAATGATCCTCCTTCTATCATTTCTAAGAATGACTTTGTAGGATGCCCTTCACACAGCTCATTCTTAGACTTGTCCCTGTGATTAAATGATCCTCACACAGCCAGCCTGTCCCAAAGCAGCTAAAATGAGTGGCTGAATGAGATGAAAATAGCAGTCATCCCCCACAGATGGTGTGTCAACATCAGGAACTAACAGCCCTCTGACTCCTGGTAAAAACTGGCCATTTGTTGTAGTAGTTATTCAGAGAGCAAGCTGTGACTACTGCTTCTCTCCCACACATTTCTCTATTTCATTTGCTCCAAACCATTCTTTAGCCCAACTTGGTGTCTGCTGATCTGTGTTCAGACTATAGCTTTCTGCAACAGGGGCTGGCTTCCCAAATACCTGAAGTTCAGAACATGATGCAAAGGAGACCTGAGGAGAAGATTTTGTTTCTTTCAAATGACAGATCTGTGCAAAAAAGAACTGTCTCAAAATACTCTGTAGAGCTGATGCCAGTCACATTTGCAGAGTTCCAGCATGTAACAAAGACTTCACTCTGGGGACAAGAGCATTGTCCAGCAAAGGAGGCCACAGAGACGTCAAATCTATATGCCAGATGGTGGTGTCGTAACTTGTACCGAGACTCCTTTCTCTTTGTACACTTGGCCTCGCTGCCTGCAACGTGCATTTCCCAGCTGGAAAGACCTCGCACACTTCTAACACTGGGAAAAAGAAAATTGCCCAGAGGGAAAAAGTACAAAAGGTTTTGCTTCTGCTACAGGAAACTGAAACTGCCAACAGTCTGCTGTGCTGAACTGAGTATGTCGGCAGCATTAGGGTTTAGCAAGGTATCAGCAGCGTGCACACAGACAGAAACACAGAGAAAGAATTGCCCAAGTCAAGTTTAGTTTGTGGTTGTTTTTTTTCTTCACAAAAACAACCTAGAGTAGAGAAATAAAAATTCAGGGATCAGAGCTCTTCACAGTCTGGAATTTCAATCCATGACAAATTCCAGAATTGTTCTCATTTTGTTACCTTTCCAAATCAGGATGCAAATCTCAGTCTCAGGAGTTTATCCATGCATGGTTTAGGGCTTTGATATATATGTATAATGTTTTATTTCAGTGAGATGAAAATGTTCCATGTCAGCTTTCTCTTTCTCTTTTTTTTTTTAACCAATGCCATTGAGAATTGATTGTGATAATCCAATGATTACAACTCCCTGCAAAAATGAATAAGCAATGAAATTCTTACATTTCTATGAAAAGTTTTGAGTGAATCAGATCATCATTTTCCAGTGGAAGTCTACTCACTTGGGAGTTTCTGACCAGCTGCAACTCCAGCAGTTGGAAATCTTCCACTCTAAGAAGCTGAAGAATATCAGAACCATAGAAACATGGCAAAATGCTGCTTGTAGCACCGCAGAGATGCTTACCAGTTGCCCTATTTTCTCATTCTTCTCATTTTGAAATCCCTCACACCTCTTAGCCCAGACACTTACACCATAAGTGTCCTTGATGTGCAAACCACCAGAAAACAGAGAAAATCCCAGCAGATGGCGCTCAGAAATATCCCAAACGTGCGTCACCCTGGGGCTGGAGCAGGCTGTGCCCTGCACAGGGCCCGTGCGGGCTGCAGATCTCACGCAGCGATGTCACCACTCTGAGCCCTCGCTGGAGACAGGAGACTATGAGAACTGCAGGACCCACATGCCAAGGCTGGCTCAAGCAGGAAGCTATCGCTTACCCATGCCATGGAAATGGGGCCACATGTGTCCCAGTTCCTTTCAGTTTCCTCTTGGCACCCTGTCATGCACAGCCATTGGTGTGACTTATTGGTCACTCTCCAGCTCAGTGTGAAGCTAACAGAAAATACACATAAAGAAAATGGATTAGGAGATCTGGGTCCTGTAAAAACACAGGCAATATTTGGAAAAGTGCTGAGATCCTGGGCAGTTGTAGAACACGACTTGCTGGGTAGGGGAACATCCAGCTGCCAACTCCTATGCAGTTTAGTAATGGCCAACTCTGATGCCAGTTTTAAAGTTTTATAGATCTGACTGGAAAGAACTTGTATTACAAAGGTGATTGAGTATTAATTCTTCAACAGAAGCACAAATGATTGCACCACCACCAGGGAAATGGTTTTTATTGACCATTTTGACCAAAGACCAGAGTGAAAGTTGATACCATCTGACCGAGTTCCCAATTAGTGGCCCATGGGAAATGATCTAACCACCAGTTCCCCCGAAGTCCCACAAAACCACTGCCAGAAAGGCATTAGCAACAACATGCTGTAATTCATCAGATGCCCCAGGGTGTCCAGCAACACTCTGTGTGGAGTCCAGATCTCCTGACTGTCATCTTCTTTACACAAAGAAAAAACAAGCCCTGTACCTAGCTGGGGAACAGGTACGGCATGAGCAGCTTTCCAAGCTGTTTGCCAATGTGCTTCAGTCCTTCTCTGCAGTACTTAGCTCTGCTTTAACATCAGTATGATTAAAAGACACACCTGCTCATGGATTGTCACAGATTCTTTTTTTCTCATCCTGAACTCCAGGATTGATGCCTTTACTTCTGATGACTTTACAGTCCAACTGCACTTCTCTGTCTGGACATAAGTCCTTCTACTCCTGTCTGGCATGATCCAGCAGCCTTGGCTACAGTGAGGAAGAGGTGATTGCTCAGAAAAGGCACCTTAGCCCCAGTAATGTCAGCACAGAGTGGGGCAGAACTTCAGGAAGTCAGTGAATATGATGTGAACACTGTGCCCAACACTGATTGTTTACATCTTTCTTGGAGCTGGTGTAATTGAAGCTATGCTGCCTGTCATGTCTCAGCTACTGTGAGGGAGGAATTGAAGTATTTTGCCAATGGAAGAAAAGCTTGTTTTCTAGGTTGTTAGGCTTGCTTCAGTTTTAAAAGGCAAATGAAGATGACGGACCTATTAAACTTTATCACTCATCTTACAAGACTGAAACATTAGCAATAATGTGTGTAATATTTCTGGTATTTGCACAGGAATGACATTATTCACCTCAGCAGTTTCACCTTTGGGCAAGAAAGGGTAAGGAGTGACAGGATGGTTTGCGTCAAGCCTGGATTTCATTAGACATTTGTTCCAAATCAGGCAACAATTGATCCAGTCATTGGACTTTTCTATGAAACCTATTTATAGGGAAAAGGCTAAAAGATCAGGGTGTTTCTTTAGAAATTTATTTTCCAAGCCAGTGTGAGGGCTGCAAAGCCTTTGCTTGTGTGATATCTGAGGTCATTCTTTGAAGCACCATCAGTTGGTAGGCAAAGGATGAAATTGTCTCCAGCTAAAAACAAAACTCAAGTGGCAACACAGTTGGTCATACACAGCATAGAATTGCTCTTCTATTACATAGAAGATGAGAAAAAATGATCAAGGCTTGATTCAGAGGGTCAGACGTCTCACCACAAGAAGCCAGAGCTAGCTTGTGGGATCAGACATTTCTTAATCAGCAGACTGCAAAGGGAGTGGGGAGGTGGAGAGCAATGGCTTACCAACAAACTTTAATTTCTGCTGCAGCCCCAACATACCCGGCCCTTCCAGCAATTATTCTCGCTCCTGGCCATCAGTACTGAGAAGAAGCTTCCTTTAAGGGAGTGCATTTTTATGCTGCAAGCTTTACAAGTGTACAAATCTCAGGCTATTTGTCCATACATGTAGCCAAAGCAGAGCGTGTGTGTGTGTGTGTGTGAGGCTTTGTCATGTGGTCTGGCAGAGGGAAAAGTGGGAATAAGAAGTCTTCCTATTGTCTTCTCTGCACTCTGCCCAGTGTATATGAAGGATGGGAATGCCAGCTACTGAAATTGGCAAGAGACTGCTGGGATAGTCTTCAGGAGCACATCTCAATTAGCACTATGTCCTAAGCTGAAACCAAGTCTCATTTAAGGGATGATTTGGGCTCACCTAACTCACCATTTACTCTCCCAAGAGTTTGACCTGTTAAATACTGAACTGAACTACCTTTCCCAGACACAACACTGCTGTACCAGGAGAAAGCTAGCTCCAAACCATTTCAAGCTGATAGTTTATGTTCCCCTGTCAGTGCATTTCTCTTGAGAAGTGGTGAAAGTGGTGAAGCTTTTCTGTTCTTTTGGGGAATCTCAGCTACTTCACATACAGGAGTACATTGTGCTTTTCTCTTTGGTAAGCAGCCATTGTACTACCCAAAGCACAGGCAAAAGAACAATGAGCAGCAGGCAGTGGGAATGAATGTGACACCATCTCTTCCCATGCAGCTCTGTTGCCCGGCTGGGCAGGCTGGATGTTATTTTAGTGGCTGTGCATCCCACCCATGGTTTCTGTGGGCCCAGGAGCTGCGGCTGCTGTGACGCCTTGTGAGCTCGAAGCTTATTCATGTTCAGGAATGGGAGGGTCAGGGCCATCGACACACACCAGCATCCTGCTGCCTATTATTTCCTGCCAGTGCTGGCGTCGCACCAAGCCCTAACATGACAGGTGGATGGAGTTCACAAGGAAATAATGTCATGGGCCAGTTTTCCAGGAAAGCTGTTAACTCTATTCACAAACTTAGGCCTTCAGATTGAAAGGGAATGTGGCTGAGAAGAGGTGGTGAAGGGCTGTTCTGCTGTTATTTACTTTTTTTTTTAATAGATTATTCACTGACATCTCTTGCTGTAGTACAAAAACTTTACCTCTATTTAGTGCCTACCTCTTCAAGAGCAGATTGAGGCTGACTGCCTTCTAACTTACAAAACGGGGCAGGCACTGCCTCTGCAAACTCCAAATGGCCATTTTCATTTCAGTCAGGTTGCAAAAGATGGTAAGAAATGAAACTTCTGCTTTTTGCTCAGCTAACTGGTTCCTGGGAAACAGCAAAGGAAAAGAAATATGAAGTGAGATCTAAGCCTGATTTTTACCTGGGGACTTAAGGCATTTTATAAGAATAAAACTGCAGATACAGTCCAGGATGTATCAGAAACAAGACTTACATATGTTTTAAAGTCTCTGTTTTTCAACATGGCATTTGTGTAAAGCTCTGCTGTCCCTCCATGACTTTATGCAGTGTCTAATGTTCGCCTTTCTTTCCTCTTTTCCTTGCTGCTTTTAAAGTATAATACTTCTTTCTCTTATTCTAGAAAGCACAGAAGAGATAAGAAACGAAAGCAACAGATCAAAAAAAGAGTGTTTTTTAAAAATGCCATGTTTCCACAAATCTAAATTTTTTTGCATGCAGGAGTTAGGACAATAGGGCTCCAACTGGCTGCTCACAAAAGGAAGGATTAGGTCCTCTGTCATGTTAATAGTGACATCAACAATCTGAATAAAAGCCAAAAATTCAAGTTGATTCTGCAGTTTAAGACCATTGTTCTCCCACATGGTTTAGCTTCTAAGATTTCGTCTGCACATAGAGTTTTGCCAGGATTTATATAATTGTTCACATCTTACATTGCAATGCTTGATATGCTAATGTAGTTTAATGTATTGAAGACCTTTGTAACAGACAAAGATTTATACCGATAGAGCTAAAAGATCCTACAATCTAAAGGCATCAGAGGTATTGGAAATACATGTGCAAAATGATGGCTGCCAGTATTGTTCTGCTCTTCTTATTTTGGAGCCCACTGTAATAACAAATTAAGTGAAATCTGATAATAATATGAAACAACCTCCACCTAGGATATTAAAGGAGTGGTAGCCCTCGACTTTGGCTCTGGAAAAGCAAAGCTGAGACAAGAATATGGGATATTCCAGAGGGTTTGCTCTTGGCCTGACCCTTCCAGATCCTGATGAGGCTCTCAAGCCTTTGGTTATTCCATCCTCTGAGCCTGGTTCCTATTCTGTAGGGCTGCAGTAATATTATACATTTATTGTTTGGTAATAGGAGCTCTCCGGCGTGTCCAAGGCAGAGAAACTTAAATCTTGACACAAGTGCATGAAACTAACTTTTCTTTCTCTTTTTCTTTCTCTCTCTCTCTTGGTTTTAAAAAATCCTGGCAAATGATGGTATTAGAACCAGAGTCACGTACAGAACATGACACGGCAAGTGACTGGGGAATCATAAATTAGGCATTTTGACTTGAACAAATCCTAAGCATTGTCATACCAACTGATTATTATTTTAAAATATTGTCCCAGGCTACAAGTGACGTTGTGTACAATAGCAATACAGGGTGTAGTTACAGACACAATTTCCTGTGCTTAAGTTTTGAAATCATTATTGAAGATCCCCGTAACATTTGCCTGGTGCACCAGCGCAATTCCCCTATTAGATAATTTTCTATCCTTGTGAGGGCAATTTCGCTTGTGCAATGCTGCCAGAGCTTTCAGGAAGGGAGAGACAAGCATTTGTGACAATAAAATTTGCATTAGCTCCCACCCAATCTCTCCCAGAACCAAAATCCTATTTGTCACATTCAAAGCCTTTTCACACCAGAAGGGAAGGTGTTTCTGAACTGGAAAGTCATTGTGATCTCTACAGGGTTGCATCCTCCAGGTTCCCATGAGTAATACCAAACTGCAACTGTGGAGTTCCCAATGGCTTTGGATCAAAGACTTGGTGGATTGCATGAGCCAGCATCCAGGCATGAAACCCCAAATCAATCTAGATCGGGTAATGGGATTTGAAAGCTTAAAGCAGAAATGTTGATGTTTGTAGGTTTGAGGGAATTGACCCTTGTAAAAGTATTGTAAATGTACCCTTGTAAAAAACATTTCAGGTCTAACAATATCACCAGTTTCTGGAAAAAATGAAGGCACTTAGCCTGTCACACTATACTCATGTAGCATCTCTCCCAAAAATGATAGGATTTTAATGGCTAAGAAGAATGTATTGTTCCTGTGTTGGAACCAAGACAAAGGGTGCAGTCAGAGAACACATAGTGATGAAAATACCTGTAATATGTAGATTTGCAGGAAGAAAAAAACATAAGACTGAGATTTGTGTTGGATGTCCTCATTGATCATTCCGAAAAGATGCTGCTGCTACTTCAGATTGTCTCACAATCAGTGTGCACAAATCATGCTGAAGGTGTGCTGATTTCTAAGGCCATTTGGCAATTTAGTAATGAAACATGTGAAAACATCTTCCATGGCATGAGGTCTCTAGCTAAACTGTTCCCAACCTCTGCCTTGCTCCTGAAGGACACTAGGACCAGGTCCCCAAAGAAGACAAGGGAAAGCATGCAGTAGCAGTGTGACTCTTACTCATCTATCCTTCACTAAAAAACTGCTCCTGAAACCCCATTGCCTCCATTCCACTGAGTTTGGCCTTTTGTTTTGACTTGGAGCAGAGACTCATCTTGCACTTCTACTTTCCTTCCACACACCACATGCAAACTTGCCCATATCACAGCAATGGTGAAGAGAGGACCCACAGAAGGGGAAGACTTCTGAAGAGGGCAACAGGCTGCTTCTGTTCTGGGCTCAGCCTAGGAATCATGGGGGAATCATGCTACACATGTGTAGTGGAACTCACTGCATCTCTACAGTCCCTACAAGTCTCTCCTTGACAGCCTGCAAAATTCCACTGAGGAAAAAGAAATAGGGATGGGGAAGAAGGAGTCAGAAAAACTATTGTGTTCCCAGAGGGAAGAAAATAAAGATCCCTATTTAGCTTATCCAGCTTTGCTAATGTCAATCACTTTTCTCATTTTAAACAGGAAAGACTCCACTTTAGTCCACCTGTTCCATTATTTATCATGCTATGCATTTCCCATGAATTGTCACTTATGCAAAACCTGTACATCGTAAGGGGACACCCTAATATTTTTAATGACCTTAAGCAAAGTGATTGACATTAGACACCAGTGTCAGATGTTCTGGTGACGCAACATGTTCTCCTAGCAGCAGGAAAGCTTCCTGCCGTGATTAAGTTAGAGCTCTGGAAGTGCTAAAATGTGTTGTCAGCTTTCCTCTGATGCAAGTGATTTTATTATAGCGTCTGGTAACCACGGAGTGTGGCAACGCAAATACTGGCTCCAAACATGCCCTCTCATACATATAGCTAGCTCTATTTAAGACACAAAGTGCACTTTACAAATCCTGGGATAAGTTATGGATGTAACAAGCTTAAACCATGGAGGACAGAGGAAAAGGCAGCACGGAAGCTAGAATGCCTGTGTGACCTCAGCAGAAGCGTGGGCTCTGGGATGACCTGCAGGAGGCTATGCCCTGCAGCACCTGTTGGGCAGGTGTGCTGTGCAGTGGCATGGCCATAGCCATCCTGAAAGACAGAGGCTCCACAGGGCAAAGAGCAGGCACACCAGCATAGGCCTTGCTCTCTCTAGCAGTGGAAAGCAAAACCACATCCAGTCCTTTTGAGTCTGGAGAAAGTAAGGGTGGAAAAAAAAACAACAACAACAATAGAGAAAGAATGAGGACCCCATGCAGCCCCTCTGCCTTCTGACACCCTCCAACACTCTGAGGAGGAAGTCTGTGACTTGGTGCAGCATGACTTGTCCTTAAATGTAACTATGACGAAATTATGTTTTGGTTTGTTTCAATTTGGGACCAACCCTGAATTATTTGGTACCGGAGACAAGCTAGAAGATCTCTAGAATACAAGAGTTACAGAATCAAACATCTCAGACACGGAGGGAAAGCATCTGGCACCTGCTTTTCATACAGATTCGTAATCCCAAAGCTCATTCAGCAAACACTATTGCTTCCACAGGCAATTATTAATAGCTGTGTCTAAAACTGACTATGCCAGCATGTGTCTGCGGAAATCACCGTTAGGATTTTTCAGTAATTGAGTTGTTAATCAAGCTACAAGAGGGATGAGCTTTCAAAGCAAAATCCATACTCTACAGCAGTACATATATTCACAGTTATTGTCACAGGTGTTCCACAAAAATAAAATCACAAAGCAGTCCAAGTTGAAGATATAAGCTACCTTGACAGCAATAAAAAAAAAAGATTTTCTAAAGGTTTAGCAGCACTGAATATTATTTTAATGAAATTTACTTTTTCATTTTATAGCAAAATAATCAAAAGTGCTAAACCTGACCATTTTAATTTACAAAAATGTCTCACATTTTAAGCTATAATCATACCTCGTTACTTAGGTTAGACAATATAATTACACATTTCTACTTATTTCTATTCAATAGTAACACAAAATTAATATTAGTTGGTTTAAAAAAAAAAAAAGGAGGGAAAGTACCACAGATATTGGGAGGGGAAAGTTACACAAAATACAAGAAATCAGCTTATTGAGCAATCTGCACTGTGTTTGGTTGTTACTGCTGGGTTGGTTTTTAGTTTCGAGCTACAAGTCACAGACAATCTGGCCATAAGCTTGTAGTCACTTCAAATGCTTTGACTTCTCCCTTGGTCAAATATCACAGTGTGTATTTTAAGGAGATCTCTGGCATTTCAAGTCAGTTTGAATTATTTTCTTAGTTCTCATAAGTTCCTTTTCCAACATGATCAGCATGTTGGAGAATGCAGTTCTGATGATTGCAGTTCTGATGACACTGTTTTCTGTGAAGAAAAGTGTTTTTTCCTCCATCTTGGAAAGAATCACTAGCAAGTCTGCAGTAAGGGAAATATTAAGAGCACTTGCAGAGTTTTTCAGAGTATTAATCCATTCCACTTTCATTCCCTTTCATTTCCAAAGTTAAATTAAAACCTGCAATCTCTCCTACTGATAAAAAGTCAAGCTGACTTACAAAGGTTCTGTCTTCTGTCCAGCCTTCTCTTGGTTGTCTTTAACCAAACAAGGTTCTCTGATTTGCCACAAGTGCTGTCTGACTCTCCCGCCTCTTTGCTTTCTTGTTTTGCTGCCTGATTTTCCAGCACACTGCACTAGAAGCCAGCAAAATCAGTCCTGATGATAACAGGACTAACCCAAACACTGAGATGATTGATCCATGGGAATTGAAGATGTATGCCACAGCAGTGACCACAATGCCAGCTATGAGGATAACCACACCAAAGGGAATGGTGCAGCGATAACAGGAGAGTTCTGCTCCTCCTGTTGCTGCAGTCAGCTGGCATTCACTGACGAGAGGGATGGTGGTTATGACACAGTCATTGTTATTACTCTTCTCTGTGGTTACAGAATCAGGATGCTTTGGTGCACCCAGGATCTCTTTAATGGGTTCGTTTGTCATCTTGATTGTCTTGACTTTGTCAGTTCTCAGGCTAAAGCAGGCTCTGCTGAGCACAAATTGCACTGTGGAGAGAAGAACATGAGTTCAACTAAAAAAATGTTACCATTATGTTACAAACGAGTGACAAAGAACTATTCCACTCAAAATCACACACAAGCATACTTTGACCCTGTAAAGATTTACGCAAAAGCTTAATTGTAACACTATTGATTGTGGAGGATCTGAATCAATTCCTATGGTAGTCATCAGCATGAGAGTAAGTGCTAAATAGAAATCTCACTTCAAGTTATGTCCTAAAGTCAGTATTTCTGGATGTAACTTAGATTTCGATGGCATTACATCTTCTGATGAGGAGGTCAAGTTCACAGGTTGTTTTGGTTACAAATTCTACTCTTACCCACTTTTTCACAGGTTTTTTGTATAGGCACCTATACACACAAAGTACACAGCTTTGTTCCAATGCACGTCACAGTAACACAGGGAAGAACTAGCCCAGTGAAAACCAGGACTGAACAGAGAACCCTTTCTCAATGTAGGTGCTACTTTGTGAAAAAATTCAAAAGGTCATGGCTAGGTATGGGTGTGGGAGGAACGAAGATGAAGACAGTTCCCTGCACTCGGCAAAGGTCAGCTAAAAGCTGCTATGGTTACAGCAACATCGATGCCAGACTGTCAGCTTGCCATATAAATTAGCTTAATGCAAAAGCAATGGGTTCCTTTTAAGTCCATCAAACCACATCCATGGTACTGTGTGGGAGGGAGAGTAAGTCATATTCATTCATCTTAGTTACTCTGGGTTGCTGTCCTCCATATTGTATAGACACTCAGTCCTACAGAGTTTGATTGCATCTGCATTACAAGACAGAATAGCCTTTGGCTCCAAGGAGCCCAGTGCATAACTGGAGTCTACTTGATCAGGGCAAGATGAATCCGTAGCACTCCACCACTTCAGCTGCCATGCCAGACCTGGGCCATCTCACTGGGACTCTGGTGACACAGGAACATGCTGGAGACTGCACTGAGCCTCTGACAATGCTGAGGCTACCTTGGACCAGGCCATACACCCAATGCACCCCAAAACATACAACAGAGACTAGGATACTGGGGAGCCACTGTTTTTTCCTGCTGCCAATAGCACACAGGATGGTCCCACCACTCCCCGGTATGGGCTGTGTAGCTTTTGCTCTTCTGAGCAGCATGATATGCAGCTCAAAGAACAAGGAAGAGTGCTGGCAATGCAGTAATGCTTTTATCATTTTTATCACCTTCACATCTGTGACTAGGAAGTTAATTGCCAGATACTTGTATTCTCCTTTTCCTTTCCCACCACTCCCACCCTTGTTGCTAAGATATATCGTCCATTGTGGAGAGCCCTTGGTTTTGTATCTCAGTACCTCATATAACTGACAGTGTGTTTTGCAAGAAGGAGGATTTCACTATTTTTAAACACATACACAAACAGGCTATACTCTGTATCTAGTCAGAGTTTGTATCAGAGTTTCCTTGAACCCAAATGAGAGAAGGAAAGTTCAGACCTGGTTTCACAAAGTCTTTGTTCTACTGCTCAAAGGAAGTGCTCAGCTCAATATTGTGTCTTGCTGTACATAGTTATCCGTCCTCAGGGCTCAGTCCTGCAAGGAGTTCAGCAGCTACAAGGTAGAGTAGCCTTCCTCTCCCTAATGACAACACTAAGCACACACACTGACACAAGGGCACAAAATGAAACACGGGAGGTTCTGCCTGAACATCAGGAACCACTTTTTTACTGTGAGGATGCCTGAGTGCTGGAACAGATTGCCCAGGGAGGTTATGCAGTCTCCATATTTGGAGATATTCAAAAGCCATCTGTCCAGTGACCTTGCTTGAGTGGAACAGAGAGTGGACCAGGCGACATTCAGAAGCATCTTCCAACCACAACCATTCCGTGATTCCATGTGTTTCTGTGTACGTTAGATCTCCAAGGGCAGGAGGGGAATCTGATCAGTGCTTATCAGACAAAGCAAATACATCTGTGCTGACACCTTAGATATCCTAGGTCCTCCTGGGTTCTATTGCTTTGTCTTTCAAATCATAATGCCTTTTATATCAGTTGAAAGAGTCTGGGAAAGCCATGGGGTTGCTGTAGAGCACCATCAATCTGTTCTCATGTGGGTCTGAGCACAAGTCCTGCATTTTCAATAACGACTGACATGGCAGTGAGACTCACATTGGTGCTATTATGTTGCTACACAAAACGTTACAGAAGTTCAGCACATCAGGAGAATGTGGTCCCCAAATATAACCTCTTTTTGATCTTACTATTACCCATATCCAATTTGTTCAATATTTTCTTATTAAATTTGAGGGAGGAAAACAAATAAACATTTTCTATTTAAAAGGTCTCTTAGTTCCTATTACATTGTAATAACTATTTAACAGTCAAAATACTCTTTCTAACAGTCACAGAAATAGGGAAACTTCCTAATAACTTAAAAAGTTTCAGGACTGGGCTCATAATAAATATGATTATTCTGAAAGACGTTCCATCAAAGTATATTTACTCCTACCTCTAGAGTCCCTGTCCCTCTGCTTCAGATACATCCTCAATGAACATTAAATCTCTTAGATGTCTTGGGCAGACATTTATGAAGAAGATATATTTACACAGTCAAAGCTAACATGAATTGTTAAACAAATCTCCTAAACTACTAAAATCTAGTTAATGGTAAAATACCTGTTGACTTCTGAGGAGCACAGTTCTTGCCTCTAATAGGATGTAAGCAGACAGGCATTCATATAAAACAAATAAACAAACCTCTACTGAAATGCTGTAAGTTAAATAAACAGTAGAACCCATTTGAAGTGTGAGTCAAGGTATTCAGCCCTAGAAAACAGGGCACTAGATCCTCATTGCCAGCAAAGTCACTTCTGACTTATGCCAACAGGTGACTTGGTTCAAGTTTCAGGGTAAGAAATTTAGGCAAAGATACCCAGTAACACCAACATTCTCTCACTGATCATACTACAAGTACTATCTTAAAGAGCTACTTTGACTTGGAGGAAGAACACATTTCTGTGGCAATCTGTGACTACCACTGGATAAAGGGAAGAGAAATGTTTCACCCACTATTAAGTGTAAATTGAGATTTACTGAAAAGACATGAAATCCATCAGCATGCATACCTACCAGATCCATGAGAAATCCATCGTAGCAAATCCCTTGGCTCAGCAAACAGAGGAACACTGCTTAAGATGTCTCGTACGTCAATTCAAGGCAGCATCATGTAGCAGTAAGAGTCACTCCAGGCTTTGAAGCATTAGATGTTGCTGAATGATGAAATGGAGGTGAAAATATTCTAGTAGGGATGTCTCCTACAAAAAAAAAAAAGTTGTTGGACATTTATCGGCTTCTTAAGAACAAAACTCCTGCATGGAAAAGCTCCTGCTGTATGCTAACTCCTGCTCCTAACCTAATTGAAGCAGGAGATGTTCTCCCTCTGGCTCTCCTAGTGGTTTCTGCTTCTTTTCTTGGCAGCAGCCACCCATTTCTAGCCCTATATAACATTTCCCTTGGATGATATGACGTCTTGATGATGAGTATCACAATCCAGGCAAGTCCCCTAGAAAGAGCTAGGCAGGAAAAGTTAATGCATATGAATGTCTATAGTTGAAAATCTCATTTATTTTCATTTCCACTACCTACTTCACCTATGTGAATCGCAACTCAGAATGCTTGGGGTTTTGCTTCCTCTGTGTCTTCAGTTTCTTTGAGCAAATCACTTCATCTCCCTGTGCCTTGTAAATTGACACTGACAACGTTTCCCACTTAAAAACTCAACCTTTTACATCTATTCTACTATAACATAACCTAAGTAATATAATCCCAAACACTCCTCAGAAGAAAAAGGCATCCATGAACTCACCACCAGGAACATAAGTCTATTGTATTCACTACTATTCATTTCTGTAATCAGATTCTTTAAAACAAGATTCATCACTTACAAATGGACTAGGCAGAATGTGCAGCAGAGTAGTGTCACCACTGCTGAAAACAGAGCGATGGAAATTGCTCTACACTGCAGAAAACAGCTGTGAAATCACCAAGCAGCTGGGTAAAACTTACGAAGCAGCGGAGATTTATGTTGCTGTTATTCAGCATTCCCTTTGTGTATGTTTATGATTATGGAAGATCACTTTGACATTGGATCAGAAGTCTTAAGTGGGGACAAAAATATGTTAATAAGTTCACATAATTATAATTTTAATGGCTTTTTCTCTAAGTTATGTAGACCATGCTGACATCTTACAAGCACAAACATTTACAGGCACAAACTGATGCTGTTCTCTGGATGATCCTTGCAATAAGCCTGTGACACTTCTAAAGTATATGTTGCCAATTATTGGAGTTAGCTAATAATAAAGAAGTCTCCATGTTTGTCTCTTAGGCTATATTCTTGTGCACACTACTCAGCAATTAGCTTAAGGTTTTGAAAACTTTTGAGGCAAAGGCAGAAAAAAAAAAATCCCACTTTAGATAAATATAAACTAGATTACATTAAAACAAAACCAGGCCTCTGAAATTAACTTGCAGTCAACTTCTACTCATATTACAGGATATATTCATTTGGAAAGCTCCTCCTAGTGCAATTGTGCCCCTGTAGCCCCTCTGCTAGCATCATGCTTAGAAAAGATTAATTGCTCTGTCAGTAATTTATTTGTATTTGTCCTTGCCTCCATACACTTTAAGTCATTTATAAAAATGAATGTCTTTTATAAAAAAACCAAACAGAGCAAGTTTTTATAGAGGGGATTTCTTCCCTCCTCCTCTCCCTCCCCACAAAGCTGAGAAGCAGAAATACATGAAATTCATACCTTAAGTTTCCAATATTTTAAGTCAGAATCATTTCAATGTGCTGTCTCAGGAGGCTTCCCACGTACTGAATCTCCTGTGCAAGTGCAAAGAGCTGGTATTTCTCAGCCAGTACAACTCTTTCTCCTTTTCTGCATTTTACTCAGAGCCAATGGGATATATTTAAGTTTCCTGATTTCAGGCTCTGGACCCAATTCTCTGTATTTCATATAATATTTCAGACATCCCTTTTTTGCCTATGTAAAATTCCCATGCATTAAAGTGACTATGAAAAACTGTGGAAGGAGTCCTTCTGTACTGCAGGAGAGCCAGAGTTCATTTGGAATTCAGCACACTACAATAATCTTGCACACAATCCCACAGCTCTTCCCCATGTGAACACTCTTGGAAATACAGAACTAGAATTTATACTTAAAACCCTCCAGAATCAGACCCTGAACTACAAAGGCAGAAGAAGAACACACTGCACCCATGGCAACTGCCTGAGCCTCGGGATGCCGACAAGTTTCCACCACCAAGTTTTTAGGTGGTACAATTACTAGATGTAAACTCTCACACCTTTTCGTTTTTCAGACGTAGCTGGAGGGTAGGGATGGGAGCCAGCCAAACCCCTCCGCAAACAAATTCTGTTCTCTGCAAAGGGCAAAACTTTCAAACATGTCTGTAGAACGCCACACGCACCTGGGGTAAAGCACTGCGTGTCACGCCTATCCCTGCGCACCGTGCAAGAGAGAAAAGATGAATAGGCACGGAAAGCTTTACGCATCCATGTCGATACACAGCCTCCCGGTAAAGAACGGGCTTAACTCCGCGAAGGCACACACCGACCTGCAACGCCGGGAGCGGCTCCCACTGCGGAGACCCCGGAGCTTTTAACTGTAACACCTCACCCCAGGGAAAGCCCTGTGCCACGCAGGAGGGAGCGGTGCTGGAAACCGCCTCAGGACCCGCCAGCCGCAGCGGAGAGGGGCTGCCTGGAGAGCCCGAGCGACCCCGGCCCTGGAGCCGGCTCCCGGGCGCTGCGGCGGCAGCAGCGGAGCCGGAGCCCGGCGGGCACCGAGGGCCGGCTGGGGCACGGCCGCCGCGACGGGCTGCGGGCGCCGGGCGCGCGGGTCCAGCGGCTGCGAGCAGAGCCGAACCGAGCTGTGCCAAGCCGAGCTGAGCCTTACCAGCCCATGCTATAGTATAGTCTAGTATGCCGTGCCGTGAAAGCCGTACCTTACCTCCCGACTGCCGGGCGGGACTGCGGCGGACACTTAGCCCGGAGCAAACCTAAGAGGGGGGATGCAGCTCGCTGCACAAGGGGCTGTAAACAAAGTTCTTGGTGAGAGCGAAACAATTAAGGGACCGGAGCAAATTCAGCGGCGGGAGCTGCCGCGGGCGGGGCGGCACTCACCGGGGAAGGTCCCGCTCCGATTTGGGAGGGCGGACAGGAGGAAGGCTGTCCTTCAGCGGCCTGACTGGGCAGGGCGAGCAGGGAGGCTGCCCTGCCCTGCTCTGCCCTGCGCGATGTCGCCAGCCCTGGCCGGCGGTGCTGGCTCTGCAGGCTTCACATGCCAATTTCAGAGATGGCACGCGGTGGGAAAGTTGCGTGTGTCCCGCTTCGCCCGGTCACGCAAGGTGGTCAGGCTGAGCATCGCGACCTGCGTGTGTCAGGGTAAACATGGGGCCTGGGAGGGTATTTTCCAGCCCTATCTGCCCTTCTGCACATCAGCATGTGGGGGTCCGGTCCATCAATACCAGCACATCCTGACCCGTGTGAGCGAGGACAGAAGGCTCGCAGCACCGGACCAAAGCCCTGCTGGCATGTCAGAAGTGGCACGGTGGGAGTCGGACAGTCCATGCTGAAATCCAGACAAACTCCTCACTGGTGTTTAATTGCTTAGGAATTAAGTGAGGAGGATTATAATTTTGGATGGCAACCTTAAAGGATAAAGTTTTATGTGTGACCTAGAAATATTTTAGCCGTCTTTTCTCTGCTTTAATCACGCATTTCTGTGGTCACCAGGTACTACAGGCGTTGGGAGTGCATGGGTATGGCTGTGTGTTATTTTTTTGCCATGATTTCTGTTCCTTTCAGACAAAAAGCAGACAAATTTTGCTTTTAAGTCTTGTAAAAGCACGTGTTTGAATTTTGCAGTTAAGCTTACCCTAAGTTTATATTTAAAAGGCACTATTTTATCAATGATTGATAAGAGCGCCATGCACCAGATGTGTTTAATCAGCCACTCTGTCTCTGAAAGCATGCATGTACTTTTGACTCCCTTTCCAGAGTGAAATCCTGTTCTCACTGAAATTAATAGCAAAGCTTCCATCAGCTTCACAGAGGCCAGGATTTCACCCTGTGTGTCACTAAGAACTCCACAGTGATGGAGATCCTGCCAAGGACTCATGTCCTCCAGCCAAATCAGCCAGGGGGTTCTGGAAGAGCTCTGCTGCTTTATACAGCAGCAGAGTGGTGGGTTTTTTCCCCTTTTGCTAGTGTTCCCTCCAAATACATCATCATTTCAGCAGAAATGACAAGAAAACTGGATCTGAGGGGACTAGAAAACTGTCACTAGAGAGGATGAGATGGGCTCTTAATAGAGGCAGCCATACCAGGTGGTATCTTTATTAAACTTGCCAAGTTCCACCTCACCCCAGTTGAGTTTCCTGCTCCTGCTGTTGGAAGGCTATGAGCCTTATGATATCTAGGAACCTCTTACCTTGTTTCTAGCTGCATGAATTCATGGACAGGGATGAAAAAGGCGTTGGCTGAAATAGATGTTCTTTCTTTTGACAATTGACTTAATGTCCTAAGAGTTAGAAATCAGACTTGATCAGTCTTATTTTTGATCATCATTTCATCAGATATGGCCTCACCAGTATTCTGCATGAAAGACTATTTTCCTGTGTCTACCAGAAATACTGACATTCCATAATTATCCTCTGGTTCTTCAGTGTGTCTGGATTTTTCTCCAGTATCAGTTCAGTTTCTCACTTTATATTGAAAGTTCTTGCTGTTAGCACATACATGCATGACCCAAATTTCACCCCATTCCTATTACATCAATTCCTCTCTAGTCCTTCCAGTGCAGTATTTGGTCCTCTCTGTTGATAGAGAACCTCCCTGCCATGCTTGCACCATCAACAGTTCCACTAGTACATTCTTACTTTTCCATGCCAAATTTATTACTGAAAAATATTACATAAACTACTGAAAGTATTACATAAAATAACTCCCAATACTGTTTTTTGAGGAACTAATCTGAAGTACACATAAACAAGCACTGAACCTGGGCTTAGAATTCACGTGTTTCTATACAAATAGATGCCCTAACAATAGGCTAGAAAGTCACACTCTCTTCTAGACCCTGTGCGATTGGAACTCCTTTTTGTGAAGCAGAAAAGCTGCAACAAGAAGTGATGGGAATGCCATTTGCCTTTAGTGCTGAGAGATTAATGGCTCTCCTCTAGAAGGATGAGTTTGTAGTCTTCAGGCTTAAGAGTTGAATATACCTTGTGCCCCAGCCTTTTTTTTTTTGAGATGGATGACTGATTACCTCTGCCTTTTAAGGTCCTGCTGTGTTCTGAGCATGACTCTCTATGGTTATAAGGAAAGAAGTATCAAACATAGCCGCAGCAGCACACTTGGCACCTGTAGAAATGCAGTGCAAACAGCTGAAGAAACTTCAGGACTGAGCAACAGCTGCAGTGAGGGGTTACAGGTTCACAATATTGGACTGCCATGCTTAAATACTACATAGTTCTCCTTTGGGACCTGCCCTAAATGACAAAATCTCCTCCCTGTGGCCTTAACACAGCTGCTTGGAGGAGGTGCAGCCCCAGCGTCAGGGACAACAAGCAAGAAGCCTGTGTGATTCTGGAACCCTGCAGCCTATTGAGAGAGCAGAGTTTTACTCCTAAATTGAGCAATGCTGTTTCTCTGCCTGCTAAGACACACTTGCAATACTTCATGGCTTCCTTTGGGTTTCTAACAGTCTCCCGAGCCTTAACAGCACAGCAAACAGTGACTCATTAATCTGGCAAAGTGCAACCATTGTGGACTCCCTATTCAATTAGTTTGTCTTGCCTTTTCCCTAACCCTCCACTGAATTTTCTTTTATTTCACCCATAAGCCCACACACGGACACAACAGGACAATTGAGTGCATTTGACTGAAAGTTTTAGAAAGCACTCTTTCAACGTGTTTAATACACTGTAAATTGTCCTTACCAGTGTATGTGTTTTGTGACAGGGAATGGAGTCCTGAACAAAGCCAGTTAAACCAGAGAACCAAATCATTTCACATAAAATGCTTCCCACTCATTAAAACAGTTTACAGCGCCAGGGAGTTCAGCCTGTTGGTTGATAGCTATGCAAACCACCCACCCTGTGTATAATCAAGCTGGTGACATGGACGTGCTTATAAGGACAGTGACAAACCTCTTTGGTGACAAGGAATATGGAAAGGAATTTTCTTTGAACTCTGTTAGATCCTACCAATATTTGGTGAACATCAGTTATCTTGCTGTGTATTTGAAATTTGTTATTGCCTTGCCCTTCATTTAAATCTTCCTGCAGTGCTGAAGAAGACAAGACATCTGTAACTGAAAACAATTATCCTTATCTCCTACTGCTTTCATAATTACATGAAGTTCACATTTGAAAAGCTGCATTGCTTATGTGGACATGTGCTTTTAATTAACATAAGGCTGTGCCATACCACCACAAGCCAAATCCTGAATCTTGCACAAGTCAGTTACAGAACCTGTGAATCTAGCCAACACAGACAACTTTCTGTCTATGCCAGGAGGAAGTCTACTAACAAACACAAGACAATGTAGTTTCACCACAACAGTGCTTTTTGTTAGAGGCTATTGAAGTAAGATCCAGGAGATTCAGCTGAGATTTAAGATAGGGCAAGAATGATCTCTTCCCATAGCTCTGTAGAGGGCTTTTCTTGGTTTTCCACCTGCACTGAGTACCCCAAAGAATTTACAGACACAAATATGTGATGGGAAATGCAGGTAAAGAGATGGAAGAGTGATTTGTTGAAGCTCACCAAGTGGATGATGTCAAGACAGTTTGTATCTTGCTTCCCTGCTTGGCCAGTAGGTACAGCATAAGGAACACACTCTCTTCCCTCTAGCCTGGACTAGTGAATATGGAGCATTTGAGCCAGTTGTAGTTGACTCCTCCACAGTACAAAGAAAATTATGAGCTTTCAGCTAACCTACACAGGCCATCAGTTGAATTACTTCCTGTAAAACAAGCTTCTCTGTAGGCTCTAGACAACTTGGGAAAATTGGTGAGAAGGGAAAGTCAGTGCTATGGGGAAAGAACCACTTGCCACGGTTGTTCAATGGCTGTTGATACACAATCAAAAGGTTTATGGTCAAAAGGAGGCTTCAGATTATTTCAGTTGACATCCTGCATAACAGAAAGCATGCCATTTTATACTCAGTCCAAGATTTGTATTATAAAACCAAAATTCTCTGCTCATCTGAAGTGTGTTTTTCAGAAAATCATCCTGTCAAGATATGGAGAATGTCTTGACAATTCATTCCAATGTTATTATGCTCACTATTAAAAACCTGTGGTTTATTTCTAATTTTTCTGGTTTATGCTAATTTAAAATCTTTTGTCTTTTATCTTGTCTGATGAGTCTTTGTCCAATTCAACTACAATCCTTAAGACTAAATTTATACACAATATCTAAAATACTGCATATAGCTAAAATTCCCACATTTTCACCTATATAATAGATGACTTCTGTGCAATTAACAGTAAATCAAATGTCTGATCTAAAGGGTAGTTAAGAAAGAAAATAAGGAATTATTGCAGCAATACCAGTTCTCACTATTCCCAGAAAAGACAGCTTGTCATCTCTATCATCTGCTTTAGCATTACACTCTAAAGGAAACATTTAGAAATATTTCTACACTCGTGTAAACAGGTTAGGAAAGCTGAGGGTGTGGTAACAACAACCATTTGCCAAATCAAGTCAAGATCTAAATAGTCTTGCTTATCTTTTGAATGAGTCATTTCAGGTCACGCAAATATTAATGCAATCTCTTCTTTCCTACAGCAAGTTTTAAAATTGCTCCTCTTTCTTTGACGCCAGATAGCTAGGTCACACCTCACAATCACCAGTTTATTTGCACTGGAAGTACATGACTTTCTAGAAAAGCTGTGGCTAAAAGATGTAAATCAAAAGTAAACATGGGCAAATGAGAGAGATGGGTCCTGACACCAGGAGTCCAGCACATTGAAATTCTTTACCAAAGAGAAAAAATATTTAGTATTACAAGGTGAGAAATCAGCAGAACTCCAGTCATTCTCTGACTGTTCTATTTGGCTGGAGGTTTGCTGAAACTAGATAATACAGATATAGTTGCAGCTCTGGGAAAAAGGCTGTTACAAGCCAGTGTTTAAAGGCCACTTAGAACCTCTTCCGACAGCTTAAACAGTGCATGTCTTTGCACTTTGGGTGCCCCTTCTTGCCTATATACTTAGGCAGGAATATAAAAAACATAAAATAGATAAAGGTCTTAGTGGGGCAGACAGGTTAGATTCTCTCAATATTCTAAGAGAGTTGAAAAAAACAGATTTCCCTTTGACTTGTACAGGAGAGGAGAACGCAGACAGGCTTATGCATGCACATCTGTGATGAGAGATGCTATTGTTACTTTTCAGCTTTCTGGATGAAGAATTTGCTTCTTCCAAGCTGCAAAAGTCATGAAACAATTTGTAAGAAATATTTTTTACATAATGCAGTCAATAAAACAACAGTAGCACAAGATTATAATTGGTTTGGCTGTGTATAACTGAAATATGAATGTGCACACTCTATAAATAATTTTCAAGGCTATTCAGCACTTTTGCAAAGTTTTTGGAATGCACTGAGTGAAATGGAACGACAATAGTACATAAATGTCTGCACAGTAGTTGAATCCATCGAAATCCCACATCTTCAGTTCATCTTCATGAATTTCTCAAAGTGCACCAGTGCCACACAGAGACAGATGCAGGAAAACACATTATAGCTGGCAGCACTCTCTCACATATCCAAAACTAACACTGAAAATCATCTGGGGTCTGAAAACATCAACGTGCTATTCATTGCTGTTTTCATTTCTGGACACATATGATTTCCTGATTGAGGAGTTCAATTTACTGTTTTGATTCCACATCATAGTATTCAATGGGTTATTCAACGTTCATTTCAGCAGCAGAAAGGTTAGGTGCTACAGTAGAATTACTACAGATTACTTCCATTCTAAAAAAACAGGTGGGCAATTTAGGTGCATTAATCCCATTTGATAGCCCAGATCAACAAGTTTCCTTGAGGTATAATTTCCCATTGAAAGCAGTAGCAATTAAATACCTAAGAAATACAAAGCATGTGGGTCAAGTCATGGGTACTTTTGAAACTCCTCCTCCTTGCCCTAGAATAGTAACCCTCTCTCTTCACTTGGTTAGCGTTTAGGTCCCTGATCCCTGGGTGGGACTGGATCGTGCTGTATCTAGGCTGCCTTTGGTAGCTGTGCTCCAGCTGGGGTTCATGTTCCCAGAACCAGCTGCCCTGGAACAGTTGCTGTCCCACTGTCTGTTGGGGCAGAGTTCTAGGAAGTTAGTCTCCACGGTGTCTGAACTCACTCCAGACTACAGCCACACTATCAAAGGGTTTGGGTTCAAAGTTTAGCTTCTACCCCTAAGCTAATGGAAATACGTGGACATACAAGTGACAAATAATAACACTTACATAAATATACATGAAAATAAAGTCTTCTCTCAGAACTGTTTTTGCTTTCTTAGTAATTACCACTTCTTATTTACCAAGAAAAGAGGTCACATAGTAATGCCTTTTTTGAAAGCTTTTGTCCCTGGAGCAGCCTTATGAGAGAAATCTTTTCCCACATGCTGGGAAGTGCTGTGAAGCCAGGCAGCTGTAGTCAGTTTACATCTCTTATGCCATGTAGGCAAACATATAATGCAAAACATCTACCATAAACCCATAGAAAATGCTGAGCTATCATCTGTTTAGTTCTTTTGCACAAACTAGGTTCCTGTAATCTCACAGGCTTGCATCTTTGCTGCATGTTAAACACCAACTTTTGACTCACAACTTCTGATTCCTTTTTTTATACTGGGTGACAGTCATCTCTATACAAACAGGAGCCACAAGCTCTTTCAATCTCACAAGCCCTATTTCTGAGCATGATGGGATTTAAAAGTGAGACCACTGCAAAAGTTTGTTTAAAGAACCATCTCTGCAAGATAAACCAAATCAGTCTCACCTACAGACCATTGTCTCATATTCCATTTTGAAGACCAGATCGTCAGCTGGGTGAGCAGTGTAGCTCCACTGCAGTCCACTTAGCTCAGCCAAGACTTTACTAATAAGGGTTCAGCCACAAGAAAGGTATTGCCATGATGTTTTGGAGAACCAGCTGGGCTGACTGAAAGCAGGTCATTGTAAACCACAAAGAACACAAATAAGCCAAAATATTGTATAAGTATTGTACAAGTATGAATAACAAAAGGTCATAATATATGTAAGCATGTTACAAAAAATAATCTAAAAGAACGGGATGTTTGCCTAGCATTTTCACTGGGGAGGTGAGGGCAGGTTGTGTATGAGCAGAGACATCACTATCAGGGACATTATTTAAGAAAAATGCTACAGATCAAATGGTGGCACCAAATTGACAAGTTAGTGGTACTGCTGGGGGATCCCATCTTGCTTTCTGCCCAAAATCTCTCTCCAAATGTTTTCCGGAGTGGGCAAGGACGATGCTCAGCCTGTATATCCAAACTAGAATCAGCCAGAAGTCCTCATGCTCTGCTTACAAACCAATTGACTAGAACTGGAACAGACAGCTGACATAAGTGAACTCTTTGTCAAAGAACTGAGCTACTTGGCAGAGATGCTAGAAAAAGATAATTTTTGCCAGCCTTGCACAGAGGTTACCACCAAGTACATTGGACTAACGTTGCCAGACAGGCTCTTTGTCAGTCAGTAGGTCTGATGACGTCCCATAGCTCAGAGCAGTTTGCACTTTATTCTGAAGACACAGTGTTCAGCAGGAAAATCTCACAGGAATTTGAAGAACAGAGCTGTATTGTAAACAGTTTTGAACTCTAGGAAGAAAACATGCTTTGGCCACTTACATGTTCATGACCTTAATGCTTTGTCTGTCTGTGCCAGCCTCACAGAGTTGCATACTATTATAGGTGCTATCGTAGGTGTTAAAAGTACTAGGTGTATTCTCATCAGTGGCTTCCTCCTGCCCAGGAGCTCTGCCCAGTGACAGTTTTCTGTCCCTTTATATCTTATCCATCACAGTCCACCATGGGCCAAAGCCTGCTGCCACATCCTTTGCTGCTCCCTCTGCCAGGGCTGCTGGGACTCTTGGGTCCATGCCTGTGGCAAGGGCACCTACTAACCAGCCGTACAGCATCATCTGCAACTTTAATGAACGGTCCATTGGGAAAACTGCTTTTCGTGAACAAAAATGTATATAAAAATACACCTGCCCATAGAGTGTTCAATCTCTTGGGATCACTTAAAAGGAAAGGCATTGACCAACACGCCAACGGACGTGCCCTTGCTCTGGCACTGCAGCGATGCCGTGCTCATTTAAAGGGCGCCTGCCCCAGTAATCACCGAGAACCCGAGAGAGCCCGATGTGAACGCGCCGAGCAAAGAGATGCGCGCACACACACAGCCGAGCCGGCCGGTTTACATCGCCGCGAAGCCACGTCCCCGCTTCCCCCACCCCGCGGCGGGAGGCGCCCCGGATGCCCACACGCAGCCCCGTGCCCTCGGCTCTGCCGTGGAGGGGCGGCGGCGGCGTCCATTGGCTGGGCCCGGCACCGGCCGCCACCGTCCCCGCTCCCGGCTGCCGCCTCCCGCCGCCGCCGCCGAGAATGGAGGCGCCGCTATCGCGGGGCTTCTCCGAGGAGCAGTTTCGGGCCGCCTGCAGGGAGCTGGACCAGCCGGCGCCGGCTGCAGGGGCTGCCTGGCAGCTCTTTGTGGAGAGCATGGGCGTGAGGATCTACCGGCTGTACGACGAGGTGGTGGGGGGGGGGGGCGGCCGTGCCTCGGGCTCTCCCCGCCCGGGGCTGAGCCCTGCGAGGGACCGGGGGGAGCGCGGCTGCGAGCGGGACGAGGCGAGGCGAGGGGCAGAGCAGAGCAGAGCAGAGCCGGCGCGTCGCTGTCCAGAGCCTGCGCTTCCCCGCACAGCTCGGGATGAGGTCCCTTTGCCCCTGGAGCTAAACGGCCTCGGCTCATTTTCTGCGAGCTCTCAGAAAGCGGCTTTCAGAGTAATGCTATTAACTGCTGATGGAGAAAGCTTCTCTGCTGCAGTAAACCCCGTTCCTACAAACTGTTCCTTCGAACTGTGAGGCTCTTAAAGCTTGTTAGCCAGAGCTGGTGGCTGGAGGAGTTCCTGGTGGAAGGTGTTCTCGGTACCAGGAGCAGGCGTGGGTCTGTCGGTGTTTGCGTGCCCCACTTCTGTCCTGAGACCCCTCTGAGAGCTGTGAGGAGAGACCTGTCCCTGCACCGGCTCCTCAGCTCCTCCTGTGTGAGAGCATCCACCTGACCTGCAGGCTCTGACCTCCTTTTTCCCCGCTGTCCAAAATGCCTTCGAAGTTATTTACCACTCTTCTCCCTCTTAAGTCAGGATATAGTCCAGAAAGGGTTGGAATGAAGCTCTCCCTTTTCTGGGAGGACTTCTTTTAAGAAGTTCAAAAGTTTACACTTCTAGAACTGACTTGTGAGAGATTAATGTGGTGCGTGTTTCTATTCTCGCGCAGATTTATGATTTAATAATGACTTCTGAATCCATAGAAATAGCCTATTCCTTTAGCTCTGTGATCAGTCTTGTGCAAAGAAAAAGTTGCTGTCTTCTACAAAGATACAAGAGTGTGGGGCTGCACAGGTGCTGTATCTTCTGGTACAGCAAATCTTCACCTGCTAGGCTTGATTTGTGAAAGAGAGGAGAGGATGACAAATCAGCCATTCACTAACAGAATGTTGTATAAACCTTCTCTCTCTTTCCTTGGGAATGCTTGAATTTACTCCTACACTGTATATTCAAAATACTCTCATTGTTGTAACTGAGTCCTGAGCTGGTACTAACAATAGTACAACCATTGCTCTATAGGCACAGATGGACTTTCCATATGTTAGGAGTAACATTAAAAGCATAGGAGATATCCTGCACTCCACCCCTTCAGCACAGACAGCTTTCAGAAGGAAAATAGCTGATAAATATTCAAGGCAGATATAATAATAGAGCATTGTATGTAAGCATGAATATTGTAAACAATTCTTGAATCACAACCTGAAGTATGAGCATACCTCTTTCTGGAAAGATTCTTCCAGATCATGCAGTACTTAGTAACCTCCTGCAAATGGCTGAGATTCTGAAGTACTTTAGATAGGGTCTGGAGACCTTGCCACAGGAATTAAATGCTTCTGGTAAGCTTTAGTATGGGCAGGGTTTAGCCCACATTAACCACTGGACATGAATAAGGGTGTATGTGTGAGTAGAAACATGTTCCCTTTGGCACTACTTATGAAGTAAAGGGTATTGGTGTGAGGGAAGGAACAACCATTGTGTAGGGCAGACTGGATTTAAACTTTCATGTATAGATCAAAAAGTTGAGAGGTTAAAGATTGAATCGTGCATTGTTTTTCTGAACACTTGCTTTCACAGTTCTTGAGCGTATTTGTAGTATGTGCCCCACCTAACTTCCTTCAGCTGTTCTCCCTGCTGCAGAGTACTTCCCTTTCCTGTGTGACTTTTCCTCTCCCCATTCTGTTTCCACAGCAATCAGGACTTTATGAGTATAAAATCTTTGGTGGTCTCGCTGACTGTCCCCCAAAACTGTGTGTGGATGTCTATATGGACTTAGATTTCAGGAAACAGTGGGATCAGTATGTGAAAGGTAAGCTCATCTAGTTTAAAAGCAATGTCCACATTGATTCTTCCCACTAAAACCTTCTCCAAAAGTATTTTAAAGTTGCTGCAAGACTTTGGGCCAGACTTAAGAGTCTTTTGGCATAAGGTTCCACTCTGCAAATACACAAGTAAAAACTGACATGGAGTAGCTAATACAGCTTTCTTCTGGAATGAATTCTTTCTGTGTTGGTTACAGCATATAACTAGTATCACTTGTTACACTGGTGCACCTTGTAGCTTATAGTTGTTGTAATTCCAAACTTGAGTTTTAGTAGGTGTTTAGAGGAGAAATGGAGATTGTACCTTTTGTGCATCTTTGCATATTGCAGTGGAGCAGTGCAGTCATAGAAGACCAGGTTGGAGGGGACCTGAGGTATCATCTGGTTCAACCTTTCCTGGCAAAAGCACAAAATAGACAAGTCGAGGTCTTCTAAATGATGCCTCAGTCCCTTTGAAAACGAAGAGCTCTGCAGTGAGGAATGACAGTAAAGCTGAGAAACCAGTGCTCCACTGACCTCTGCTGGATAGCAAAATGCTGCAGCTCAGCACAACACCGGCAGTATTGTGCATGCGGTGCTGCTCCAAGCTGGAGGAGAAGCTGTTTTAATGAGTGACAGCTGGCTTGAGGCACATGCTAACAGAAGCCTGTTTTGGAATATGTTATAGAGGGAAAGAGCCTCCCATCTGTGGCACTCTTCTTGCCTTTGCAATGAGATTAACAGCCTGTTCTAGCCTTTTTTTTTTCCCCAAAACCACTGAAAGTGATGTGGCAGACTGTGCATTAGCTCTGAAGGATGTGTAACAGCTCAGGCAGAAGTCTGCATTAATGGAGGAAAAGACTCCTCTGATCACCTTTCTGGATCACACTCTTTTTAACTGCACCAGTCCCTGAGCAGATAGAAATTTACCCTGGCTCAACCTCATGGCTTTGGTCAAGTAATGACCATGGTAATGGTCAGGTCCATTACCCTGATAATGGCAGCGAGTGCTGCAAGGGAAGCAGCTCTATAGTTGATAGTTTTTCAAGGCCAGTTATGCAGTTTGATTTGAACTAATTTTTGTCCTTCATTCCACACTGAGTCACTGCCATGTTTTAGGGACTATTCTTGGATTTTACTTTTTACCTATTCAGCTGCCTTCTGATTGAGTTTCTAGGAAGACAGAAGGTGGTGTAATGAAGGCTCATAAACCCCTTAAGCTTCTTGTTCACTGTTGCATGTATACACTGCTGTGAAATTTGTAATAGCTTTTCCAGACTTCATTAATCCCTCATGTAAGACCTCTTCATGTGTTAGAAAGCAATACTTGTCCCAGTTCCATGTTAAATCAGAATAATTTACAATGATAATGACATGATTGTAAAAAAGCATACTGTGCTTGTGGCTCAGAATTATAGAGAGTATGCACAGTCAAAGAAAAAGCTCTGAGATGGAAAGGCTTTGAATGAGCTAACTGTCCGAAAGGAATTTGATGCTGCCTTCCCCCAGAATTAGTATGGTTTGGGGAATTTTTTTTGTTTGAGGTTGGTTTTAGGTTTCTTTTATCAGTGAATTCAATAGCAGCAATACTTATTTTTGTGTATTTAATTCCTGAACAACCTTGAAATGGAACTTTATAAACGTCTTCTGCTGCTATAATTTTACATACATGTCAATTTCGACGTGAGATTGCATGTAAAACGTGTTCATGTCAGCCATCTGATATGAACAATGACAAACAGTTTATAAACAGTTATAAAGCTATAAACAGTTCTGGATGCCATGTATGGTTCTGTTGCAGTAGAAATTAAAAATATCTTAACAATCTTCCTTTTTCAACTGTAGAGCTGTCTGAGGAGACATATGATGGTGAAAAAGTGATCTACTGGGAAGTGAAGTACCCTTTTCCTCTCTCAAACAGAGATGTATCTTTTCAGCCTTTTTGTTCCTCTTGCAGTTTTTTTGTCATCCAGGGATCCCAATTGTACTGATTCTACTGCTCAGCTGCATTTTATCTAAGATCTTGCAGTCCTTGTGTTATATGAATATGTATAGTGTGAAGAAGAGTGTGGGTGCCTCTTCCCACATAAAACTAAGATTCATATTATTACTCTGCAGGATTGAATCCTGTAGAAGCATAAGAAATAACTTGAAAGGGCTGGTATTTGTAATGGAATTCACTTGTCAATTCGTCATATGTCAAACTGACACTGTTTTGACATGCCTCCTTAACTTGGAATACAGTATGTCTATATTCGTGAATGTCGAGAGATGGATGTTGACGGGCGGACAATCTGGGTTGTGTTAGCTCAAAGTGTGGCTGTTCCTCAGTGTCCTGAAAAGCCTGGTGTTATCAGAGTTCAAAGCTATAAACAAAGTCTGGCAATTGAAAGTGATGGCAAGTCTGGATCTAAAGGTAAGAAGTCAAGAAAGTGTGACCGCAAGTCATGTAGCCAAAGAATGTGTGTATTAGCAAAATACCCAGAGAGGGAGGCTGAAAATTTTAAGGTAAAAGCAGTTACACAAGTACTGAGCACTGGGCATACTTGGAATGAAAGTTTTGGGAATGTTCAGTGCAGTGGCTACTGTTAACGATCTTTTGTTTAGCAGTTGGGCTGGATGGTTAAGAATACACTACTGATCCATAATCCCCAGCTTGCACTTCTTTTCTTGCCAGCCAGTTCAGGTGTGTAGAGTTTGGTAACATCTGGTTGACTCAGCAATGATAATTTTATCACATTTGACAGATTTACAGATTAAAGAGTTTGCCTAGAGATTGATTCCCTTCTGAGATTAGTCATTTAAAGACAATCTCATTTTACAAGACAGGCTGCCTAAAATGGTTTGCAATAGTCTAAATTAACATTACGGTGCTCTCAGGTTCCCAGAGGTTAGCTGAGAATGGCTGTACTTGCATCACATTCCACTTCAGTACAAATTGACCTTTTTTTTTTTTGTGAAGAGTTTAGAGCAGAACTGTTGTACTTGGTGATTCAGTCATGCACATTGGCAGTTTCTGTCATATGGTGTTAGAGCTAATACTCAGACTATGGCTGGGTAATTTCTGATAACTTCTCTCTCATCTCTAGTCTATATGTACTATTTTGATAATCCTGGTGGCATGATCCCATCATGGCTGGTCAACTGGGCTGCCAAGGTAAGTAAAGGTTGACAGTGGAATTGTTTTTGGCTAATCTGTTTCAAAGAATGTGTTCACTACATCCATACCTGTCTTCTGCATCTTGAGTAGAATTACCCAAAGTGGAAATATTGACCTTTCAAGCACTTATCCACTTGTAGAGTCTCACAATTGTTTTCTTTCATGGTAGTTGTCTTAATTTTGGGTTTTTTCATTCCTAACAAGTTCCTTTGGTTAGTCAACCAGGCAAGTAAATTTGTGCAGCAAAACCAACGAATCCGTGTTCCGGAGCACATGTGAATAGCCTCATCACAACCAAACTTCAGTGATCCATTTCTTAGAATTGTTGTGTATTTCTTTCAAGGCCTTGATCTGTGTAGTGGGAATTCTCATCTTGCTTATAGTTTTTCTTGACTGTATTATGCAATAATGACTTTTCCACTTTTTTTCTTTGCAGAGTGGTGTGCCTGCCTTCTTGAAGGATATGCAAAAAGCTTGCTATAATTATTCTAAGAGCACATAGGTCCAAGTTGATATGGATTGTTTAACTGCTAGAGCTCTGCACTTACAGGAGTAGCTATTATATATTACACTGGATGAAATCTACCTCTAATATTGGAAATAATTTTCTTTTAATTGATTTATGCCTTGAATTTTATGAGATCTTTGTTTCCATCTCCAGCTGCAGAGCTAGCCACTGACACGGTAACACCATCAGCTGCATCTTTTACTTAAGTTTAGCCTTGTCACCAAGACTTTGCTTATGCTGATGGTTTGCTAGAAGAGTTCTGTTGATTGAAATATTATCTCCTCGGATAAGAGACAACAGTCTTGCCAGGAAAAAATGTCTGAACCTGGACTGAAAATTTTCTGCATCTGTTTTTCCGGGATCTGCCTTGGTGGCCTTTCAGGGTGGCTTCCTACCCAAACTGAATAATGGAACTTGCATTGCTTAGGAGGAAGCAATTTTGCTACCCAAATTTGTAATGCTGAAACTGTCTGCCTGCTGTAAATCTAAAAAGTGCTGAGGGCATATAGGTAAATTGCTGGAAGTCTGCAGTAGGAACTGTAACTCTATTACTAAGCTTCTTTCTGGCTTTAAGTCCAGATACAAAAGGACTTGTGCCTAAAGCCTTGCATTCATGTCTCAATACCCTTGTATGAAAAAGAAAAAAAAAAAAAGCAGACTCCACCTAGAAAAAAAAAAAGGAGGAATTGGCTTCTATGTCTGATTTAAGAGGAACAAGTTATATCTTCAGAGTCAGTAGCTTTATCTGTAAAGCAATTTGGATATCAGCTTTAAATTGGAAATAATTTTAAACTGTCTGCCTGCAATAGAATGTGTATAAACTTTGATGTGAAACTTATGCTTGTGTTTTTAAACTTCATGCTGCTGGTAAAGAATGAAACTGTAATTTTGGATGGTAATCCACTAAAAGCATAAATGTGCAGGAAATGAAATTTCCAGCTCCTTTGTGGGGGTTGGGGCTAGGGAGTGCATGAAGAGTAAGAGGGATCAGTCTCAGGGAATTAAATATTCTGCATTGTTACTAAACCTAATCCTGTTATGAAACGAATCTTATAATGGGGTAGCTTTGTCTTGTTAAAGAAGAAATGGTTGAAGTGATAGCCTCTATACTTTGTGTAAATATTTGTTTCCAAGAAATCATTCTTCTATCTGTGCAGGGAACTTAAGAGTGTCAGGGTTTACAAGGGATGTGTACCTAGTGAGCATATGCACAGAGATGAATCATGTACAGATAAGGTAATCTCTTTTTTTTTTTTCATTTTTTTTTCTCCAACTAGTCTGTTGTTTTGTTCAGTCTTTAATGAAATGAAAGCAGGAGAAAGAGTGAAAGGATTTTCAGAAATTAATGATTGCATCTTTGTCTTTATAGTTATCTGTCATCAAGACAGAGCATACATTTGTCTGCAGTGGGCTGAAGCAGTGAGACTGAGCATTCAAGAGGCTGAATGGCTCCATTGTCAATCTCACCAAAAACTTGATTTCCTACAGACCCCACACAGAGCATATAGAATCAGTGGCCTTTGCTCACTTACCCTTATTAAAACCATTGTGCCAGGTACACTCTTGTGCTGCACACAACTTTCAAATTAAAACACACGTGATTAAAATGCAGTTACTGAAAACAGTTTTTCCTCTATTTGCAAGCAACTAACCAGTTACAAGATGAATGCAACATCAGATCTTCTGTTAAATTTAGGTCCCCACAGGCTTTCATGGTGACATGAATATGCAGTGACACAGCAGTTTTAAGTATATGTTATTACACCTGTCTTGTATTACTAGAGAAGAAAATAGCAGTTACAGCTTTGCATAATGTCTTGTCTAAATGGAAGGTTACAATCAGAAAGTGTTGGTATTTTTCAGACCTTGTATGTAAAGACATTCATAAAGGATTTTAGAACTTTATTCATGACTGATTAAAAAATTCTGGTCTTGTATAAATTACACATGCATCATGTGATCTTTTCTGGATAGCTTGAACAGAAATCTACCTGCTGTGAAAGTTTTAAGTCATGCATTATGAGTTCTAGTGCATGGCATTACAAATATGGAAGCCCTCTTCCTGTGCTTTTTGTTAATGTAGTGCCCAAAAGCTTTCTGTTTCCACCAACGTGCCTAAAAGTGGAGCTCAAGGCTTGTTCTTTTAGAGTGATCTCTAAGCATAGTGTTGTTTGAATAAAAAGAGTGAAGCACTTTTGTCAGATGATGAAGGAGTCCTTGTTCTATATCACAGCCCAATTAGTGGATCTGTAGGTATCATACCCTAGAAATTAATAAAGACCAACAAAGTTTTCCAAGTAGCCAAGCAGAACTAGAAAAATGCTGTAATTTCTGGCAATACACAACAATCAAGCTTTCCATAAGTCATAATGAGCTTTGAATCGATTCTTATCTAGGACTTTTGTTTTAAAATTACTGCCTCTTACAAAAACATATTTTTACATAAATAAGTGGTTCCTCTCTTTCTATAAAGGGTGATCTTGTAGCAAAGTGAATATGACCTATTCTTCCACATTGGGTTCTGATCACTCAAATCCTTTCTTTCCATGTGGTCTCTCTGTAAATGGTATTTGAGTTGGAAGGTAAAGGAAAGATTCTGAGTAACCCAAAGTCAACAGTGAATGGTGTCAGATACACAATTGCTGTAGTGCTGCCTCTCAGAAGATGATGTGTAAAAGGAAACACAAGTTGTCTTTGCTCAGGAAACATCTGGGTGATACTTCATTTCTCAAGCAGGTCATTGGCTGTTTTTACAATTTAGTGGAACAACACTGTAGGAAGATGGGGGGGATAGACTTCTGATATTGTTTTACACTAGTAGACAATATATCTTCCCACCAATAATTTTGCTTTCCATAATTCTAGTTTTCTATGTATAAAGAACAATTTAGATTGGGACTTAATGGTTTTTAAATTTCACTTAGCTGAAAGTAATCTCTTCCTGAGCATGGATTTGCCTTCTAAACAGGGTAATTCATACCCAAATTTACTGCCCCACTGTAGTCTTCTGATCAGAGGAGACTACTAGACTTTCAAGACAGAAAATGTTGGTTTTCATTCATCTCTTAAATGTTAAAAGACACTGAAAACTCGTGTAGAAAAACAGACAAGAGGGCTTACGACAGCAGGTAAGTTATCAATCTAGATGGGCTATATGGAAGGGAAATACGTTTTCTGGAGCAATCACAAGAATAAATCTCTATAGCAAAATAGGTTTTAGTGATATTTTTTCATACCACTCCAGCTTATAACTGCAGACATATGAGGAATTCACCAATATGGTAAATAAAGCTGATGTTTAAACATCCTACTACTCCATCCCTGCAGCTGCCAATTAACAATTAGGATTACATATGAACACATGTATCCATAAGAGAATGATATCTTTCTCTGTAAATCCAGTATTCTCTGTTCTTTGAGAACTTGACTATAAACAATTATTCTCATCTGGAATCTGAATTATGAAAGTATCCTGGAGTCCTGCTGTGAGACAGGAACATTTTAAATGGGAACAACTCTCCACTGGAAACCTTCATTTCCAAAGAAAGAACTGCATCCTGTGAATAAGTGTTTCACTGGAACATGCCATACTAAGCAATTACGTTGAAGAGTCTTGAATACAGGTATTAATTTAAGCTTTGTGAAAAATTTCCTGCGTCCCAGCTGTGCAACTATTTAAACTGAAAGCTGTTCCTACAATTTAAACACAAATATGATTTGAGTTTGCCTTTGTCCGACCTCACCAGATTTCATGCAGATTTTTATATTTTTCTAATCCTATTTTGTCATTGAAGGCAGAAAAGGTTCTATATGCACCCTGTGGCACTGGAAGAGTAATTTTTTGCCCCAAGCTTAATTCTCCTATTGTTCTTCAGCTGTGGAAAAAACTGTGAGAATGAATCATTTCAATTGATTATGTTCCTTGATTGGCAAGTTTTGGATTGTAGCAGTTCTGTAAAATGTAAGGCTGAGGTTTACCTGTGTGATCTACATAATTGTTGTTAAGTTACAAAGCTCACTGCATATTTGCGTAAGCGTATCATGAAAGGTTTTAAGTCTTTTTCATCTAGAGTTGTGGGGTTTGGGTTTTTTAATATTCCTACTGCAAATACATATTTTCCAAAGTGTGATAGAAATCGTGTGTAATTGGCTGTAAATGGATGTTTCACATTCAGCTTCAGCTTTGTGTTATGGTTTAAGAATGGGTTTTAAATATATTTATTAAGACCAGGCTGCTGCAGTTAGCTTTAAAAGTTAATCTGTTTTCTCCACATGGAAGTCATGTAATTGATTTGTACGTTTGAGTGGAGAGCGTGATCCCAAAAGCAGTCAAAATTGCCTGGCCAACCCATTTACCCTGTGAAAGGCTCATATGACGCTGTTCACTTATTCAAATAAAAACAAACAGTAGGAACATTTCTTCAGCAGGAAATTACTTTGACACTAAAAGCATCTATTGTCTCAAAGTGTGAGGTGGGTATGTGAAAGAGTACATTGCCTTCCACAGATTTTGTTCTTATAACATGGGAATAAACTGACCCTTGATAACACAGAAGGTGTGGTTCTTGGAACTGTGAAGTCAAGAGCATTATCACTGAATAATGAGCTTGATTAATTCACTACAATGACAGGCAGGCATGCTAGTTTTTAGAAAGAAGTCTTCAACCAAATGATCTTTTCACTCTTTGAGGTCTTTTCAGGCCTAGAAATACCTGGCAGATCACTAAATGCAACTACAGGAATCACAAAATAGAAATCATTCCCTTTCATAAAGAATGTTTCCTAAATATGTGTTTATCCCATCTCCTCTTTCAGACTAGTAATTAATATATTTGCTGGTAACTTTAATGTGCAAATATGACTTGAATAGAAAACTAATATTTTGCTCTTCATTTTTGTGGTCCATAGACAAGGGATTATTTTATGGCAATATAAGGGAACATTCTTTCACCTGGTGCTGATGATAATCACAAATGAAGTAAGTTGCTCCAAGAGACTGTGAAATCTCCATTTTTGGAGAGACTCAAAGCTCAGCTGAACGAGGCCCTACGCAACGTATCTGATCTTGAAATTATAGCCAACTTTAAATTTGGTGCTGCAGTTGGACCAGATGATGAGATGATTGCATATGTCCCTTCCAAGCTGAATGATTTTATGTGTTTTAATAATAATAAATCCAGGAGATTACAGTGGGAATCCTTCTGAGAAAGCAGCATTATTTTCATTCCAAATGTTTTTGCTTAACAAATCAACTTGAATGAGCTAAATTCCTATAGTAAACAATGAGATTCACAAGTATACAAAAATCCTATATCAAAGATCTGTATTAGAAACAGGTACATCCACGTTTTTTCAGAAGATCCTTATTGTATACTTGCATAATTGCTCTAGTTTATCATTTTAACTAGAATTATTGGTAGGAGTTTGGTGAGAAATCTGGGAAGTTTAAACTAAATTAAACAAAAGCAAACTTTGACTCTTTGCTAGTGAGGCTTGATATCAGAGTAAATACACTATTAGGTGAAATCATGAAAAGCACAGCAATAGCAGACAAACTGAGGCTGTGCTGCACACTCAGAAAAGAAGTTATTGATGTCAGTTATTGTTCATTTCCTGTTGAATTGTATTTGAAAGGTTAAAGCTGGGAAGGGCTCAACTGGGCAAGGCTGAAATGTAATAAAGAGAGAAGATGGAATGCAGATTTGGAATATCTAAGCATTCTACAGTGATCCTCTAGTTTTACCTTAACTGTCATGGCACAGTATGTTTAAAGACAACAAGCTGAGCCAAATAGCAGTCGATATTTTAGCTATATTCACAGTGAGACTCTCTTTTTATCAAACAAGAATATATGTTCAATCATATTTACTTAAATTAATTTAAAAGAATATTTAGAGTTAGGAACTAGAGTCTCCATCACCAGACCTGGTGCTTATTATTTAGCAACAGAAGATTAAGAAATTCTTCTGTGGATTCTATAGTGGGCTTTAGTGGTCCAAAGACAGGTATTTCCAATCAATATTTAGTGGGGAATCCTTTACTGTCACATGTCTGTCCCTTTCCCTTCCCCCTTTAGTGTTGGATCAACATTGGGGATGAGCCCAAATCCTAGTTTGTGACCCAACCTTCTAAAATCTTAGCCCAGCCAGCTACAAACTTAAACATAATTCCTGCCCTGGAGAGTAAAGCACAAACATCACTCTCAAGTGTCTTCTACCCACTCATTGCTTTCATGCCTGTTAGTGTTTGTGCATTTTACTGCACTACAAAAATCTTGGATGCATTTTAATTCACAAAATACGATGTGGATCTATGTATCTGGATTTCTGTGGGAATAAGAATTATGCCTTTTGGATTTGGTAACTGTTGAGACTGAGAAAAATGAGTGGGGAAAACACAAACTGGAGTGAAAAGATAGCACTGATTATGAAACTGTGTTGGTCAGTGTTAAGCATCATCCTGAATACTGAGTTATGTTTTTATTTAAAATGTTGTGATTACTTATGTGCATTATATTTTATAATAAAACCTTTCATCAGATTTCCAGTAAAACAATAGGGCAATTTTTCAGGTACATTTGTCTCTTTTTTTCATTAAGCAGAGACATATTTAGAAATTGTGACTTTTTGACTTGCTGTGTCAAATAATGAAAGAATAAAAATGTTTGTTAGAGTCCCAGTAAATTCTATCTTCTGACTTTTAAAACTGTAAACCTGTCTTAGTTTGGCATTGTTGCACCAATGGAAGGGCCGATCTCTTAGAGCATTCTTTCCTAGATAAGATAGCTTCAGCTTTTGCAGTTTCCTGTTTTCTCCTAATATTTTGAAAGCTAAAAGAACATAATCTGCATTGCTCCACCTTTGGTTTGCACCAAAGCTCCAATTCAAACACTGTTTTGTTCGAGAGAAATAATAAGTTCATTGCCTGCGGTAGCAAATGAGGAGGAAAAGCAAAAATGTTCCTTTTTTAACTGTTCAGAATGGCAGTATCAGTAATGTGCCTTCGGTAATTTCCATGGTAGAGAGAGCAAATGAATGAAGTGTCAGTAAGCTAAGATAGTGCAGTCTATTTTTGGTAGTGAAACAGCATCCACAAAGCTCATCTGGTTCACTGGGGATATTGGAGGAAATTGCAAATCATGTAGAAGGCTATTCTGATGTCACATGCTTTTAGGTGGGTTAAAAGGACAAATACTACTCAGCCTTTCACTTCAGTTTTCTGTCAATTGCTGTTTATCAAGCAAGGTTGTGGTTTTGTCTACATCACCTACATTGTCTGAAACCAAGTACTAATGAAGTTGGTAATGTGGTAAGGTACATAAATGAGCAGTGGAATAAGTTCATATTTTTTTTTTCATTTGGTTTTAAAACATATTGAAAAGAATATATATTGGATTAGTTTCAAAGCAAATAGAAACTATTTAACCTTTTCCCACCTCGTTTTCCTCCAATTCTAACTTTTTAATTTTTAAAAAGAAATTTGTACAAAGAGAGGGAGAGCAGCAAGGAAAAGAAACCTTCAGGTTTGTAGAGAAAACTGAGACAATCCTCCAATTGTTATGAAAAAATAAGGAAAATCATATTTTTACTTTTGTGAAATAAATTCAACATTTTTCAGCTACTAGCAGCCTTTTTGTCTGCTGAAAGGCAATTAATGCTCTGGACCAAACAGAGACAAAGCATTAAATCTACAGAAACAAATCATTCCCTTGTCCTCTCACAGCTGTATGGCACAAGCAGCGATGGAAGGTCACCCTCCCCAACTGCTTAAGTACTTTAACATTGGCTTTGCTCCACACTGTTACTTCCCTCTCAGCAGACCATTCTCAGAATAATCCTGCCACTTTCCCCTGTTGACCTGGATCGATTCTGCCTTTGTTGAAGAGTTACTGTACAGGCCAGCACAGTCCAGGTACAAAAATGTTAATCTCTCCAAACCATTTATGATAATGCCAAGTAAGAGACTAAATTCTGATCTTGAAGCTGACAATCTCAAAGTAATGCAACTTAGTCTGCCACATTACTCTAAATACTGTTGTTTCATTTGTATTGGAAGGCCAACATTTGGGAAACCAAAGGGGCTTCATAGGATAGAAATAAATATAGTTATCATTATCCTAGCTTTGGCTTCAGTAATCTAGATAGTTAACCACATCTGCACAGGAAATAAGATCTTTAGTTAGTGGGCTTAAGACAGCAGATAGTGATTACTTGAGGAGGCTGACAAACAAAATCAATGCATTCTGACTGAGTGGATGATATTGCTAAATTGGCAAACTCATTGTCTTACAGAACGACCTTGCATACGTAGTTTGGTGAGTCAACTGGCAGAGGTTGCAAGCACAGGATTACTGACTTTGAAATGTGGCAGAGGGGAAGGAAAACAAAAATACCTATGCACAGAAAGGCATGCATGTGAAATAAATGAGGGCAAAGCAGCACCTGGAAAAGGGCAGTAAATAGAGCTTAACAGTGAGGAAAGACTACAGGAAACTGGGCACCCAAACACAGAAGAACCAGGAAGACGCATCAAAGCATGAGGAAAGGGCCTAGTAGAGTGTGACAAACAAGGGCACCGCTGGGCACACACTGCTTACTGATCTGTGCAGGCTGCAGCACCAGGGGATTGGGGAAATAGAAGCTATGTGGACACAGTAGCATTTTTTTTTTAACCTGAGAAGTCACATCAGCATTTGGTTTCCTTTTTCCTGATACTTTCCTGATGTTTCACATAGGGTTGGAAAAAGACCAGAAAAATTGAAAAAAAAAAACCAAAAAAGTGATATGGTTTAAAACTCAGAAGCATTTTGCTAATTCATTGCTCCTCATAGTCTAAATAACAGCTCTAATACTTTAGCCTATGAAAAAGATGTGTAGATGAGGTGCTGAGGGATATGGTTTAGTTTAGTGACAGGCTTGGCTGTGTTAAGTTAGTGGTTGGACTTGGACTTCTTAAAGGTTTTTTCCAACCATAATGATTTTATGATTCTCTGTGGCCATTACTTAAAGAAAACACTGAGGCAAATTCTGAGTTGGGAATATGAGTCCCTAGGAAGGGATAGGATAAAGATTTCAGCAACATCAGTAGATCACCCATGCTTGTAAGAGTTGACAATGAACTAACTAGAGTAACAGACACCACTGTGCTATTTTGTATTCTTAGAAAAGGGTTGGTGAGTTTTTTTTACCAGAGACAAGGAACATTTCATAATTATGAACACAGAAATATAATGAAACTAAACTTTGTTCGATCAATGTTTAGTCTGAAAGGGCACCCTAAATAGAGCTGTAAAAGGCAATTTGCAGATTGGAAGGAGAAATAACAAAGGTTTATTCAAAATTATAGCTGCTGTAACCAAATAAGAATACTTGTAACAATCATTTTCAAGTTATTAATCCAGCTAGTTGTTTAACAAAAACACCTAAATCTTTAAAGCCTGATGGAAAGTCTCACTGAGCCTTGAGCTTACAGAACAAATCCCCAAGTTCTTGTTCTAAATAAGAAATAGAAAGATATTATAAATATCTGCAGTGCAGAGCAATGTCTGCTTTAGCCAAATACTGTTGCATACTGTCATGACTTGGCATTAAAAAAATGCCATAATTTTACTTTCCAAAGCTTCCAAACTTTTCTTTCAGAAAAACTGCTTTTAAACTGAGATGCCTGAACTAACCTCTGCTTTAGTAAGATTACTCCAAAGCAACCCAAAACCTTAGCACACTAGGAAAAATATTACTTTGCTTCATTCCATAGGTTATTTGAAATGGCACCACCATGGCGAGGGGCTTTTTTAAAAGGACCTGGAATTAACATTTTGAAACAAAATCTGATCCTTAAAATGTTAAAGAGTAATAAAAATGTTTCACATCACAAAATTTCTTATGGAAGAAAATACCAACCTGAGCAGGGAAACCGGAGTACAGATATTTCACTTAGATTTTACAAAATAAATATATAACACCTTAAAAGTAGACCAAGATGAATTTTAAATATTGTTCAAAATATCACTCATAGAAGTTTCTTACACTTTGCAGTTTCCCATTGAGACTTACTGAAGCATAATATTACCAATAGCTCAGACTCCTTTTCTCATGCATAAATAAATTTTGTCTCAAGAGAGGGATTCTAACACTAATATTTTCATTTGAGAACATTCTGGAAATATCTAGATTGTTCTCTCTCACTCTCAAATATACGTAAAAATAACATTATATGTCACCACACAGTTCACGACAAAAATGTATAAGGCTTTACCTCTGAAGAGATTTACACTGTAAGGACCACATCTGTGAAAGTCAGAAGGTGAAAATGAACTAATGCAAGATTAAAGTGACTTACTGGTTCTCTTCATAAAATATTGGTTGTGTCTGAAGGACCACAGAGTAATGAAGTGCAAGGAACAGGACAGAATCCTCTTTATGGCTGAAATGAAATGAGAGGATATGACTTAATAGTAGTAATTGCAAGTAAAACCTGTTTTCATTAGTTTGTCTTGACAGGTTTTAATAAATACTCAATTATAATAATCTATATTTTAAAGACAGAACATGAGATAAAATAATTTACTTAGTCAACAGCAGAACAAGGAGTGAAAGTCAAGTTTTCTGGAACAGTCACTACAAAATTCTGCAGGAAACTTTGACTTTATCATGAAATAAACAGCATATGGTCAAAACTCTGTAACCTTCCTTTTGGTGAACCTTCACCCAAGACAGTTCATTCAAGTTCATTCACATAAACCTTTATTAGTCCAAACTTTGCATCAGGAAAGAGATCTGCTTGGTTCACTATCAAAAGATCTTTTGGTGAAAGCAAGAAACAATAATCTATCTTTGATAAAAGGACTCGGATATTCCTGAAATCTTAGTTCCACATTTTTCAGGTGAACACATCTATCATCTCAGTGTTAGCACATTACTGACAGAAGCTTCTGCAGTGAAAATATGTGAGTGATTAACAGTATATACAGTTTCACTTCTGGTTTAGAAAGTAAGAAGAGAGACTTGTACAACTACATCAATTTACACTTGACAAATCTCCTCACAAGAATAAGTGAAACTACATTTTTGTACACTGTGCCATTGACATTAATCATATTTATCTGATATTCAAGGCAATTGCATGATGGCAGATTTGGCTAAATGCATAAAGCTGTTTGATTTTGCTGATGTCTGAACTAACAATATCTACAGTTTGCTTGGCAGACACATAAAGAGTTTAATTAGCTAGCCTTTGCAGGGAATTATGCTGCATGCAGCATGGGGAATGTTTTTTATGATCAGCTGAGACCAACTTCAGACTGTAAACCAAAACAAACCCAGAGAAAGAATATGGTTTTATTTTGCACCTGGTTTACATTTCTCAACCCAGATGAGGAATGAGGCAGGGAGTTGCTGGTTTCTTTGGGCAGTGGGATATGGTACTGCCATCTAGTGCTGTGTGCCAGGCTCAGCCTTTCTCATACAACTGGAAGAAAACATTTTAATATGACTAGTGGGAACATTAGATAAAATGACTACATTTCCTAGCAGTTGATCTGTGAAGCTTAGGATACAGTTAAGTGACATGGTGACTTTTGGTTTGGCCCTGTAGTCTGTGCTCTGTTTACACAGAGTAAAATAATATTGTAACGATTCCAACATTGGAAAAGAGGCATGGTAGAAACTGTGCTGAAAAAGTGAAGACTATTCTCTTCAGAGACATCATCAGAAGAGTTACTCAATGAGCCAGTAATCCCTAGGCAGGACAGGGCTGAAATGCTGGAATGCTAAAAGCTTTAACATCCAAGTAAAATTTGTAACATTTGTTTCTTGAATTTAATAAAAATATCAAATAGGAGTGCTGGTGAGATCTGCAACAGCCTTGTGGTGTTATAAGAAGCAGGTTACAGATCAAACCTTCATTTCCTTTTGCCCTGAATTGGCTAACATTTTATAACCTTTGTAAAACAATGAAAACAGTGGAATGTTGTCATTTTGAACTGTTGAGTGTAAGAACAACCCAGAATCAATCCCAAAATGGTATGTTTTGTAAAAATGGGAAAGTGCTTGGTCTTCAGGGCATTTTTTAAGCAGTCAAAGCTGTGACTTTACCATTCAGCCTGCAAGTGTCACTGCTCTCCTCACTGCTACAATGATTCTAGGAGCTAGTCATTACCCCTCCTTTTCATCATCATAGGATATAGTAGCAATGTAACTATAAATGATCTTGAGCAAAGGCCTGCATGCTTGGTCACCTCTTCCCTTTTCTGGTCCCTCTCCCATCTTTATGTATATTCAAGTCATAATTCAGACTCTTCCAAGATAATGCTTTCTGCTTTGTAGCATCTGCCCAAGATGGATGACCAATAACATAGGCTAGGAATGAGTTTTTTATGACTGGAATTCTTTGTGCAGTGCAAACCCATACAGTTGATAACTCAAACCAGACATACAAATCTTGTGCTTGGCAAATAATACATTTCCCCTCAGGCTACCAATGAGGGAAAAAAACATCTAATAACCTGCCCATTAGCCAGTTATTTTCTTTGCAATGTACATAACCCAAGACCAATGGACAACTGAAGAGAAGCTATTTGCTTTTCCCCAGGTTATGTTCAAAACAGGCCTGATACCCATTAACAGATGAACATTGCTTTCAAGTCAAACAATTTCCTATTTTTGCAACCACAGCAACATAATATGAAAGCAAGGAACAGAAGTGGTGATCCTGGGAGCTGGTAATGATGGACCTGAACAGCTCTTCTGTGACTTTAATGATAAGTGTGATACAAAAGAATAGGCTGCTGAAGCATGTAGGAAATAGCTCTCTTCACAGATCAGACAGTTAGAATCAGCTTCTAGGAAAGACTGAGACAGACTACTTCACAAGATTAAAGGAAAGAGCGTTCTGTCAAGGAAACAAAAAAAATATCTTTCATTTCTCAATAGACAACACAGCTCTACTGATCTGAGACCTTTCCTATGTCCCCTTTATAAAGACCAACATCTTTCTTCTGCAATTTGAATGATGTCATATAAACTAGACAACACAATGATAAATGGAAAAGCTGATCCAAAAAAAGAACATTGGCAGAAATAGAGTAATCTTCAGAAGACAATTAAGGAAGCTTTTAATAACAAAAATGAAATTGCTGGTCTATGGTACAAAAAACAGACAGAAAGACTATAATTACTGATTCTAGGCTCATTAAGTCCTACCAAGGAAATACACACATGTGCTCCTATCTGATCCTGAAAAAAAGGAGGTACATTACAATGGTATGATGGCTTTTCTTCAGACTGTATCAAAATAATAGATGGGAAAGGGAAAGTTTGATCCTGTCACAAGGGAAAAAGGTACTAAAAATGCATCCATGGATTGTCTTGGGGTAAAGGTTTTCCTGATGGAGATTTTTTACAGCGAATTAGTTTTTATGGTAGACATTTTATTATTTTCTTTTTCTCTTGAAAATTCCATCCATTCCTTGTTATTAATTTCAGATGTTCCACATGAATGAAGCATCTCAGGGTGTCAGTATACAGCTATATGAGCAGGATTTCGAAGTATCCACTTGTCCCATAAAATGACTGTTATGTTTTGTTTTCCATTTTAAAACCAGAACTTAAAGTTATTCAGTGTCAAGAGTCTTCTACACTGAAAGATTACAGCTTCAGGACTTCACCAAGCCTACAAACAGCTAATGTAGTAATTGACAGGTAAAGGATTTAACAACTGACCTATGAGGACACTACAACTAAGAGTTTCAGATCCTTTCTTCTAATGTGACTTCAGACAAATACCTTAAGATCTTGATTCCTCATCTATGAAATGAAAATAACCCCTTGTTCTCTCAGATGGAAGTCACCATATGAACGAGTAAGCCTATTGTCTATTTGAGCAATAAGAAGTACTAAATAACTAACTATCTGTGCCACAAGAAGGTGAGTTTGTCTGTGTCATAAGTAATCTGGAAGCTACTCAAATGTTCTTCATTAATAAAAATAGTAGTTCACTTTTTAAGAAATTTGAAATGTCTTCAGATCTGCTCTCTGCCCCGTGAAACGTCGAGGTTAGGTCTGGCACAAACAAAAGGCTGCTGATACAGTGCATGAAGAGATTGCTGAAGCCCCAGATGGTGGGCATTTATCAGAGTTCACCAGTAAAAGGTTTTTTTCTGTATGCAGTGCATTTAAGCAAGTAGGAAAAAACTAATAGCTTTGACTTCAGGAGGCCAGACAGTCTGTAGACAAACTGTGTAGATCTCCAGACTGCCCTGCAAAGGCTCCTCGGTTCCTGCCCTCAAGACTCCTATTATTGCCTTGCAATTGCTGCCAGTTGGCTGGTAACCGTGGGCCTATTTGAACAGCTGAGTTCTTCCCTCAGTTACACTTGGCACCACTATGGACTTCAGGGGAGCTATAGGGTATGAACTTGGCTCCCAGCATCCACTACAAACCAGGTCAAGGCCACCAAAAGCATTTTTATCCTTAATGTTTTAATCCATACTATTAGCTAAGGGAACCTAAAGCAATTTCACCTTGCCTGAGAAAGCCTGGATCCTTCATTTGGGCACAAGGTTATGTTGTGCATGAAGCTTAGTCAGCATGTTAGTGAGTGTGGAAAGAATGGCATTTCTGATACCTGAAATGCAGACTCTGTGTCACTCATGCTGCACCTACCCACCTATCATAGCGAGTTAAACCAGCTTCCGGAGCTGTACTTGAAACAGTGCTTTGTTTTAACCACATATTTTTATTTCATGAAACAGAGCTAAGTATCCTGAAACTGAAGTAGTATTTTTTCATTCTGCTATAATTTGTGAAATAATGAGACATTTTGGTCTGTTAACTCCTCTTAAGTCTCGCCACAATGTTATGCTTTGACTTCATTTGCGGTTGCAAAATATTGACTTTTCTCTTTAGCAGATTATATGAAGCTGTGTATTTTGTCTTGGGAGATATTTACATATATTTATATATATTTAATCTTAGTAGAAGCTGTTAGTAAAGCTACCTTTGTGCTCTGATCTGTTTTTGGATACTCTTTAAAAATATTTACCAGGATATTGTGGATTTACTTACTGATGCTATCTTTTCTCAAAAAAAAAAAAAAAGTTAGGACATAATAATAATGTTTTTTTCACTATGCAGGTCACCTGCACACAAAGAAGTCTTCACTTGTATGGGGAATATATTCCCTAAACAATTATTTAGTAATATGAAACCTGCCCTCATTGGAGATTATTAATACAAGGTAGAATTTCTAAAATTGCCAGAGAGAGTTAAAATCTTAAGCCTTTTCAAGAGTCAGAGTGAGCTTTCACTAGGACAAACTCCACAGTAAANGGGCATTTATCAGAGTTCACCAGTAAAAGGTTTTTTTCTGTATGCAGTGCATTTAAGCAAGTAGGAAAAAACTAATAGCTTTGACTTCAGGAGGCCAGACAGTCTGTAGACAAACTGTGTAGATCTCCAGACTGCCCTGCAAAGGCTCCTCGGTTCCTGCCCTCAAGACTCCTATTATTGCCTTGCAATTGCTGCCAGTTGGCTGGTAACCGTGGGCCTATTTGAACAGCTGAGTTCTCCCCTCAGTTACACTTGGCACCACTATGGACTTCAGGGGAGCTATAGGGTATGAACTTGGCTCCCAGCATCCACTACAAACCAGGTCAAGGCCACCAAAAGCATTTTTATCCTTAATGTTTTAATCCATACTATTAGCTAAGGGAACCTAAAGCAATTTCACCTTGCCTGAGAAAGCCTGGATCCTTCATTTGGGCACAAGGTTATGTTGTGCATGAAGCTTAGTCAGCATGTTAGTGAGTGTGGAAAGAATGGCATTTCTGATACCTGAAATGCAGACTCTGTGTCACTCATGCTGCACCTACCCACCTATCATAGCGAGTTAAACCAGCTTCCGGAGCTGTACTTGAAACAGTGCTTTGTTTTAACCACATATTTTTATTTCATGAAACAGAGCTAAGTATCCTGAAACTGAAGTAGTATTTTTTCATTCTGCTATAATTTGTGAAATAATGAGACATTTTGGTCTGTTAACTCCTCTTAAGTCTCGCCACAATGTTATGCTTTGACTTCATTTGCGGTTGCAAAATATTGACTTTTCTCTTTAGCAGATTATATGAAGCTGTGTATTTTGTCTTGGGAGATATTTACATATATTTATATATATTTAATCTTAGTAGAAGCTGTTAGTAAAGCTACCTTTGTGCTCTGATCTGTTTTTGGATACTCTTTAAAAATATTTACCAGGATATTGTGGATTTACTTACTGATGCTATCTTTTCTCAAAAAAAAAAAAAAAGTTAGGACATAATAATAATGTTTTTTTCACTATGCAGGTCACCTGCACACAAAGAAGTCTTCACTTGTATGGGGAATATATTCCCTAAACAATTATTTAGTAATATGAAACCTGCCCTCATTGGAGATTATTAATACAAGGTAGAATTTCTAAAATTGCCAGAGAGAGTTAAAATCTTAAGCCTTTTCAAGAGTCAGAGTGAGCTTTCACTAGGACAAACTCCACAGTAAAAGAGACAGTACTATCTACTTAGGATTTAAACAGTAGGACACTTGGGCTTATTTTCTTTCTATTTCTATCAATATACATTAGTTTCAGTCACCAAAAACCTGATCATCACTCGTTTATCAACCAAGCTGCTATCCAAGATAAATTCAAATACAGAAGATCCAATCCAAAACCAAATAGCTACAGTGTTCAGGAGACTTCTGATTCTACCTTTGAGCCACCTGTAGTTACAGTGCTACTTATACAATGTAACTGTGAAGCAATCAATAATTTAATTTGATGTTTGTAAAAGGTTAGGATATCCTTTGAAAGAAAGAAATGTGCGGATAGTCATACTTCTCTCCCTCTACTACTCCAGCTGGAATCTAAATATTACTTCCTTACTGCCTGAGTGTAGCCAAGGCTTTACTCATTCCAGGGGTAATTTTCCTGGATGCAAAGAGGAACAGCAGATGCACATACAACTTTTATCATATATATACATTGCCACTGTACTCCAGAGGGCAGCATGGTAATACCTATGAGATGTGTCTCTCCAGTCATGGAAGAATTCTCCAAATTTTTGTATTTAAAGTAGACATTAAATTATTTACTAATATTTTACATAGAGAAGCCACTAGATGTACAAAAGCAACACCTGAGGAAATGCTGTTCAGACTTTGTTGTTATTTATACTATAACAGTTTATTAAGACATGAGGTTTAAATATCAGTATTCTTACACAATACACAGGAATTTTAATGTATGAAACTCAAATGGCATGCAACTTTTCCTGTCCATGTTCAAATGTACACCAGCCTAGGCATTGTTTAGCCCTGTAGTAATCAAGTCCCAGCATTCCATGGATTATTACAGTGGACACATAGACATAGAAAAATGCAAATGCATTGTGATAAAATTCTGCTATAAATATATATTCAATTGACCTCTTTAGTTAAACTACAATAAAAAAATATTTCCATTACAAAAGAAAAGTTACAATGTGGATTGTCACACAACACACAGGAAAGAGTGCTCCTGTAGGTATAGTATTCCCTTCAGATTTGTGTTCAGCTCCTCTCTAATAAATATTTTTTGTTTCACAGAGGAAAAACCACCTTTACTGTGCTATGTTTCTCCATGTGTAAAACTCACCCTCTGTCTGTGACGCTAATCTAGAAAGATATTTGGGATAGAGGCTATGTTACTACACTCTTTGTAGAACCTTGTAGCAGTATTGGCTTATCTCAGCTGGGGCTGCTAAGTGTTGTGTATATAACAAACATTCTTGGATTTGGCTTGATTTCCCAGCCAACTATTCAGATCAGCCTTAAAGCTGCTTTAATTTTTAATTAAAATATATCAATAATACCCTATGAATGCTTGTGTCTCTGTTGTTTCCAGCTACACACTAATTTTGTTGTCCTCATCTACACAACATGTAATAGTCTGGTTGTTATCTAGAGAAATTCTATAGTATTTTTCTGAGCTTTTTTGTTTCTTGCTGCTGTGTGTACACTGGCTTTCTCCAAAAGACTCCTGCCCCTAAGACAAATCAGACTCTGTGCCATCTTCTTACCCTCCTCACCAGCCTTCCAGTTTCAGTCATTGATCTGTAATTATCTTTAATTCCCTGGTACTTTCATTGGGCCAGCTGCACAAGGGATTGAAACAGGTACAATTGGAAGACATATACATAAAGCAGTTATCAGAAGAGTAAAGCTATACATGTTTAAACATAGCTGCATATGCATCACTTAGCCACAATACAATTATGACTCTTACCCCAAAGAAATTCTGTTCTGAAAGTTGTAAGTGTGCATGAGAACCTCCAGATTCATTTAGGGAAAAACAGGTTTCTGTCATTGCACAGAAAAGGACTGGAAAACATGACATGGATGTTTCCCTAAGGTTCAGTAAACAGGGAACAAGTTTTAAGATAACATTTTTTTTAAAAAGTGCTTTTGTTTAAAGCTCAGATCTTTTAATTCTGAAAGTCCAATCTAAAGATGTTTTAGCACTTCAGGTTGACAGAAAGATTCTATTCACAGAGTATAAAGATAAAAATGTGCAAAAGATCTTTATCATATCTGAGCCTACAGCCAGCCTGTTACTCCCCAAGAGCATGCCATATGGCACTACTTCTAAATTTGGCTCGAATTTGTTTTGGTGAGTGCAAAATTTGCCTAGATCCAAAGCTGCATCTACCATTTAAAGCTTTTCCATCACATCTAAGAACCTCCAAATAAATAATTATTACCAAAAAAAGAGGCTTTTATCTGGATGTAGATGTGTTTATAAGAAAGTAAGAGAGGTAAATGCAAAACAACATTGGGCAAGGACATGGAGGCTGATATCCAAAGTATAAACTACCACTGATTGCTGTATTTAGTAAATTCACTAAAAATGTCTTTCCTAGTTTCACTACTTGCAGTCAGCCTCCTGGCTTTTCTTGTCTGGACTAGAATTTGCCCCTGTAAAGCCCTAGGGAATCAAGATAAAAGCAATGGCAGAAACTGAGAGGGATAATTTCCTTCCTCTCAGTATTTTCTATGTAATGTTGCAGCTAAATCTGCAAATAATGGTTCAGCAAAGGAAACCTTTGACAATGAATGCATGTCTCACGTTTCAGCCCCTTCCTCTCCCTTTTTAGCTGTTTATGGTAAATCATTTTTCATTTGCCATATGTAAAAAACCTGTGTCCAAGATAACCATACACTGTGGATGCAGCTTCTAACCTTAACCCATTCCAAGCCACAGAAAAATCAGAAAGAAGGATAGAATTTTCTCAGCTCTTAGTAAAAGCATAAAATGTAGAAATCAAAAGTTCCACTTATGTTTAAGGACAACCTTTTTTACTCTAAGGGTGATGGAGCACTGGAACAAGCTGCCCAGGGAGGTTTTGCAGTCTCCTCTGGAGGTTTTCAAAACCTACCCAGATACATTCCTGTGTGACCTGATCTAGTCAGACCTGCTTGAGTAGAGGGATGGACTAGATGATCTTTAGATGTCCTTTCCAAACCCTACCATTCTGTGATTCTATGAAAAGACATCACCTGTTAAAACAGGAAAGGGTCCTTCCTCTTAATCTGTTAATGCATACAGAATATCTCATGAATAACTACCCTCCCCTATCCATTCCTGATTGATTTTTTTCTTCCCCTGTGACCATCAGTTTTGTTCTGAACAGGAGAGGTAAAAAAACTACAGCAAAAACATCAATATAGCGGTAAAATATTACCTAAGCCTCAAAAGAAACCCCAGACCAGTGTTGAGACAAGCCCTTTACCTTTAAAGCCCTGTGGAAATTTCAAAGCAAGGACGGCCAGATGAGTGAGATAACAAGCAAAACGGCATTGCTGTCGAGCACAAGAGCTAAAGTGGACGAAGAAGAGTTTATAATTAAATCTCCCAGCATGAAGAGTGGTGTTTTTTTCCTCGCAGCTCACCCTCAGCCCAACGCTGAGGTACTGCCCACCCTGTGTCCTCTACTGTCACCTGAGGTAAAACTCCTGTTACCTGAGGGAAAGCTCTGAGGGAAAGCTCCTCACACTTGAGAGGATGCTCCTCTCCTGATTCCTGAGGGAAAATTGCTGTCACCTGAGGGAGAATTCCTCACATCTGAGGGAAGGCTCCTCTTCTGACAGCCGAGGGAAAACTCCTAACACCTGAGAGAAGGCTCCAACCCTGTCACCTGAGGGAAAACTGCTGTCACCTGAGAGAAAACTCCTCACATCTGAGGGAAGGCTCCTCACCTCACACCTGAGAGAAAACTCCTGACACCTGAGGGAAATCTGACATCCAAGGGAATGCTCCTTTACCTGACACCCGCGGAAAGCTCCTGTCAGCTGAGGGAAGGCTTTTCTCCTGTTACTTGAGGGTAAGTTTGTCTCTTCTCACCTGAGGGAAGGTTGCTGTCCTGTCCAGCTGCTTTCACTCTGACGAGCTCTCCACCTGTGAACTACCCTTTTCCTACCCACCTTCCAGAACCTTCCCAGCCCAGCCTACCTGTGTTCCCTCAGAGCAGTATGACTCCTTCACAGGGAGATGGGAGCAGAGCCTGGTCTCACAGGCAGAATCAGGCTAATAGCCAGCCATCATCCCAGCTTCTTCTCAGCCATTTTACAGAGCGTGTGCTGGAATGCAGGTGAAGGAGCTGCTCCTAGAAAAATCATAGTTTCGTTGAGTTTCTGTGAGATTTGGTGAAATTAGTGTCTCTGAGTGCCAGGGTAGAGCAGAGGTACATTCAGACCTGTTTCAGTGGGGATTCAGTGCAGCTGGTGAAGGAGGGTGTAATCTCAGGGGGAAAATGTGACATTTTACAAGTAAAAACTTTCAGAAACCAGGATGAAATTGAAAGCCTGTAATGCAGCAAGTTTGCACTTCTAGATATTAGAAGGGACCTCAGAAATCTCACAAGCCCAAGAGATTTGTTTGGGACAGTGTGTCCTTTGAAGCCTTAACAGTGGTAGAGCCAGATTTCAGACATCTTTCTTCTTTATTTTATTATTTTCCTACAGTGCTGTAGTCCATGAGCCTGGAAGGCCCCTGATGAAATCCAATGCACATTTGGGCTTTCAAGTCATGGACATTGGTGGAAGGTTTGGCTGGAAGCTGAGCTGTATGGGAAAGTGAGGTGAAATTCCCTACACTGCAGTGGACAATCATTCAGAACACTGGCTTATATTCAAGGCTTACATTTTAAGATGCAGTTTTGAACTTCAGCCACTTGATGGCCACATTTAAAAGTTTTGTTTCCAATAATGAGCCTAAAATGTTATGTGGCCAGAAAACCATCTAGGCAGCTTTACATACAGCATGTGTCTATTTGGAGTGTGTAAATATTTATTTCAATACTTCCCTGAAACAACTGTATTATGTAACATGAAGAAGAGGTAAGGGTCTTATACCAGAAATGGCAATTCAAAACTGGCTGGCCATCCACCCCAGGGTGAGTAGTGGGTTTCCTCAACTTAACCTCAAGGGCTGCACATCACTGGGGTGAGTGCCTAGAGTGCAGTTCAAATTTGCATCTGCCCAGCCAAGGGCAGTCAGTGGGCCACCCCAGAAAAACTTCATCAGCTGCCCACCCTGAGGTGGTTGGCAAGCTGCCCTCCAACTGAACCAACTTTGGACCTTCAGCACAAGTCACTGTGCACAGAGGACACACCTTCTAGGTGACACTGGAAGACACAGCCCGAAGATATTTCCTAGAATTTGCCAGATCTGAGTCACTCTCCTTCTGTATCAAACCCCCCTGGAAACAGGCTGTGTGTGGCTGCTGGCCATCCTACCAGTGGGGCAGACTCCTGGGGTAGCCGAAGCAGTGATATAGCCTCAGCAGAGCCAGCAAGAAAGAGTTGCTGCTGTCCAGCAAGCATCACAGTGATTGCAGCAGCTGGCTGTGAGCTCCCAGTTGGAGCAACAGGGAGGCCATGGAGGTGTTTGAAGGTCAAAAGGCCAGAGGGACAAAGGGTCAATAGGTTGGGGTAAAGCTTGGGGTTTTCAGCCACCTCAGGGCTGAACTGACACAGTATATCCTGAATTAAATCAATCATTGGAATTTAATGAAACATTCATCTAACATCCTCTGAACTGCCTCAGTTCTTACTGTGACTGCAGTGTAGATTGATAAGTGCCGACTAGTAGGCTTACAGGAGGGATCTGAAAAGGGAAAACTAACTTTGGTTAGGGATATAGTTGGATGAAAAGGGCATGAGAGCCTGAAATGAAGAATTTCTGTCAGAGTCTTCCTGTTTAACGACAGACACAGCAGGGCTAATTTCCTTTGGATGTCAATGTCTGATGACTACTTGTCTGAGCCTTACATAGTAAAGCTGAATTGTTGGTGCTTCAGAAGGCCAGGGAGCTGCAAGAGGTCTGCTGAAGTTTGAGCTTGAAAGGAGTGAAAGCTTGTTTTTGTGTTATTTGAACTTTAGGAAGGAATGAAAAAAATGTTATCTAACTGTGGGGCTGAGTCATCTTAGCCTGGAAAGTGCTAGGAGCTGCTTAGGTCAGCTGAAAGATTGGGAACGAAAATACTGACTCAAGTATTTTCTTATGTCAACAGAGAATCTCTGTTGCAATATGGGCTGAAACTTAGATCTACATCAGCAGCTGCCTGAGAAACAGTATCATTCCTTTGATTCTGAGAATTGCCTAAAGTCATAGGAAATCCTGCCATGACTATCTCTTCTAATTTTTAAACAAGTAATAGTCACATCTCTGTTAGTTATTCTCTACTCTAGTTATATTACTTAGTGCTTGTTTAAAAAAAAGCTTGCTTATTAATTTTGTTCCTTAAATTGGCTTAATCACCAGCAAAAATTTCAGATGCACCTAAGTGATTTAGAAGCTTAATCTGGCTCAGCTTGAATCACTCATGAAAGTTAGACCTGGCATTTATGAAAGTGTTATCTGTGGCCTATTGCTACAATGAATATCAGTATAACAATGTTCAACTTCTTTGGCTGAATATCTCAAGAACTTTGTGTAATTCTAAAGGAATTATCGACTCTCCCCTCATATGATGACATCAGTATGGCTTGCCCTTAGTGATGGGAACAGTTTGGGAATTTTCTGACAAAATAAGTATGTTGTTGGAAAATGCTTCAACTGGTGCTTCTGGTATTGAATATTCTACTGTAACTCCTATGAGCTCTACTCAACAAGACATTTACTCTGGGTCTTGAGCATAATTTGTTGTGTGCTTTAAAATCTTGCTCCATTCTCCATTCTAAAAGGGGTCTTTGAGTAGTAACTACCTCTGTCTTTTGCTCTCCACCTGAAACAAAAGACATATTAAGTTCCACTGCTGCTTCTAGCTATACATGGTGCATCTCTAGCAGGTGAAGATATGTTTTATTAATGGTTGTAAATGGTTTGACTGTGAGAGTGTTTTCTTTACATAAGTGGTGAAATGGTTTGTCTTCTATCAGTTCTCTGCACAAAGTAAAATAAAGATTACAGCAAAGTAGGTTCTCTGTGGGGTGCGCAAGATCTTTCATTCAGACAAGTAAGGACAGTGGAATCTCCACCAGATTCCTTTCTCCTCCCTTTTTTTTTCCAGCTTACTATCCACCCAAAGAGGTGAGAATAGCACCTTGTCTGTAGAAGGTAATGCTTAAAGCTTTGTAACCATAATTATTTTTATCTCCTTGCTTTCCAACACTGCCATGCGAATGAGGTCATGGTAATAAGTAGTTCTAGGCTGGCTCTGTAATATTTTTGCTTTACATCCTTAATGACTTCTGGAATCTGAGCACTATATTTGGGAACTATTAAGTTAGATTTTTTTTCTGAAGATTTTAATGGCATTCTTGGATTTATAGCCTCATGTGCTTTCTGTCCTTAAGTAATAATTTCATCCCTATAATACAAATGCTTCAAATGTCAAGATTCTGATACTGTGTATTCTGCAGGAGAGTGGGAGACAGAAATCCCGACTCATTGATTGCGATTCAAAAAAGTAGTGCCCTTTTATAACAGCTGTGTTATCTCAAGTATTGCAATCAGGTTCCAATTTGGAAAAACGAACCAAGATACTTAAACTTTTCCTTTGCCAGTGTGTTTAATATTTCTTTCTTTTTTCACTTAAAGTGTCAGGAAATGGTGCTGAGTTGGCAGCAGTGTATACCATCCCAGAGGAGGCTGTAAAGTAAGTGTTAAAAATGTTTAGTCTTCTCTATAAGAATGACTTTTACTGAACTCTAAAATGTAGTAACAGAACTGCCTCTTCCAGAAGTTGTTGTAGTTATTAATAGATGTTAGTACATTGATTATTTTCTAATGGAGATTTAAATTCTTATCTGAATCTGTCCAAATTTTAGTTGTCTGATAGGATTTCTGTGAACTCCTTTACATAGAATGAGTTTAACCACTGGATAAATCATTAGGCTTGTGGGAATTATTATGGATTCATATAACTAAATCTTGTAGAGGTTTCTCTTTTTTTGATAGAGACCTTGTCTTGAACATTCATCTTACAATTATCTGTTCACTTGTTTCACTACAGAAGTTATTGTAATTAGGGCCTCTCATACACTAGAATAAATTTAGCAACCTGTGTTAAAAAGATTAGAATATTAAAATTATTTCTTATCAATTCTTCTAAACAGAAGATTTAAACAGACTGCTTCTGTCAGCATTGTGGTGCTAACATCAATAATATAATTTAATTTATAAAAATGGAACATAGTATCTGTCAGGATTATTTCAGCCTTTTCTTTCCTTTGAAATTGAGAAATATTCCTTTTGTTAAAGCATAATAGCAATTTAAAGGAACATTTACCTTTTGAATGCCATGATATTCATTATACTGATTGTTTAAAAATCCTTTTCCGGTGTTGTTGTGCCATCACAAACTTAGTAGTATCTTTTACATTTTTGAGGGGTTCAAAATGCCACCAGGGGACAGATGATGTAGTATAGTATACCATTACAGTCTAATGTGTTACTTTGTGGTCTCAAGTTGCTGTTGCTTGAGTAGTTGGGTACTATCAGTTGTCAGTTTCTCATCTATTGTTTCTTTCCTGCAGAAGCTCAGTAAGTGGGAGATGACAGAGTGGACGTACTGCCTGTGTTAGGGGAGCAACAGAAGTCCAACGGTGATATAAATTATTGAAAGAGCATTCATCTAGGGAATTGCAGACAGACAAAGCAGCTCTGAAGAAATGCATCTCTGTCAAAGAAAGTTTGTTTCAGCTGAGGCTTGAATAACAGAAGTGGAAAACAGAGTAAGCTGGCGAGGGAGGAAGCAAACTGGAACCATGGTATGTAAGTACTTTCAAATAATTCCTCACATAGTTCACTTATCTGATGAGCAGATTGCTATATGTATTTCTGGACACAATTTTTCATCTTTGAAGAATTTAAATTGCATTTCCTTTAATGTGATGCATAAGCAGATTATTTCTTATTGTTCTCTAAATATGTGGAAAGTTTTATATGAAGAATGGAATTTCAAATATTTATAGGAGAGAAAACACTTTTGTTTTGCCTTCCAAGTACATGCTGATATCTTAATCTGAGTATATACTGATGCTTTGAGTGTGTGGTCAATACCTTTTAATGGGACATACTTATAAACAAGTAAACATCATTTTTAAGACTGGGCATTTATAATTTCTATTTATGGAACTGTTTACATTTCTACTGTTTTCTTAAAGAGTCAGTTTATGGGAAGGTGTTAATAGCAATAACTTACCTGCATTTACACATGAGCAAACTCAGTATTAAAATTGTCAACCTGGAATGAGTACGAACAGAGTTTTATGACAGTCTGAAGGAAACTGGCTTTTAAGAAAAGTTGTTGTTTCCTTTGATTCTCAGCAAAAAGGTGTATATGTTTGTTTCTGATAACTAAAGAGTAAGTAAATTTTTCCATTACTACCAACTTTATGGGACCAATTTTGAATGGGACAAATCAGCTCCAGTCAATGGAACCTTAAGGAACTTTGCATTGTGCTAGCAAACTAAGACTGCCAGGACAAATGGAATTAAAAAGGATCATTTGGATTTTCTGAAACCTGGTATTAACCTGCAATTATTTCTCAGTATGTTGTCCAAGCAATATGCATTAGTAATGAAGGTCATGTGCCTGTTACAGCAACTGCACTTCTAGATTTTAGAATATTTGTGAAGAACTGTGGCACTGCACCAGGCTAGATTTTTCATGTTTCATAAGTTGATTATGATGCCTTTTTGAAGTGAAAAACAGTGGTATAACTTCACGTGAGTATGTCTTCTCTGGAAGAATTTGATTTGACCCTATCCCATCAGAAGCTCTAGATGGTGGTTCATGTGACTAAATAGTCTCATGGAGGCTATTCCTTCTGATGGAGGAAACTTGGCCTGCGTGTGCAAGTTACAATTTAATTGACTGTCTTAGAAGTAGCCTGACATTCTTGTCCGTACTCTTTCCGCTTACTTGATGAAGTGGTACTTGTTACTTTTAAAGATAGCTCAACAGTTTTAAGCTCATGATAAGTAAAGTCTGCAAAGAACTTACCTAAAACTTCGTACTGAGCTCAATACATGCCATGACAGCAGGGTAGCCTGTCATTCATGGAAGAATTAATACCCGTGTCCTTTGTTTTCAATGGGATGGCATATCCAATTACACTGCAATTTAAATGAAATTTTGCTGGTCAGGGTTAAGAACTTACTGCTAATCTCAACAGCTCCTCTATTGTACTTCTTCCATTTATTGGTTGTAGAGCTTCCCTAGAGTAGAGTTAGTGGATGATGTTATTAGACATTATAAATCTAGGTTTTTCCAAGTATTTTGCATTTTTATAATAAATTGAGGACTCTTTATTCAGGCAAATTGATGATCAGTAATTCTCACTATCATTAGAGCTGTCTAAAAATATATTCCCCTAAAATTAAATAAGTCTCAGTATTGCTACTATTAAATTTACAAACTACAACTGCTGTTTTGGTCTTCCCCCCAAAGGCAGAGTTTTGTTTTAATGAAAACAAATTTCCTCATAAATAGTTTTTTTTATCAAAACATTAGTTATGACTGAAAAAGCTCCTATATAAAATAGTATTAATCTCTGTTTGTTAAATATATTTAAGATGTTTTATAGAGCTCAGTCCATTGGTAAGTCATGTAGAACTCAATGCTGTCTTCAATAATGTCCTGGGTTTGGCCAGGACAGAGTTCACTCTCCCCCGCTGCCGCTGGGGGATGCGGCCAGGCGATTCCATGCCATGTGACGTCCCACTCGGGATATCAGGGCAGCGGCCATTGCGGGAACTGCGGCTCTGCTGCCGGGCTGAGCGACGTCGGGCTGAGCGCGGGGAGCAGTTACACTGGGCATTGCTCGTTTTCCTTTGTCCTTTGGCCATCACTGTAACTGCCCGCTCTTTGTGGTGTTCTATTAAACTGTCCTTATCTCAACCCAGAAAGTTCTAGAACTCTCTCATGATTCTCCTCCCTATCCTGCTGAGCTGGGAAGGAGTGAGTGACTGGGTGGGTTTGGTTATTGTTCAGTTAGGGATAAACCACCACAAGTATGTACTTGTAGAACAATGCATTCAATGAAGTTGCGGACTATTTATAAGAAGCTTTTTTAAACAACTGTTCATTTTGTGTTAATCATAAACTCAGTAGTGATGTTTGAAGTAGAAAATTCATTACTCTCTTAGGTGAAGAAATTGGGAATTACTAATGTTACGATTGTATATTCTGATGCTAAAGAGCTATCATTGCAGAAGTGTTCATCTGGAGTCTGTATTTATCAAAATACCAGAATATCAGTGGTGATGGTCAGATCGAGTTAAATTCACAGCTGAATGGATTAACTAAGCTGCATCCAAAATTTAAAACCATTCTTTCCCTCTTTCTTTACTCTTTCCTGTGCTGTCAGTGCAGTTTCAGTGGCTCTATTATTAGGGAAGGAGGTGCTAGGTGTGGGAACATGATTTCCTCCAGTTCTAGTGCTCTGTGTGCAGCCAAATTTACATTGTAAAACCACATTCGAGTCTTTAAAACTTTGCTTGTTAGAGCTTGAACTGAAACTGTAAAAATTAGGAAAACATTTTTCATTTAGATGATTCTCATGGTTTTTTTGTTTATTCATCTTTTCTATTTGTTTAAAATTCATGGTTATCTGAAGCAATCATATAATTCAGTGGAAAATCCAGATCTTTCATGAAAACAAATACTAGATTAGATGTCTGCACCAAAAGTCTTTTGTGGAATAATTTTAGTGGAAGATCAGCTAATGTGAAATCTCACAGCTGACTAATTTCCCAATTTTACTATTAAAAATGATGCATCTGGAAGATGGTGGCTCTCCCTAAGAAACAGGGAGACGTAGGTTTAAATCTCTTTGAAAATATGAAAATCTCATCACTTTTCAAGAAAAATATTAATTTCTTTATTACATAAAATATTAAGTTTCCCAAGAACTATTTTTAAAAAGAGGATGAAGTGCCAATGAGGTAATTTCAATTCCCACGATAATCATATTTCTGAATGTGTTTCTCTACACATCTGGCATGAAGGACTACACTTCCACTAAACTTGGTGGAACATTCTTACATTTCTGACTGTTTCAGCAGTCAGTGGTTTAGTGGCTCAGTACCAGCCAGCACTGTTTTGATATCTATCTGGCCAAAGATGAGAAGAGGAAATATTGATTGTAAACTTATTCTTTTGAAATAGAGTGACTTTTTTTTTAAGTGAATAACCAACTGGGATTAGTCCTTTTACTAACATATTTCAGAAAAGGGATGACAAAAGAAAAATATCTGTTTAATGCCTTAATGCTATGTAGGAATCAAGGGAAACTCATTTGCTAGTGGTTAACACTAGAGAATAGCCTTCTTCCTCCTTTAAATTGATGTGTGTGAAGAAACTTGATATGTGGTAAAGGAGTCTCCATGTATTGGGCCTTGGAAGTGACATTTCTGCACAGTTACTAGTCACAATGCATCATCCTTCTGCTACATTCCCCTCCCACTTATATGGAATTTCTGCTTTGCAACCCAACTTTACTGATTGAATGGCCTAACTGATTATATGGCTTGTCATAAACACTGTTAGACCTCTTTTAAGTGGTATAAGAAAAAATGTAGGGAGTCATAAATACAGGCAAGCTAAGTGAGTTGATGTTTAATAGCTAGAAAAAAGCTTTGTGTTGAAGATACAGCTTTCAATCTTTTTTGCTGTATCTAACGTAATCAATCTTCAGCATTTGGGTGTATTTGTGAGCACAGTAGCATATGCTCTGTCTTCAACTTTAAAAAAATCACAGTGGAAACTCATCAGTAAGTCAGATGTAAACAATCCACAGCCTACAGCTGTTTCTGTGCTACGTGGCCTTTCAGTTGCCTGAAGAACAATTGAGAAGTGTGGGAATTGCTTTAGTGAAATCATAAATTGTTTGGGGATTTACTCAACAGTCTCTAATTTTGGATGAAATATGTGATTATGGAAGCACATAATAAGCATTGTCTCCTACACTCACAAAGAACCCTTCAAACGTTTTCAAATAATTCTCTGTTAAGAATACTGAGATTCTGCTGTATTATCTCAGCCCAGCCATATGCTTCAGTCAGGTTCCATAATAGATTGGTTAATAAGGGAAAGTTTTTTACCTTCCAAACAAATAAACACAATTCCTAACTGTCCCACAAGTAACACTGCTCTTGTGACAACTGCTATGCAGTCATGTTAGGTGGAAAGAGAACAGGTAGAGTCTGTTTCTTGTATAGAGAACTGTGGAAGAATTAGCAGAGGAGGCTGGATGGTAGTAGTTGGTGGGGGTATTTGACCAACCTCCCACCCAAGCTTCCAGTGTGCTGGCTGAATTAAGTCTTTGTCTATGTTAAGGCCCCATAAGAGTCCTTCATGACAGAATGGGAAGAAGCTATACCAAAATCTGCTTCTGCAGGGGAGTTGGACTAGATGATCTCTAAAGGTCCCTTCCAACCTCTACCATTCTATGATTCTATGGCACAGATGACAACATGTTTTAAAAATTTCCAAGCCATGAAAGGGTTTTTTTTTTCTTACCTTAAGGAAGCAACTAAAAAGTTTATTGCATCCAAAAAGAACTTTTAAAATCATAAGCAGAACTATGTATTAGTTGTCAATGTTCCTTAGTGTCCTCAGTGCTAAAGAGGTAAAATAAAAACATGGAATTAAGTGGAGATATTCAAGAGCAGTGCTTCATGCCCTTTATAGGCAAAAAAGTATGCCCTATAAAATTCATATTTAACTTTTCTGGATGTATGAGTGAATTTTCACCTGATCCTATCCTTATCCTTGTAGAGTATTTTTCAGTGACTATAAAATTAAAAGAACCTGGTTATTAAATTTAGAATGTGTGTTGTGCTGGGGTATTCCTCTTCCATATATAGATATCAGTGTAGCTACAGATTACTTAATGGCAGCCTTTTGGTCCAATGAATGTGTCAGTAAAGGAAACTGTTTCTCTTAATAACATGACTTTTCAGCATCCTTGAGGACACATTAAGTGATCTCTTTAGAAGTCACATTTAGTAAGCTAATTAGCATGATCGGAGTGTGCATTCCTTCCTTATGATTAACTTCATGGCACTGCAAGGAAAACCCTGCGTGAAAGTCTTACAGTGACACTAAATACATAGATTCTTATATTCTGCATTGGAATGCATGACACACTGGCTGCAATTTCAATCACTGTTTAAAGTATTTTGAAAGCAGCAAAGACATAACTTAAGCTCTCACTTCTCAATAGAAATACGCAGGGCATTAAACAACTTGGGCAAACAGTCTGGAAAGTTACGTTGTGGTTCATCTTGTTACACTTTGTGTGTTTTATGCAATGTTGACTTTTACTCTGAGTTTTACTCAGTAGAGCTGGGATTGCAATATTTCATGAAAAAAGATATGATAATCTGTTTACTGCAAAGCAAAGATAAAGCGTATGTAAGTGATAATGATCACTTTAAAGTTTGATATCAGAGATACATTACAATATTAACCACAGGCAAAAGTGGTATTGGTGGCTTTTTTTTAATTCTAAAAAGCTGAAATGAGTGATGTGACCTATTTCTGATGCACTTGCACTGAAGTTAATTGGTATAGTGACACTTTTGCAGCATCCACATAGACATTGTTCCATATCATTGTGCTGATCAGTACTGATGTTCAGGCATGCTCTTTCCTATAAGCCAGTATTACTGTCTAATTTCAGTTTAGTTGACTGAACTGTACTTAAATTACTGGAAGACAATAGCCTCAGGTGACATAAGGTTAGCTGCACCAAGATGGAAAGCCAAATGTTATATTCCTCAGAGTTTGGGGCTGAAAGAGATGAATGGCATGATGTTACTTAATACTGCATACAGAGTTTAGACAATGAGTTCTTCAGCAGAATTGCACAGCTTCAATATTCTTGGTTTTTATGTGACTGGTGTGGTATACTGACAGTCTGCTTGAATAGATGCCTTGTTTTGGCTATAAGATACATCAATGTGGCTCCTGCTAACACCCTCTGATTTGTATTTCATTGCTAGTTTATGTCAGTCTATCAATCTGCCTCCATTTGGGTATCTCTCCGTATTTCCACTTATTAGATAGCCACAGAACCACTTGAGAAATTACTTCTAGTTAAAGGCATAGTAATATATTTCTTTAGATTAAATTACTGATTTTGAGACACCAGGTTCATATGAAAACGAGTGGAACTTGGTATTTGAAAGTAAATCAGACTCCTGGTTACTGTGCATTCTCTGATTGTGACCATGAACATCTCTTCAAAGGACCAGCATACTTAATGAAAGACCATCATTTAAGTGTTAAAGCTGACAAAGAAGAAAATAGCCTGGCCACCAGAGATGTTTTTGCTGTTAGGTTAAATCTGGAATCAGATTTGTCCCAGTTATTTTCAGAACATAAGTTTTCCTTTCTTATTTAAGATACTAAGCTCTCTGTGAATTTTATCAGAGAATGCTACTTCATGGTACACTGTAGTTACAGATGACTGTCTCTGAAGTTTTTTCTACTGAGCAGAGAAAGGGCAAACACAGTCATATATTCCGTCTTTACTGCTGCATTCTGTGGAAGGATCCATATGTTTACCTTTATCTGGCTACAGATTTTGTGGCTTTGTGGTTGCTGGCAAGAGCAGCTGAATTCTTTCATGCCAATTGCTTTAATAAGGAATGTGAAGCCACATACATAATAACACAGGAACACAACTGTATGATGCACCAATAATCCCTGATGAGATGTAAATCTTGAGTAGGGATTAGGAATGTTTTGCACGTAATTCTTTTTGAACTGTTACACTTAAAAATGCCAAAAGGGGGCAATCTTACCCTCTGCCTGAAAGTCTATAAATATAATTCAACAGAAAATACAGCACACTGCTTTCTAAGTTCTCATTTACCTTAGAAAACTGAAGGTTAGGGCAGTGGTAAAAACAACTTTTGGGAGTTCAGTTTTATTTTTGAAAATGAAATTTCAAAATTGTTACCAGATTTTTAAACTTTATTAACTGCAATGGTATGAGTGCATGTGGTCACTCTCAAATTGTGATGGTTAACATTTTCTGATGCCTTCACTTGTAGAGAACAATCAGGTTGTTGAGAGGGAGAATCATAATACAATAATAAATTGTGCACTTATATTACTCTTGGACATTTATGATTGAGTTTTAGGGAAAAATAGTATCTCTACTTCATCCTTTTTTTTTTTTCCAGCTGAAAATATTTCATATATAGATGCCTAGCAGCTGCCAAAAAAAGATAGTATTTCTGTAGGTATTAGCCAATATAGAGCTAATATCCTTGGGTTGAATCAAATGGATGATTAAAAGGAAGGCTGAAAGAAACTGATGGGAAGCATTCTTGTACTTGTGGTTCATCCCAGTGACACTGAGGCTGCATATCTTCCTGTGATAAGGCCAAATCCTGTAATTAGTCATTACTACATGGAGCCTGGTTAAGGCTGATGATTTACTTGTGGTTAAAAGGGTTGCAGCTTGTGATGTTTGAAACCTTGAGCTCCAGTCCATATAGTATGAATAAAGAGGTACAGACTGTTGACATGTATATGCTGAAGTGGCTCTGACCCCTGATTCACAGCCAAGAGTATGGCTGGTACAGTCACAGTTCCATAAAGCCTTATGGTTAAATATGTTTTCCTAAGATGTAAATGAAGCTAAAATAAATTATAGCACCACTTTATTTTTATTGTGATAGGCAGTATACGTTATAAATTAATACGACTTTTTTCTTGCCTTGCTTCACATTCATACATGTTGACTATTTTAAACTCAGCTACGTTTTCTTCCCCTTTAGAGAAGATGACCATACCAATTGCCTCACTATCTGTTTACATTCTGGAAAGAGCCATTTGGGATTTTGTCCTTCTGAAATAAAAGTTTGCTTATGGATTTTTTTTTTATTGTCACATCTATGGCATTTTTAAAGTAAATAGGAGTACAAGGTTTATATTATTTTAAATGTATATTGTATTTGTCTTCCCAACGCTGTGGTTTTTAGCACTGTGAATAACGTAGTATGGAGCCAGCCTATTAAACAGCCTGTTTTTGTACGGAAACTGTTAGTCCACCTACAATATTCTATTGCTTACTGTGTTCTTCCAATATGCTTAGCATTCCACGACCTAAATGATCATTTGTTGAACAAATTCATGCTTTTATTAGTCAAAATACAGAGAAAACAGAGCCCCCCTGTTTCAAGATATTTGCTAATGCACGGTTAATTATCACATATAGCTTACTATAATTCATTTTACAGGGAGACCTCCTGCAGGTAACATACTAGCAGTTTATGAAGCAAAATAACCTCACTATAGATTAGAACTGTTTCACTACTGGTCAGACAGTTGCTGCTTCTAGGCCTTCTCACTTCACATTGCTAATTTGAACAAGGCTTTATTTTTATATTTGTCAGCAGCAAGACTGTAGCATGGTTGTTAAACCTCTCCCAGGCCTAATTAGAGTAGCAATGCTAGCATTCATAATGAATCTCGTGTCCTGGGTTGGAGGAGGTAGCCGTGGTGCTACAGTAGCTTCCTGGCAGACAGTTGCTGGCAGGTTTAAGGTAGCTTGTGGCTTGCAATATTAAGTGACTGTTGAAATTCATTGACTCCACTGCGGCTTATGTGTCTAGATGACAACAAGTTTACACGGTTCTTTTATAGTTACAGCAAATGGGTCCATTTAAATATTTATTAGGTGATTATGGTGATGTGAAATGGAAAAAAATTGCAAAGTACAGTATTGCATGTATAACTGTTTTAACTGTTTGTACAAAATAGGCCTGTGGTATCATTTGAAATTACAGCATCTTTTTTCCTCATAAATATTTATAGTGTATCAGTAGCTAGGAATGCTAATTTATTTGCATTTTGTTTCTTATTTAATTTGACAGCCATTTGGGTAGGCATTAAAGGCACTCACTCTGATTTGAATGAAGGATATTTCAATCAGCAGTTGAGTGGCATTTTGATTGGAGTGGGTGAAGTTCAATTTTAGGAGTTCTTTTTGCCTTTATGAGACACAGAAAGGAGCATTACTTGTGTGTGCTTGATGATAGGAGCACCCACAGAAGGCTTGCTTCTCTGAAACTTTACATTTGAGATGTTTGTCATCATTATTGAATTAGATGTAACCAAACTGGTTTATTTTATTATTTGTCTGGCTTAATTGAAGTGCAAACAACATGAAGCCAGGTATAAATTTCTGCAAAAGTTAACCAAGAGTTGTTGTAAAATATGACTATTACTTGGTTGATAGAACAAGATATGTCCAGTATATAGATAAAAGAATTAAATGTGTATAGGATAAATGGAAATCCCATTCACTGACAGCTTTGTAGCTCCCGTTGTTTTTCATAGCAACAGAAGAGACAGAAGTGAGGCAATCTCACTCAAGGGCATGAGATTGCATAATGATATCCAGAGATGTCACAGTAAATATATCCATTGAAAGTGCCCTCAGAGATAGCACAGAAAATGGGTATAACGAAGAGAAATCAAGCACAGTACAGTAAAATTACCCTGAATATATGCCTGTGTCTGCATGTATATATAAATCTAAATATAGTATAGGAGATTTTCTCTTTGTAGAAAGAATAAATAAATACACTACAACAGCTTCCCTCATGATGCCATCACTGAACTTTGCTGTTATTTAGAAATTTGAATTTGCTGCAAATCAGTGGAACAACTTTCTAAATCTGTATTCTAGAGAGAACAGAAATTAACAGCAAAGATAAGAAGTCTGAAGTCATCTCTTGTTGGAGGAAGTGTAAGATGCACACCATTGTCAAGTAGAGGCAGCAAACGTTAGCTGAAGTAATTTAACTGTGCTTTGAAATATTGACCAACATATATTTACAAGTGTGGTTTGTGCTTTGCTAATTCTGTGCAAATACTTTGATAGATTCCTATCAATTTCAGCAGGCTTGGAATGAATTCTATTTTCTTGTATTGAAAACTTAATTGGAAATTAATTTCATTTGTATTGCTGTTTGTATATTCCAGTTGTTTGCATTCTTTAGTTCTCTTTCAGGGCTTTTGCTTCTTCAGTTCTGCCATACTGTCTCCTATGGCCACTCTTACTCTGTAAAAAATTGCAAACAGTTACTCTGCTTCTTTTGCAAGGGATTGACATGAATATTTTTTTTACTTTATAGTTGGAAGGAGCAGAGTTTAGAATATAAAACAATGAGCGTAATTGAGATTTAGAAGACTTCCATGACTAAGGAGTGTGAGAATTCTAGACAGCAGCAGTGAGAAGGCAAATATCTTCATTATTGGAGACAATTTTGTCAATTGTGCTTGAGGAAAACAGTTGCACAGGCCAGAGATATTGACACCACCTTGAAACAGAGATGAAAAGTTTAATACTTTCAAAAACTAGATGAATTACCCTTCCAAACAGGATAATAAATTTCAAAGAAGTAAAACAGAGACATAAAGCTGAATTAACTGTGCTTCACCAAGCTACTGGAATGTCCAGAGGCTTCCTTAAGGCTTGCTGTAATATGTCTGGGACTGGGATTTAGTCTACTCTGTAGAGCACAAGATTGGCTGATATTTTGTTACTCCACTAATACTTATTTCCTTTTAGTAGCAAAAAGCAAGACAGCAATCCTATAGGGATATGTTTAGTGCTGGCTTTAGCTCAAGTTTGATGCCCTTGTTCAAAGCTGAGAGAGCTAATGATTGAGGGATACTACTGCAGTGCAAGTATTAAGAATTACATATCAGTGCTCAGTTGAGAATAGGTTGTTCAGTTTCTTTTCTTCTATGAGAACTTAGAAGCTTAGGTGATGAATTACTGCATTAATAAACTGTCTTTATGATCATATAGGTATTTACCCTATGGCTTAAGAATTCCGTGCTTTATAAGGACACTAGGTTTGAGTGAAGTCCTATTAATGCCCAAGGTGGTAAGGTAAACTTGCAACTCAGAGTAAATGTACATCAACTTGAAGCCAGGACAGTGAAAATGGTTGTGTTCTTCTACATACCCAACCACTCTTGGTCTTTAGAGTCATTGATCTAATACTTTTTCACAAGCACTAAATTAATTTAAAGGACCGACGGGGCGGGGTGGGGGGGGGG